>CM059226.1:436262-641262 GCA_030347435.1 Clarias fuscus | reverse complement strand
TTGAAAAACGAGCAAGTCTTGGTTTACGAGTGCCAAGTATCATGTATCACGCATGCGCTCTTGTTTTGACACCGAGCGTCACGTGATCACAACTGAGCCAATGATTTTTCTCTCTCTTGCGCTATGGAATTGTGGGTAACCGTCTCTCCTGCTGGGTCTTAGTGCTCGTCTCTTAATCAACATCTCCCTCTCTGTTTCAGCGTGTCTCCTATGTGTGTGCGCGCGAGAAATTTGACACCGACACACACACACAAACACACTCTCTCGCCTTTACACCCCCCTCCCCGGCTTCACACACACATACAGACACACACTCTCTGCTTTACACAGAAAACTCTGCTCTGTCGCGATTCTTTTCAAAGGTAAAGTCCTGGTTTATTTGTTTGTTTGTTTTTTTACTCTAATCACAGGAGTGATTCCGTTAGTATGCACTCACGCGAGTGTCATTAGAGAGATTTTTTTTTCCCTGTTAAAACAGTGTTTCCGTTGTGTGTGTGTTTGTTGTGAACCTTAAAAAGGAAGGTGGGGGGAGGGAGGAGATGTTTTACTGTGTAAGACGAGGCGAGAGAAGGGGCTAATTCCACACACACACACATACACAGAATATAACTGTTTATGTTAACACAAATACACGGTGCCTGCGCGCACAAACTGAAACACTTATCTGTCGGGATTTATTTGTAGTTTTTTTAAAGGTAAAGTGCAGGTTAATTTGTTTTATTTTTACTTTATATATTGTATTAATTATTTTAAGTTTTTTTTTAGGCGGGGGCTGTGGAACGAATAAGTTGAGTTTTCATTATTTCTTATGGGAAAATTTGATTTGGTTTAGTATTTTGTAATACGAGCCCGCTTCCGGAACGAATAATGTTCGTAATCCAAGGTTCCACTGTACATCGCTGGGTCTCTGCTTCAACGGCCACCAATGATGTTTTTTTGCTTTTCTTTAACTCCTGATCAGCTGATATTTGTGCTCCATTTCAGCAATACAGGAGCCCCAGTGCCTCCTGGTGGCTCCTACCCTTTCCTGTGTCCAAATCCACACTGTTGCGTTCTGTTGTTTTAGTCTAGCTGCGTTTACATTGACATCAGTACTTCAATCTGATTAGAGATTCCAGATCTGATAAGACTAAGTGTTTACATACTCTTAGTGTTTAAACAGAATATAACTGTTTATGTTAAATGCTAAGTGGTTCTACTCGCTATGAAGCTTGTCTGGGCCTTTCAGCAACAGAAGGAGAAGAACTGCTTAGCTCTGAGGTTAGGTCAGGTTTCCCACCTTTTCCCATAAATCCAACCTTCTGCGTCATAACTGCTTAGAAGAATTCAGTCAGGAACAATACAGATCAGGAATGGAAGCTAAATTTCCTTCCTCAAGTGAACATATGTTACCCCCATGTGGGGCAGATCAGAACGAATCAGGTCAGAGTGCTCCAGGTGTTTATCAGTGGAACATTAGGCTCCATGTGAACTCACTTACTGAATCTCTGAGTGTGATCGTGATTAAGGTGATTAAGAGTGTGTGTGGTTTAGCCTAACACTTGTAAACAGTATACATATACACACACACACACACACACACACATAATTATCAGGTGGTTTAAAGCAGCAGGTGTGTTTAGGGTTCAGACTGTTCACTATGGATGTCTGGAAGCAGGACTGTGGGTTTAATCTGTAAACCGAGCCTAAAGCTGGTGGCTGATTGATTAGCACCTGAACCCGAGCGCATGCTGATTAGACACAGATTAAGATTTTATTAAACTCAGTGTTTGTGTGTTAAAGGTGAACAAAGTTCTGAGGAACCACCACATTAAACCCCACTGGATGTTCGCGATGGACAACATCATCAGACGAGCCGTCCAGGCCGCGGTCACGATACTGATCCCAGGTACGAGTGTGCGACTACAGGGTCTCTGGGTGCGTGTGTTTGTGTGCAGGAGATAAAATCCCAAATCCAACTGGCATGAAGTCAACCTTCACTCTGATTCCTGCTCCAGAGCTGCAGACTCACTTTGGGCCGGCGTCCGAGAGCGAAGGAGCCGAGAAAGACGGCGACGACGTGGACGTGGAGGAGGACGGCGACTTTGGTGCTGTGGAGAACGTCGCTCCAGAGGACGCAGGCCTCACATCGGGGGTCAGCACTCTGAGCTCGGTCATTTCCCATGATTCCCAGCGACCTCAGCATCCACTCGGAGCGCAGCTGACCCGCCTCAAACAGGAGACCAGCAGGTAGACGCTCCGGCCGCATCATTCTCACTGAAGAGTCGCTCTCATACTATCAGCCGTATTAATATTCATACAGAACAAATGTACAGAGTATGTAAGAAACTACAAGCATAGTAATTTGGTTTACTTTTTTTTTCTTGGCTAATGGTGCAGGCTCCTGGAGGAACTGGTGCAAAAGGAGAAAGAGTACCAGCAGGTCCTGAGGCAGACTCTCCAGCAGAGGGCGCACGACCTAGAGCTGTTCAGAATGAAAAGCCAGCCTGCAGCCATGAGTTCGTTATACTGCATTATTAACGAGTTCTGATAGGATTTAAAAACAAAAACACCTGCAGTAATGTTTTCGAGCTGTCCATGCTGTTGATTAGAGAACATGAGTTTGAATGCTGAGAAGGAAGTTTTTTTTCATTTAAAAAAAAAAACTTTCATGCTGTTAGTTTTAAAAAAGAGTTTGAATTGTTCCGTTTTTTATGATGAATTAAAAGAAGAATTATTGCTTGCTTATCGTATTATGAAACCTTACATTTGCATTTTGTCACATAAATTCTCCATCTGACTCTCAGATAACGGTGTGCTCACACTGGACACTCCTTCTCCCTCCGTCTTCCACATGGCGGCGGAGCTGGAGGCAGATAAGGAGCTGATGGAGTGGCTGAAGCAGCAGGGGGCGGACCCAGAGACCATCGACAAGGTGAGGAGACGCTCATAACCTCGGGGGTTTCATGCCCTGAGATAATCCTACAGTGTGATGTTCTTCCTCTGCATCCTCCTGCTGCCTTCCTCAGCTCCACTCATCCTCCGTCCTCTTCTCCTCTACTCATACGGCCCTTAGATTTCTTTCGTATTTGACCCTGTAATATGTTTACTTCCTAAGCAGAAGCTCAGTGGAGGGTTCCATCCCTCCATCCCTATAGGAACCTCTGTAGTCCAACATAGTGTTCATTTCGACAATGAAAATAACGACAAAAAATATTAGTTAATGACATTTTTTCCTGGGACTAAAAATTCAAATTCAGATTTTATTTGTCACATACACAATCATATACAGTACGATATGCAGTGAAATGCTTAGGCAACTGCCCTGACCTTAGAACAAGAAAGAAACAAAAACAAAAAAGTTACTTATCTAAGAGGGAATAAGAAAGAATATCTATATAGGAAATAAATATTAAAACAAAAGTAACTTTGAGAAAAATATATATAAGTAAAATTTGACTAAGAAGAATAAAATAAAATATAATATGTCTGTATGATACAAATATACATTAAAGGAAGATATAAGGAAATTATAAGAAAGTGAGAAAAACCTAACTGTACAAATAGAAAATATAGGAATGGAGTGAACATAAGGAACGGAATGTCCAGGGGTGTGCAAATATGCAGTAACGTGACATGTTAAAGTGGCTTGTGTGCATATTTAAAGTGTCTTATGTGCATAATGTCCATGACTGAGCAGGTGTGCAGTGAGGACTAGTGAGCGAATGACCTGAATGTCCTGAATGTCCAGAGTGAGTGCAGAAGCATGTGTGGATGTGCAAAATGGATCAGTACTGTGTGTTGTACTGATTAAGAGACCGTATCGCCTGCGGGAAGAAGCTCCTCCTCAGTCTCTCTGTGTTGGCCTTCAGGGAGCGGAACCGCTTTCCTGACCTCAACAGAGAGAAGAGTCCATTGCTGGGGTGGCTGAGGTCCTTCATGATCTTCCTGGCCTTGGTCCAGCACCGCTTGCTGTAGATCGAGTGCAGGTCAGGGAGCTCGGTGTGGGTGATGCGCTCAGCTGATCGCACCACCCTCTGAAGAGTTCGCCTGTCCTGCATGGTGCTGTTCCCGAACCAGGTCGTGATGTTTCCCGTCAGGATGCTCTCTATGGTGCAGGAGTAGAAGTTCCTAAGCACCTTGGAGGGCAGTCTGAAGTCTCTCAGGCATCTGAGGTGGTAGAGACGCTGTCTGGCCTTCTTCACCACGGTGTTGATGTGACAGGACCATAACAGGTCCTGCGTGATGTGAACACCGAGGTAACTAAGATGTGACGATGACGAGATGTCACGGATATCAGCGAACAGTGATGGTGACGAAATCAGCATGCTGTATCGTTGACGAAAAAAGACGAGACTAAAATGTCGCAAAGCAGCTTTACACAATCAGGATAATTATTTAGGTTTGTATGAGATGTGAACATGTTTGAATCAGACTGCCCCTGATGAGCAAGCCGAGGACAGTGGCAAGGAAAAACTACCCTGAGATGGTAATGGGAAGAAACCTTGAGAGGAACCAGACTCAGCAAGGAACCCATCCTCATTTGGGTAAAACGGATAGCACGGATTGATCTGCAATCATACTGTGTGAGATTGGAAGTTCAGTATAACAGGAGATATGTTTAAGTTAAAATTGAGTCCAGTTCGTTATTGGTGGCTCAGGAAGACTGTAGGAAACTCCAGTCCTGAACTATCGAACGACTGAAGTCACAAGTCCTCAGAGAACAGCTGTCTGTATCAGCCGAGAACAGGACAGTCTTCGTGGAAAAGTGGAACCGTCCCCAGTCAACACGCATCCCAGGCAGACCACACGGGGCTCCATGTGATGAGATCTCCAACCAGAAGCAGACACCAGGACGAGTAAGACAGCTCCGGGGGCAAAGGGGGTCTGGATCACTGGCAGCTCAGGAGAGCCATGTATAGCTCGGCAGAGAGACAGGTAGAGGGAAAGAGAGAGAGGGAGAGAGAGAGGGAAAGAGAGAGAGGGAGAGAGAGAGCAGAAGAGGAGAGACGGCAGTTAGGTATGCTCACAGTCAAACAATGTATAAGGTGAATGTATATTTAGTGCAGAGTGCAAGCAGGGACTCCAGCAGGACTAACTATAACAGCATAACTAAAAGGGAGAGCCAGAAGGAAACACAGACATGAGGGCTCCCTGAGATGTAAACAAGCAATCACCTCACCGTCAACAAACATGAGTGATCAATGAGAGTGGGGAAGACAGCATCTAAACATACCAGTTAATAATACTCTACGTCCATGAGTCCCCCAGATCTGCTCCTTTATCTAAGGCAAATCTATTTACAAAAATGCTTGGCTAAATAAATAGGTTTTTAACCTCAGTAGGCTGGTTTTTCTCATCTGGTTTTGCTGAGACGTATAACTGTGTGTCATCAGCATAACAATGAAAACTAATACCATGCTTATGAATTATGTTGCGCAGAGGAAGCATGTAAAGAGAAAAAAGCAGTGGGCCTAAAACTGAACCCTGTGGAACACCAAACTCCACTTTAAAACATGCAAAATAATCACCATTTAAATCTAAAAACTGATAACGATCAATCAAATAGGATCTGAGCCAGGAGAGGGCT
The DNA here is from genome assembly GCA_030347435.1 of Clarias fuscus. Lineage (NCBI taxonomy): Eukaryota > Metazoa > Chordata > Actinopteri > Siluriformes > Clariidae > Clarias > Clarias fuscus. The sequence continues at coordinate 635,693 of CM059226.1, read as the reverse complement.
GTTCCTTTAATTCCTACTAGATTTTCTAATCTGTGAAAGAGAATACTATGATCAATGGTGTCAAAAGCTGCACTGAGGTCCAGTAACACAAGTATAGTGACGCAACCCTGATCAGAGGCCCATAGGAGGTCGTTTACTACTTTAACAAGTGCTGTCTCTGTGCTGTGATGAGGCCTAAATCCTGACTGATACAGTTCATTTGTTATTTCTATGTAGATATTTGCATAGCTGCTCCGCTACTATCTTTTCCAGAATCTTAGAGATAAAGGGGAGGTTTGATATCGGCCTGTAATTGGACAGCTGACAGGGGTCAAGGTCAGGTTTCTTAATTAGCGGTTTAATAACTGGATTTGGGAACATACGCACTGCTGAGTGAAAAGTTAATTATTTTCAACAGGGGTTCTGTTATTGCTGGTACTATCTGTTTGAGAAAATGTGTCGGTACAGGATCTAATATACAGGTTGATGATTTTGAAGAAGAGATGAGTGAAATTAGTTCCCTTGCTTCAAGGGGAGTAAAGTGTTCTAAGTTCTGATGTGATGTGGTTAGATCATCATTTGTATAACTTAGATTGTCTGGTTTCAAAGCCAGAATTTTTTGCCTAATATTTATGATTTTGTTATTGAAAAAGTTCATGAGGTCCTCACTATGTATGTTGTTGTTGTGGAGATTTCTGCAGTGGTCTTGTTTTTAGTTAATTTAGCTACGGTATTAAATAAAAATCTCGGGTTGTTTTTGTTATTTTCTATAAGAGTGGAGAGATACGTTGATCTAGAATCACTGAGAGCTTTTTTATAGTTCAGGATGCTCTCTTTGGCGTCATTTACGTTCTAATTTTCGAGCGGTTTGTTTTAAAGCACGTGTGTGGTGATTATACCAAGGAGCGAGTTTCTTATTATCTAAGCTATAACGAAGTGCTGACGCTAGATATTCAGTCACCTGACCAGTCAAAGTTGATAATTCTGGAAGATTATTGATAAAGCTCTGTGTGGTATTTGATGTAAATGTACGTTTAAGGCGGTAACGCGGTGCTGTGCTGCATACATTATTACTATGACACTCTTTAATCGAGACAATGTAGTGATCCGAGATAACTTCAGACTGTGGAATTGTGATTATATTTCCTATACTTAATCCGAAGGACAATATTAAATCTAAAGTGTGACCTGCTTTATGAATGGGTCCTACTACACACTGATTTACTCCTACTGAGTCCAGTATGGACAAGAATGCTGTTCTCAGGGGGCCTCCGAGTGGCGTAGTGGTAAAAGCGCTCGCCCTATCATCCGGAGATCGCTAGTTCGAATCCCGGGTGGTGCTGTAACCTCTCGCAGCCGGAGGTCTAGAGAGAGCTGATTGGCCGAGCTCTCTCAGAGGGGAGGGATGAGAGGTACTTAGTGCTCCCACATTAATCACGGCTCTACAACCAATCGTGTGTTACGCCGCCCCCAACGGTGCGCGAGCGAGCAGTTCGAAAAGATGCGGTCGGCTGGCGTCACGTGGTTCGGAGGAAACACGTGATAGTCTTCGACCCTCCCGGCTGAGTGGTAGTAGTAGCCTTAATGTGGGAGCCCCCTAGTGACGGGGAGGAATTGGACACGACTAAATTAGGGAGAAAATCGGGGGGAAAAAAAAAAAAGAATGCTGTTCTCAGAGGGTCTCCTGGATTCTCAAAATGAATATTAAAGTCTCTAGCAATTACCGCTTTGTCTACAGAAACAACAAGGTTTGAGAGGAAATCTGCAAATTCGCAGAGAAACTCCGAGTACGGCCCTGGGGGTCTGTAAATGATGATTAGCGGATCGACTGAGCTGACTTTATGTTACTATAGAGAACTTCAAATGCATTAGATTTAAAACTGTGTTTTTGTACGAGAGACAGATTATGGTTATAAATAACTGCGACTCCTCCTCCTCTACCAGTTAGCCGAGGCTGGTGTATGTAGCTGTATCCAGGAGGACTAGCTGCATTTAGAGCTACATACTCGTCCTGTTTAATCCAGGTTTCTGTTAAACATAATATATCAAACTCCTGATCTGTGATAATTTCATTAACAATAACTGCTTTAGATGCGAGAGATCTAATATTTAACAGTCCTAGCTTCAGATCAGAGGTGCCGGCTGCGCGTTCAGTGTGATCTGAGTTTGTGGTATCTATGTTAATTAAATTACTAAAACATACTTTCTGAGTCTTTCTAAATTTATGTTTAGCTCGGGGAACAGACACAGTCTCAATATGATGTACCCTGAGTGACGACTCTCTGCAGCTAGCAGACGGTTGGTTTAGCCTGTCTGTCTGCTCCCTGGCCTGGGCTCTGGATTGTCACCGATTAACTAGGCCTCTTCTGAGACTATGTGCTATACTGCAAGAAATGAGAGCAGCACCTTCCCGAGTGGGATGGACACCGTCCCGCCCTAACAGGCCAGTTTTGCCCTCAAAGGTCTTCCAATTGTCTATGTAGCCCACGTTGTATTCGGAGCACCACCTGGACATCCAGCGGTTCAGCGACCATAACCTGCTGTAAGCTATGTCGCCACGTCTCATTGGGATGGGACCAGAGCAAACTACTTCATCGGACATCGCCTTCGCTATTTTAAACACCTCTGTAAAGTTACTCTTACTAACCTCTGACTGACGAAGGCGTATATCATTAGCTCCAGCATGTACCACTATCTTAAGCCCCATTTACACTGCAGGTCTCGATACCCAATTCTGATTTGTTGCCTATATCTGATTTTTCTGACCGTCTGTTTACACGTTCTTTCAACTATGACCCATATCCGATTCAAGTGTTTACACTTGCCATACCGTCTGAAACATCGCGCATACTTAAAGGGAGGTTCTTGCACTACACACTAGCCAAGATGGACGAAGGCGAAATATGCTTGATGCTAGCTCTGCGATATATGCAAAGTTCGCGAAACGGAGGAGGAGGAAAATGGCCATGATTGCAGCCTGCGCATGTGCTTCATTTATTGTGTCCTCAAGCATTCAGAGGAATGTCTGGGTGCGAGACGTGTCGGGGTCGCTCTCTGGTGGCTTGCAACAGGTGTGGGCTACCACACACTGGCGCATCTGTTTGGGATGAGCAGCGTCTCGGTGTGTCTGATTACGTCATTAAACCGTTTTACTGATCGCAGTTTTAATGACGTACAGAACGCAATGCCTCAGAAAATCCGATCTGTCTGTTTACACAACAATCACATTAGCACATATCTGATTTATATCTGATTTATTTCCATATATGAAGGAGGCCTGAAACCGATCTCGAAATATCGGAATGCATGCGTTTTTTTCCTGTTTACACGGACATAGAAAATATCCGATATGTGTCGCATATGAGCAAAAAACCGGAATTGGGTCACGTTTTACTGACAGTGTAAACGTGGCTTTAGAGAACCTATGCTGTCCTAGAGCCCTAAGATCACCCGCTATGTCCGGTGCTCTGCCTCCCGGGATGCACCTGACCACTGCCGCTGGCGCCCCTAAAGGCCGAGCTAATTTCACATGTCTCAGTATCGAGTCTCCTATAACCAGAGCTCTTTCAGGTTTCTCAGCGGGTGCATCACTGAGGAGAGCGACCCTGTTGGACGCGTGAAGCGCAGAAGAGGTGTGCTCCGGTGGGCTAGCCTTAGCGTTAGCTTTGGCTGAACGAGTATGCCGCCGAGTCGTCACCCACTCGCCCCGCTGTGAGGCTCTACTGCCGCAGTCGGGGGCTGATTATCTCCGCCTGCGGCACCCAGACTTTCCGCTACAGGAATAACGCTGCTCTCGCGCTCTCTAACCCTCTCTAAAGTCTGGATGCGCTCCTCTAATGCTACTATCTTCTCCGTCAGGGTGCTCACTAACACACACCTATCACAAATAAAATGATCACTAACGTCTGTCTAAACATGTCTAAACATCCTGCACTCCACACACTGAGCGAGCTGAATGCTATCCATTATAACATACGGAGTCGGAATTCAGTCGTTTGTTGATGATTCCGCTTGTTGTGCTTAGATGAGGAGATACGCGCGTTCTCTGAAAAAACGCACAAAAAAAAACGGAAAAAGGCAAAAGTCCAGTAGTATTAGAACGCAAAGCTTGTTAATATTGTTATTTAGTATAAACGGAAAAGGTAGTATAAGAAATCAGTATTTGGTGGAATAATTACAGCTTCCATGCGTTTTGTCATGCTCTCCACCAGTTTTTCACATTGCTGTTGGGTAACTTTATATCACTCTTTTTGCAAAAAAGCAAACAGCTCAAGAGCTTTGCCTGATTGTTTCTGATCATCCATCTTCCTCTTGATGACATTCCAGAAGTTTTCTGGAGTAAATTGCAGTGCCCTCTTTTTTTTTTTCCAGAGCTGTATGTGTATATATATATATATATACTGTATAAGTATTTTTCTTGTACCTGTCACTTCTTCTGCTTTAGTGTCTCCACCTTGGTGCAAAACAACCACCTCATTGTAATTTAGATGTCTGCCGTGTCTGCACTATAGCTCCTGTCTCCTGCTCCTTTCCTAAATATATAAAAGAATGTGATATTTTGTGTCTGATAAAATACTCATGTAACTTTACAATAAATAACATTAATGTCTTTTAGCATCGAGTATTTTAAGTGACGATATTATGGGGCTACATCTAATATTTATTTGCAGTTCAATAAATTTCAAATGAAAAAACTTGCAAAGAAAAAGCTACAGTCCTTTACAGATGAAACTGACCGCACTTGAAGCACTGACTAAATCTGAAATTGTGTAATATTTCGCTGCTTCTCCTTGGAGTTCTTTGTCCTTGCGCGCTCTTTCCCTTTCTGCTCCACCTGAAACGCTGTGCCGCTCTGGGGAGACGCGGAGGAACGTAACAATGTCAAGACCAACAGAATCAGATTAAGGAACAGATTCGTGTGTGTGTGTGTGTGTGTGTGTGTGTGTGTGTGTGTGTGTGTGTGTGTGTGTGTGTGTGTGTGTGTGTGTGTGTGTGCATGAGTGAAGTTTCATTAAAGCTGTATGCGGCGCCTCATACATTCTCTTTATATTGAACCGGAGAAAAAAAGCTGATGTGTCGTAATATCAGTGGGGAAACAGTGGGGGAACACAAATGCTGGGAAACATACCACAAACCTGAAGAGACACATCAGGGCCACATCCCATAATAATCACCCAATTTTACAGCCTCTCTGTGGTGATTGTTACCACATGATAATTATGTTGTGATGTATTTTATTTTATTTTATTTTACAGTTAACCCGATGCGAAAAACATTAATCTAATCGGTTAGCAAATGATTGTGAGCTGTAGGAGCTAAAACAGTCCAAGTGTGTCAATTCATTTAAAAAAAAAAAAAAAGGTTTCAAAACGCTGTATTGTCCGTCCTGTTCCTACTGTTTGTAGTTAAAAAATATGGACATGCGTCAGTTGTTGTGATGTTAAAAATAAATATAATTAGTCGAAAACATCAAATGAAAAGATACATTTTAAAATGTTAAGATAATTATTTTGTGAAAAATCTTAAAAAAGGGTTTTGGCTAGACTTGGCTAAAATGTCCAGACTTTTAGTCGACTAAAACTTGACTAAACAAAAAAGGATACGATTAAATATGATTTTTTTTTTTTTAACTATCAGGGACATTTATCCCTGGACTAAGACTAACATTGAAAATAGCTGACAAAATTAACACTCGTCCAACAAAGGACCGTTGGTGACATTGTATTTATTCCCATATTGTATGACTGTGGTAGAACAACCGGTCAACATTCACACACACATTCACACACTACAGGCAATCAGTCTACTCTGCATGTCTTTGGACTGTTGGAGGAAACTGAACGAAACCCACCAAGCTGGAACCTGGAGGTGCAAGACGACGGTGCTAATCACTACGCCACTGGGCCACCCAGTACAGGGTTAAATAACTCAATCACCGTAGATAACTAATAAATAATGAATTAATTCTGTGTGTGTGTGTGTGTGTGTGTGTGTGTGTGTGTGTGTGTCTCAGTTCGTATCGGAGGATTACACACTCAGCGATGTTCTCAATGACGTCACCAAAGATGACCTTCAGTACATGAGGTTGAGGTAAGATGTTCTAACTGCTGCACTTCCACCGAGATCTGAGAATGTGTGTGTGTGTGTGTGTGTGTGTGTGTGTGTGTGTGTGTGTGTTTGTGATTGTGTAGATTTGATTATTTACTGATTGCATGATGCAAAATACGTTATACTGCATGTGATTTAGGCCACAGTGTGTAGCGCAGAGGAGAAACCTCATCTATAAAACCTCACCATCCAAACATGTTCAATTTAATTTCTGTATATTTTTTGTTCTCTAACCCAACTACCAAAGTATAAACATGAGATTGGTTTATAAAATATAAAATGATAGTAAAAATAAATGACAGTCTAAAATTGGATCATTAGGCTAGTTAGGATGAGTAGATTTAGAAGAGCTAGAATTGTCCAGTAGGTGGTGCTGCAGGGGTTGCATGAATTGTGGTAAAAGTGCTGGTCTGTTAAATTCGTATTCACGATTCTGAATAACAATTTCTGAATGTGTGTGTGTGTGTGTGTGTTACAGAGGTGGTGTTTTATGCCGTATCTGGAGAGCCATCCAAAGGCACAGAATCCGAGAGCAGAAGAAAATACAGAGCGATGATGAGACCTCTTAGAGATCAGCAGAACCTCAGCTGTCCATCTGAAGAACTTCTGAATTGACCTCACACACACATACACAAACACACACACACACACATGCACAATCCTTGCACATCCAAAAATCCCGGCGTTGTGTTTCCGCGTCACTCCACTGCTTCCTTCGTTCCTTTTCCACCTCGGATTTGCATGCGAGGCCTTTCCCTGCACTCAGCCGGAACTTTCCCATGACGTCCATGATGTTCCTCTGTTCCTCTGACCTTCTCTGGGGAAAATCCACTGCACTCTCCTGGACGGGTCTGTGTTTGCATTATCGTTGGTGTTCTTGTCCTGTCTTCTTGTTGTTGTTGCACTTTGTTACTTTATATATCTTCTCTTTCAATGTGTTTGATTCTTGAATGAAAATCCTACGATATGATTGGCCATCACGTTCTGTGCATTCCTCATGCTCATGCTCTGAAACCACAGGGAACATGAAGATGCTTTTTTGTTTTAAGTCTGAACAAGTGGTCAAAAAAAAAAAACAGATTCCTGAGCATCTTATTTCTTCTCCCTGTTGGACTGATGATGGATGATCTTTAATCTTCTGTACTTCTCTAAATGTTTTATTTATTTCACACTAAATAACGTAACACAGTGTTTGTGAATAGTTCAGAATAGTGAAACACAAGTGAATAAATCTAGCAGGAAAATGTATATTTAAAAGGACATTGTTGTAGAGTTTCATGGCATTCAGACCGTTAAAAATTCTTCATCTGGAATATTTTCAGATATGTACAGTACAAAAGTTTGCACACCCTTAGGACAAAATGCATAATATGTAAAAAAAATATATAAAAAAAAAGTCATTTGTTTAAAAAAGAAATCCTAATATGTTCCATATCATTTCACAATTAATAGTTTTACTTAATTTGTAGATAAAATCATAATATCCAGCTACACAATTTATTCATCAGCATTAGGGGGCACAAACTTTTGAACGCAATTGTGATTTTTCACTTAACTGATCAGGGCTGGTCAGATTACAACTTACAAGATTCAGAAGCTTGTGGGCAGAAAAATGTAAACACTTTACAGTTTTAAAAAAAATGGAATCTCTTCATCTGATCAAAAGTTTGTGCCCCTCTTTCTAAGTGAAGAAATATTCTTTAAGACTTACAAAGACAATATTTTTTTATCTGCTTTAGTATTTTACATCGTTGACACACCCACATTTAATACGTAAACATTTCATTTTGCTGAACTTTAAATGAATTATGGATATGATTTTTTTAATAGAGCTCCAATTTCCATGTCAGTTTTCCATTTCAAAAACCTTTCGGGTGTACAAACTTTTTCATTTTTTTTTTTTTCCCCGATTTTCTCCCTAATTTAGTCGTGTCCAATTCCTCCCCGTCACTAGGGGGCTCCCACATTAAGGCTACTATTACCACTCAGCCGGGAGGGCCGAAGACTATCACGTGTTTCCTCCGAACCACGTGACGCCAGCCGACCGCATCTTTTCGAACTACTCGCTCGCGCACCGTTGGGGGCGGCGTAACACACTCGGAGGACGGCGCTATCCGCTCCCTCCGTTGCGCGAGCTCACAGACGCCCCTGATTGACTGTAGAGCCGTGATTAATGTGGGAGCACTAAGTACCTCTCATCCCTCCCCTCTGAGAGAGCTCGGCCAATCAGCTCTCTCTAGACCTCCGGCTGCGAGAGGTTACAGCACCACCCGGGATTCGAACTAGCGATCTCCGGATGATAGGGCGAGCGCTTTAACCACTGCGCCACTCGGAGGCCCCAAACTTTTTCATTTGATTATATGTTTTATTTTAAAATAACAAGGACATAAGAACAGCAGTTGACTTCGAGGTGCTGATGTGGTTAGGTCACACTGAAAAAATACAAACCGTTTATAAATAAAATTAAGGGTTATTTTTATATTTAGGCACCTTTTCTATAATGAGAAACTTTTACAGGTCAGTATTAATAAATTAGCTTCTGGTTGCAGTTCAAGAGCAAAAATACATAAAATAAATTCAAATGAAAATAGTATTTACATTTATTCAAATATATATATATATATATATATTTTTTATATATATATATATTTTTGCCTTGAAGTGAATATAGGAATTATAAATAAATAAATACTATTTTAATATATATATTTCTAAAGAATAATGAAGATTAACATTTTCATACTGATATTTATATATTTTTATAATATACACTACCGATTAAAAGTTTTTTTTGTTTGTTTGATTGTTTATTTTTTAAAGGTTTAACACTAATACTCTGACAAATGTGTAAGAAATATTATTGTATAAATAAATGTATACAATTATTTCTATAACAAAGTAGATTTTAAAAGTAAACTCCTGATGAAACTAGTTGAGAATAATTTTAAATAGAATAGTTTTTGTTCATTTAACTCTCTCTCTGTGCGTCACGTCATCATTCCACACATGCCTACTGTACGTCCTTACACAGTGTTCATATTATTATTATAACAAAGTATTAATAGTATATAAAAGAAATAATTAAATAGTTTCTTAGTAAGGGTGTACAAACATTTGATCTTTACAGTGTGACACGTAAGACCAGCATAACAGAGGGACAAAAATGTTCCACTTGGCCTGTGAAGAAGTGACAAAGTGTGAGTGATTCGAGGTACAGGTTGTCCCACGCTGTATAATTTAGAGCTAGAATTCACCCTCGGGTAGAAAGTCGATATGTTTAGAAACGATTCCAACATTCCTGAACAATTAATCTCACCTCCATCTCGCCTCTCACACCCGAGTTCTCTGGAACTCACCGAGGCAAAAGAAGGTGTGGCTTCATAAAATATCTACAAACAATTAACATCCACAACATTCTCATTTACATAGCTGTGCCACGTTGGTGTGAAATAATCACATGCAAACTGCAGATACACACACACACACACACACACCGTCTTTTTAGATCATTTATGAAGGTAATCCACAAACCTGATGAAAATCCTAGAAATTCTCACCAGCTACAGGCCATGACTCCGCCTCTCACTTCAACTTCAACCAATCACATTTAAACAAGCTGACTTCTCTGAATACTTTCATGTGAGCTGGAATCTTTGATTTGCGCTTGAATTTCCTTTAATGTGATTTTAATCTAGTAAAGGTGTGTTTGATGTGTTTATGTGACTTTGACTTTTGAATCCAAAACACATGACATGCTAAAGTCCTGAACCTCTCGCGCTTTATCCTGATGTGTGTGTGTGTGTGTGTGTGTGTGTGTATCAGGGTTTCAGTCAAATGTGGGCTGTTTTTGGTATAAAGCACTGGCGGTCATGGAGGAAATACAGTATTTTGCATATAAACGGAAGAATGTTGACTATACACACACACACACGCACACACACACAAACGCACACAAACGCACACACACACACACACACGCACGCACACACACACGCACACACACACAAACGCACACACAGATATTATCAAGATCTACAGACATTACAGCAGAATGTGTTGTATATCTTTCACCGTTTCTGTTCACTCAGCTGTGTTAGCGAACACTTTTCCTCAAACTGGAGCGAGTCGAAGCCTGTCACTGTGACGTCAATGTGATGTTTCGCTCTTCTAAAGTTTCCTTCTTTAAATAAACACAAGGCACAAGAAGCAATTTTTGTTTTCTTCTTGTTTTTTCATATTCTGAGATTTCATTCGAGTGGAATTTAATTGCTCAACTGCGCGTTTTAAAAAATGACCAGCACAGCGCCATCTGTTGAATTTTGGAATGAACTGAAATTTTTATGTGTTTCCATGAAGCGCGCCAAATGAAGATGGACATTGCGTTTATTAATTAGATTTTAATTGCACACTCATAAGCACGTATTAAAAAATGTACCCGCGCCATCTGTTACATTTTGAAATGAACTAAATGGAGTGTTTTCCATTAAAATTTCATTAAATGTAATAAAATTAGCATATCTTCTTTTCCCATGGGCCGATTGTGATGAAACCGGTGAAAACCACATTACAATTCATTCAGTAGTTTTTACGTGATGTGTGCACAAACAAACAGATAAACAGAACCTAGACAAAATTTCCAAAAACAATTTTTTTGTATATTTCTTTAATGTACAGACACGCCCACTTTACAGTTTTATCATGTATAGATTACTGTTCTTTTTTTTATTATTATTATATGATTATATGACACTGAACTTCAACTCCCATCAGCCCCCACAGACTACAGCAGGTCACATGACCTGTCACGTCTCCTCTCACCTGCTTTGTGTCTCCTGTTGCTTGTTGTCATTATTTACTGTAAGTTCTGACATTTCCTCAAACAATTCTTTTCTCTCGTGTGCTCCATGGTGTGTGTGTGTGTGTGTGTGTGTGTGTGTGTGTGTTTATTTGGTTTAATTCTTTTGTTAGTTTTTTCTTTCTGTGTTGTATAATAAAGAGCTCCTTCATCATATAATAGAGGCTCCATTTCTACATGACAGGAAGCTTAGAAAAGGGATTAAGATGGTAAACATGAGGTTTTTCCTTGTAAGGATTAAAACCTAAAGAAAGAAAACAGGAAGGAAGAAAACTCCTAACAATAATAATAAAAAGAATAATTTATTTCAATTCAATTCAATTGTATTTGTATAACAGTTGTCATCGTCGCAAGCAGCTTTACACAATCAAAAGAATTATTGAAGTGTGTGTGAGATGTGAGTGTGTGTGAATCAGAATGATCAGATGGTCCCTGATGAACGAGCCGAGGGCGACGGTGGCAAGGAAAAACTCCCCGAGATGGTAACAGGAAGAAACCTTGAGAGGAACCAGACTCAACAGGGAACCCATCCTCATCTGGGTGATAAGGGATAGCAGGGATTGATCTGCATAATAATGTGTACTGGAGTTCAGTATAACAGGAGATGTGTTTAAAATTAAAAGAAGTCCAGTTCGTTAATGGAGGCTCAGGTAGACTGTAGGAAACTCCAGTCCTGAACTATCGAGCGACTGCAGTCACGAGTCCTCAGAGAGTAATAATGTTTAATAACAAAGTAAAAGTTTGTTTTTCCCCAAATAACTACGAGGTGCTACAGGGTACCTCGGCATACAAACGCCCCGCCTCATGAATTTAAGCCTTAAGAGCTGAAAATTTTCCAAGAAATTTGTCTCGTCATACGAAGCATTTTTGGCATATGAGCGCACAAACTGAGCCAATTCAAAATGTTGTGCATACGCCCGGAAGCTGTTCAGAATTTTTTTTCCCTCAGTGAAAAGCCAAGCGAAGCAAGTTTAGTATTTTTATTATGTCGAGGTAGTGCTGTATTAAAAATCAAGAAATAAACCCCCCATGTAGATAAGCACTGAACCCAAAGCACCAGCTAATCTCAGGTGTGTCCCTGTTTGCTCTATTTAGCTCCAGATGGATCTGGAACATGACCGATGCGGATTTGTGGAAAATCCAAAAGCTTGGACATGATTCAGAAAAACATGATTCACACCAGTTTGTATAATCTCCTACAAATCACAGTTAATTTGACCCAAAAAAAAAAAAAAAAAAAATGGACATGGAGTGCAAGAAACTATCCAGACACCCCAGTGTTGAGATCAGATCAGTGTAGATCTCCACCAGCAATCAGAAGAGTGGACATTCCATCTGATTCAGTAGGCTTTCTTTATTTCTTAATTACGTTGTAGATCAGTACTGAAGATATCACAAGTATGAAACAATCTCCTCTGAACAGTTGAGACGTGCATCTTGCGCTCCGTCAATATTCAATCAATATTCATCAATATTTCTCTAATGCAATATTCTGTTAGTTAACTGGTGATTTCTGAGAATGAGAACTCTAAATGGAGAACTTCTCCTCTATGACAGAGGTACGTCTCTGTCTTCCTTTTTTTACGTTTCATCACAGAGCTTGATAGTTTTAACGACTGCACTTGAAGATACTGTTAGAAGGTTTGTCCAAAGTTCTGTATAGTACTGTAGTTTAGAATTCTTCAGGTGCACAGTGCGCTCCATTGTAGTGAAAAAGAAGATGTTTGGAACCTGCAGGATTCCTGAGAAACTGCAGAGCAGAAAGGCCTTGGTCAGGGAGGAGAATGCAAAGGCTGCTTTAAAATAGCTTCAGAAGCCCTCTGTAGAGATGAGAGAACCTTTTGGAAGAACAACAATCTAGAAAATATACCATCATTCTGGTGCTAATAGTGGCGAACATGGCTAGACAGAAACCGCTCCTGAGTATACAGTGTAAAGTCTAAGGCAAGAATGTAAAGGACTCATACATGAGGGAGAAGACTGATGTCCTCAGTGGAGCAGGGAGGCAGAGTGACGACTAGAATACAGAGAATACAGCAACATTGTTGCACTGAGATGGAGCATCAGGATCACTATGTGTGTGAAGGAGACATCCTTAGTGGGACAGAAAAGGGAGGGTGAGGTAATGGATACGGTCCTCAGAATGTCTTTCTGGACATGCCTGAAGCATCTTAATAAATAAAAAATGAAAAATATATTCATCTATAGAGACTTAAAAAAAAAAAATGGAGACACTTAGCGTGACAGAACCACACCCCTAAAGCCAGGCCATGCTTGGGTGATGATGAAGGACCTGACCTGGATGTTTTTAGGGCAAGCCATTGAGCACACGACTCGGGGCGGTTAATGCTTTGCTTCCTCCATTCTTCTGATAAACATTATATGCGTTCTCACTCACTCACTCATCATCTATACCGCTTAATCCTGTATTCAGGGTCACGGGGGGCCTGGAGCCTATCCCAGGAGACTTGGGGCACATGGCAGAGTACACCCTGGACAGGGCACAGACACACACACATACACTCACTCACTCATTCACACACTACGGGCAATTTGGGAACCAGTTAGCCTAACTTACATGTCTTTTGGAAGCCGGAGTACCCGGAGGAAACCCACCAAGCACGGGGAGAACATGCAAACCCCATGCACACAGAGACGGGAATCGAGCCTGGCCGGGGATCGAACCCGGACCCTGGCGGTGCAAGGCAAAAAAATCAAATCTAACCCGAGTCAAAACAAGATTCAATGGAGCAAAACAATAACTGAAAAACGAAACAAGAACACAACATGAAGTAGACAACAGATAACAACAACCTGACCGTTTATAGAGACGAGGACGCAGCAGGCTTAACCAAGTTCAAATGTTATTCTTGAGCAACAGCAGCAGCGCAACAGGATTGACACCAGGATGAGACGGCTCACTGCATGACTTCCTGTGCAGGTTCGTTATCAACCCCACCATGTCCTGGCTATAGGGCCGTGGTTCTGTCATATTAGTGCCAGTTTCAGCACTCATGCCTTACAGCCCTCACCAGGTCCAGAACATCACATGAGTCTGTTATGTGTCGTCTTGAACCTTCTCACCTGCTTCATGTTTCTCTTTATTGAATTTCTTTGGTAAGCGACTAATATCTGTTTCTCTTCTATTTAATAAAACAAAGACCAAGCTGTGCCTTTCTGCTCCGCTGAGGACGTCACTATTGGTTCCTGCATTCCTGAACGAGCACTTGGCTGGTGCAGGAGCTTTAGCAGTCACAGACAGACAGACAGACAGACAGACAGACAGTTAGAGATAGCAGTGTGCAACTTATAGCAGCAGGAAACTTTTGTCAGTACAATGCCAGCTTACAAAACTGGATTTTCAAGAATGTTGAGGACTTGAAGTGCCATGGAGCAAAACATGCCAATAAATAATATAAACAGAAGCTCAAACTTATAAGGAAACGACTTTTACAAGGCCTTTTTTAATTGTGATTATAGGTGTTATTATTGGTATTATTTTGCAAACTGTTTTATGGCCCTGACATTTTTCCTTTTTCCGTTCCTTCAGACTGTTCCTCGTGGTTTTCGATATCACGCGTCACACAGACTCTTCTGAGATCATAAAATTATCTTGGACCCTTAGACAGGCTTGATGTGCATTTTTCGCTTACATACTGTAGGAAGATGCCTTTTCTGCAAGAGTGTGCACGTACTGAGAGCTAAATCTTACACACCCGGCAGGTTGTCGATATTAAGAGTAAACTAATGAGCAAAGAGTTCTTCAGGGAATCAATGCATCAGAAAATGTAAAGGTTCTCAGCTTCAAGGAATCAGTTCTGCTCGAAAAGTATTTTGTCGTTGGGATCCATAAAGAATATTTTAAGAACGAACACTAATTAAAAAATGAATTCATTAAAAATAAGATGAAATAAAAGGGACATTTGTCATAAGAATAATATGAGGATCAGATAAAATGATTTTTCTCCATTTCTCCAGATTTTTCTCTGTCCTAAACTAGTTCTGAAGTCACCTTGGGTCCTGAAGATCTTGTGCCATCTTGGTAGTGCCAAACATCCAGGCCGTTTATTAAGAGTAAATTAAAATAAAATAAAAATGTAGCTAAATAAAATAGTGTTTTATTTAAACGTTTGAAGTGACAAATCTCATGAATGATCTTCGTTAGACTGTAACACAGGGATCGCCACAGCGGACCATCTGATTCGTACGCAACTCGGCACAGGTTACAGTATACACAGAGGTTTTGCCTTTCCTGAAGCAAACCTGCCGTTTTATCTGGGCTTGGGACCGGCACTGCATCTCCTGTCTGGAATTTGCGCATCATGTGGGAATCGAACCCGGGCCCTCCGCATGGCATGGCACGTGTCTCATTTTCCTTTTTCTCCTTTTAATTTTCTTTCATGTAGTGAGTGTTTAGATTTTTCCAGTAAAAAATTCCAGATGTGCAGGGGTTTATATGATCAGCAGACACTTTTATTGTTTTATTATCTCCCGGATCTGTCCATGTTCTCCGCAGGATCATTTTACAGATCAGAAGATCATTTAGATTTAGACTCAAACTTACAATAATAATCATCATCATCATCATTTCTGAATTTTGACTTTGGCAGAGATTAAATAAAAAACTTCTCCAGTTGCTGTTCTGCTGCTGTTGTTTATAGACATACTGACACAGATCAAAGGCTTTATTAGAAGAAGACACGGATAAGTCAGCTAATAATTAACGCTGCAGGCAGAGGCGGTCTCTTTGAGCGTTTCTGTAGGCCATACTAAAGACTGAGTAAGCGTGGGAAGGCTGTGAGGAAATCAGAGGTCAATGTCAAGGTCAAATCCAGAAATTGAAAGGAGACAAAAATCCAATCTACCCTCATTATTACAGGTCTGGTTATTTATTTGTTTATTTAAGATGAGGGGGTAACGCACCTCCAAACCTTCACCTGCATTTGTCAGTCATGAGAAAAAGAAAGTGCACCCTCTGTTATTAATTATTTACTTTAATTTATCATCACTTGCTGTACTGTACATAACAACTGTGTGAGCCTCTCCAACATCTATAAACCAGCACACGAACTCAATAAGAAAAAGAATGAATGAATAAATAAATAAATCTCCAATGAAATGTTGGTGCTCTCAGGAGTGCATGTGTGTGTACATTAGAAGTCTAAATCAGGTCCAATTGTCCAAAGGTTTACTCCAACACTCCTGTGACAATCAGAGTCTGTGTGTAGGACACCAGCGGATGTGTGGACACGAGTTGCTCAAGTCAGTCCTACGCATTGACACTTTTTTTAAGGAGGTTATTTAATGGTTCATTGTGTAGTAAAAAAAAAAATTTTAGCCATAAAACCAAATACTGTACTCTCTCTCTCTGTCTCTCTCTTATTCTGTACCGGTGGCTGGAGCTCATCCAGCGGTAACTTCAAGTTTTCTGATATCCTCAGAACAGATAAGTTTACACTTCTTTGTGGGACAGGAGGAGGATCAGATTCAGGGGGGACCCAGGCCAAAATAATAAACTAAATGGTATTTATATTTAGTAGCTAGATTACCTGCAAAAACAAAAAAAAACTACAAAAACACAAACAACAATCCAGGTCCCTTCCCTGACTCCCTAAACCAAAAACCAAAAAGTGAATAAATTCCTTCTTCCCAAAATAAATGGCAGCCACGCCCCTACTACTGCTGAGAGCACAAACATACAGGGAAATTATCTACAAATATATACAAAGAGCCACCAAAGCAATAATCAAAGTCAATGAGAGACAAAAAGCCACAACCAAACATCAAACCGCTAAAATCACAAAATCTCTCTCCTCTTTCCCGCGTCGCTCTCCGGCTTATATCTGGTGGCGCTGGTTGATGACGTCACTCTCAGGGCGGAAGCGGCCGTGTGGAAGGTCAGGTAGATGCCGATGTGGGGAAACAGTCAGAAAACCTGGAGTGGAGTCTGGAGCGGCGCGCGACCAGGACACGAGACACACACGCGCGCGCAGCCGAGCATTTATACAAAGCAGAATATTTTTTGCATTTTCATTCATTTGTTTTACTCAGTAGCGAATATGATTTAAAATGTAGCGAATTACAAGACTTCAAACAAAACATACTTAAGTAAAAGTAAAATGACAGATTTTAAAAACTACTTTAAAAGGTAAAAGTACACAAAAACAACACAACCACTCAGTTACAGTAACGCGAGTGAATGTCATCCGCTACTGTCCACCTCTGGTCGATACACAGCGGTGACTCGGCTTCACCATGGTGATTATTTCATCATAATTCAGGTTGTAGTGATTTTAAACACGTAAACAGATCAGGTATATGAATGCTGTTTAATGATGTTTAATGCCTCTGCATTGCTGGTGCTCTGAGCTCTGCATGCCTCCGACTCCTCAAATCTTCAAGTGCTGTTTGTTGCGCGGTTCTTGCCAATGCTAATTGTTTACCCTGGCGCTCAGTCCTCCGCGTAAACATTTATTTAAACTGCAAATAACTTTCTAAATTTAGTCCTGCATCCTCGTCTTCCTTTCATCCAATAACATGCAAACCACAGCGACTAAGAAAATCTTTCCGTAGCTCCCTGTAAAGGACAGAATCAAATATTTATAAAGCATTTAGTCCAAATAAACCATTTGCGTAATTGCGTAATATCTAAAACAGTAAGTGGTTTATTTTGCACACTGAACTTTGATTTGCATCTGTAACATGAATCGTCACACTTGACGTCAAACATCACACTTGAAGGTCATACAGCTATTTTAAGGTGAATAACAGACACAGTCTATATTTATCGCCCGCCTTTGTATTGATGTATTTTTAGCGTTTTTTTTCCTCAAACATTAACCCTAAGCACAGGTACAGTAACAGAACACTTTCCATGCAACGCTTAGCAACAGGGGCGGATCTAGAAAATTATTCATGGGGTGGCAATGGGGTGGCATTAAAATGATGAGGGGTGGCAACACTGAAGCGAGCAGCCTTGCATGGTTCTTGTGGATTCAAGGAACGCTCTTCTTATTGGGTGTATACACTAGGGTGCACATTTTTACATTGTCCTATAAAAATGAAATAAAGTAAAACTTATATTAAAATGTTACAGTACAAAACATTTAACACCTGGCGTACTGAGAGAACTTTCTCCCTTTATGGTTCATGTACAGCTACTACTGCAGCACCCTCTGTCTAAAGTTTTTTTTTAGGCATATCTCAACAATATATATATTAAAGAACACTGAATGTAACCAAGATAAGCAAAGTTAAGCATATATTGAGCTCTGGTTCTTTAAATGATTATAGGTTAAATAAATCAAATATGTTGTGCTTATTTTTTATTTATGTCAAAAATAAATTTGAAAAGCACAATGAACAACATACCATGGTCACCTGACAAACAGAGTGCTGGTGTTTCAAGTTCTCTCTCCTCTCTCTCGATATCTCAGCTCTCTTCCTCTCTTAACCTTGTTTCTTCCACCTCTTCACTCACTTCATGCTGGATATCTTCTGCTTCTTCACTTCTTTCTAGCTCTTTGTCATCAGTTTCTATATTTCTTTCTTCCAACACTCCATCCCCTCCTCTGTCTTCCACAACTTCTTTTTTACCCTTTTCTATCTTATCTGCACCTTCCACTCCCACAGTATCTGATTCGGATTTTCCTTTTCTTTTTGGATGTCAGCCTTTCTTCTCATAGTATCCTGGGAGATGCAACAAGTATGAAGTTTAGACTTTATTGCTTTCCAAACATACACTACACTGAACAACTTTGACTAACAAGGCTAACAAAGTAATGAGGCCAACGTTAAATAGAACAGATTAAAAAACTTGCTATTTAGTTGTCATATAACTAGCAAGCAACTATCTCAATGTTTTTTTTTAACCTTAATTCAACATTAATTTGTTAAGTATTAAAAGTAATTCAGTACCTGGATTTGTTTTTCAACTTCAGCATATCAATGTGCTTTTATTGAACAATTTATTTTTAGCAGCGACGCTGATAGATGATTGGGACGCTCGTCACACTATGTCATCAAAATAATGAGTTGCTGCTGTAAATCGGTCGAGGAAACTCTTTTATTTTTAGGACACTAGGGCACTAGTGCTGGGGTGGCAAATGGGGTGGCAAGGCTTTTTCTTAGGGTGGCAATTGCCACCCCGTGCCACCCCGGTAGATCCGCCCCTGCTTAGCAAAACAAAACAAAAAAATTGCAACTCTTTACAGACTAGAGTCATGTGGCATATTTTGCTTCCTTCCATGTCTTTATTATATTATTCCTATTATTTAGGGTTAGATTTATTTTTGTCCACTTTCTGTTACTTTATTTCTGTTTTCAGTTCAAATGATCAAATTATAAAACAATTGGAAAACATGTTTCAAAGAACTGAAATGTATTAACATATATAAATTAAGTTTTTATTATTATTATTATTATTATTATTATCTTGTATAGAGAGTTTTGTAAATGTTTTAGACTTAATTCCGAATCTGTTTACTCTTCTGCCCGTATATACAGTACTTTATATATACAGTACATATAATTTGTAGGCGTTCAAGTCAAACTGGTGAACACATGAAGGCGTAAAAGTGATTGACATTTACAGAAGACGTCAAGCACAGTACGGTGATGAGCCTTCTTTAAAACATCTGAACAGTGCAAACGTTTTAAAGAACGCCGTACGTCTGAGTGACGAGTTATCCCGGCCGAGGAGACTCAGAGCTCACTGCAGTCGTTCACATTGACGTTCAGTGGAACGCCTGATCCTTGAAAATCAACGGATAACTTGTGGAAATTATGAACTGTGCAGACACTCATTCACCAACACCGCACACGCATTACACATTACTCTTCACATTAAAGGAGTTCCTGGGAGGCCGCTGTTTCTGTCCGATCGTGGCTCTGGCGTACTGAGAGAACTTTCTCCCTTGATGGGGTCCAAGCACTCGTGAAACACTGGGATAAGTGCAGCAGTGTATCAGAAGATTATATAGAGAAATCAAGGGAGGTATAATCTCATCACTGTGTTCTGTTGTTCTGTACACTCAAAAGTCCCGCTTTGACTTGAACACCACTCGTGTATATACAGTATGTATGTTTAAGGATTTGTTAACTGCTGCTATTTGGAATGAATAAACACAATTCTTTTCTTCATTCTGAACTAATCTGACTATTTGTACAGTAAATATAAATAAAACATATGTATTACGGTATGTATTTCCTTTTTTTTCATAAGCCTGAAGGTAAACTGGTGAAAGTGTAGTTAAGGTAGAGGTGTTGACAACGTGCCAAACTAAACTGCATTAAGGCGTTGGTTGTGTTAATAGATGAGAGGGAACTTGACACTGTGTGTGTGTGTGTGTGCGTGTGTGTGTGTGTGTGTGTCAAGTCAAGTCAAGTCAATTTTATTTATATAGCGCTTTTAACAATTGACATTGTCGCAAAGCAGCTTTACACAATAGAAGAAGTAAGTTTGTATGCAATGTGTATGAATCAAAATGATAAGATTGTCCCTGATGAACGAGCCGAGGGCGACGGTGGCAACACTCTAAAAAATGCTGGGTTAAAAACAACAACCCAGCTGCTGGATAAATATTGGACCAACTACATGTTGGGTTAATTTAACCCAGCAAAATGGGTTAATTATTTAACCCAGCAAGATGGGTAAAATATTCAATCCAAATTCTAGGTCATATTTAACTATAATGCTGAGTTAATTCTACCTCACAAATAGGTTATTATTATTTTTATGTTTTACATGTCTCTGGGTAAAACAGTTTAAACAGTTTAAACAAGTAATTTAATTATTTTGATATACTGATCTATTACAAAAGAAAACACTAAGTTATGCAAACCATACATATATGTAATAAACAACACTCAATTAATTGTACAAAACATAGAAAAATATTAATTTTTCAAAAGCACAAGATCAGATAATACAAAACAAGTTCAACAGCGACATCATTACGATACATTACTGAGAAGCACTAATGCCTGAGAGCAGTGCTGGTGATTATCTCCCAACATCAGGATGTAGGTGTACGGGTTAAACAAAAAGTACCCAACTCCCTGTAAATAACCCAGAAATATTACCCAACAGAGGCAACCCAGCGTTTGGGTAGTAAAAACAACCCAGCATTTTTTAGTGTGAAGGAAAAACTCCCTGAGATGGTAACAGGAAGAAACCTTGAGAGGAACCAGACTCAACAGGGAACCCATCCTCATCTGGGTGATAACGGATAGCAGGGATTGATCAGCATAATAATGTGTAAGACTGGAAGTTCAGTATAACAGGAGATGTTTTTAAAATTAAAAGGAGTCCAGTTTGTTCCTGGAGGCTCAGGTAGACTGTAGGAGATTCCAGTCCTGAGTTATAGAACAACTGAAGTCACAGGTCCCCAGAGCATCAATCGATGACAGGACAGTCTTCATGGAAACCATCCCCAGCCACCATACGAATCCAGGCAGACCACACGGGGCATCCATGCGACGAGATCTCCAACCAGAAGCAGGACTCCAGGACGGGTTAGACGGCTCCAGAGGGCAGAGGGGTCTGGATCACTGGCAACTCAGGAGTGACATGTATAGCTCGACAGAGAGACAGAGAGAGGGAAAGAAGAGGGGGAGAGAGAGAGAGGAGAGAGCAGAAAAGGAGAGAACAGAAAATAAGGAGAGATGGCAGTTAGGTCTGGTCACAGTCAACATGTATAAGGTGAATGTATATTTAGTGCAAAGTGCAAGCAGAGACTCCGGCAGGACTAACTATAACAGCATAACTGTGTGTGTGTGTGTGTGTGTGTGTGTGTGTGTGTGTGTGTGTGTGTGTGTGTGTGTGTGTGTGTGTGTGTGTGTTGTGCAGAAGATGGTAATAGTCTCAGCTCCTGTGCATGTACATACTGTACTGTTCATGTATGTACAGTACAGTATACACACACACACACACACACACACACACATATAATATGTACAACATCAAAGAGGTGAATAGAGGACATGGTCAGATTGTCCACACTCTTGGAACAGTGTTTGTAAATACCAGTGACTGAGAGGCGTGCTTACAGAGCCAGGAATGCGGAAAAAAATTGATTGTGATTGCAGAGTTACACTTGTCACAAACAGACACACACACACACACACACACACACACACACACACACACACACACACACACACACACACACACACACACACATCTGAAAGACCCAATAATATTCAGGTGGGAAAGTCCCAGGAGATACGGTTTAAAAAAGAGGCGCTCTCAGAAACGCACAAGCTTTTCACCTGTCCAGAGAAAGGACGAGAGAGAGAGAGAGAGAGAGAGAGAGAGAGAGAGAGAGGGAAAAGACGGATATAACAGCATGACTGTGTTTAAGATCTCCACCGGGACGTTTCTGGTCCTCCTCATCCTCAGTGTCTTCATCACGGACACAGCAACAGGTAGGATTAGCAAACCAAAAACAATACATTGTCATAATTTTTATGTGTCACTAAAATGTGTTTCGTGTGAAATTCTTTCCATCTCGTATTTCTGACATGTGAGCTGAACCTTGTTCCTACTGTTAATCATTAAGAAGATGTATGCGCATTCTGAAGTGGCACGTCACCGCGATGTGGGTTACTGAGTGTTAAACAGAGCATGCAGGGGAGCTTAGACTTTTGTTCACACCCAGAAATCCTCAAAACTGCATAAGTAAATGCAGTAAACACCTGATTTAGGTTATATTTGTGTGACTATAATGACCTTGATGATGTGACTATAAATCCATGTGAAGCGCAGAACAAAGCAGGTCGTGCAGAGTTACATGCAGTGTATCAGATCCTAACAAGGGGGGAGTGGGGCTCAGGTGGTGGGGGCTCTTATTTGTTGATCAGAGGGTCAGAGGTTCGAGGCCCACCATCACCAGGTCACCAGTGTTTGGGGAAAACCTCCTCACGCACATACACCATCTGACATATAACTTGCACTAGATCCTGCGGTGACCCCTGGTATAAAAGCACAAGGGGGGGAACAAATCATGTTATCATTATTATCATTATCAATATCGTTGTAATATAATTAATAGTGAAAACCTTGTCTGGTCTCGTAGCTCGCTGCTGCTTCTCCTACAAACATCGTCCTGTGCGCTGCAGCCGGCTGAAAGGCTACTCCATCCAGGAGATCACCGGGAACTGTGACATCAGGGCCATAATGTGAGTCTCCACACTACACTCAAAGTTTTCCCAAGAAAAAATACCACTATTACAGTTACCATAGTAGAGATGTGTTTTATACGGTTACCATGGTTACCGTAATGTATGGCATTAAAACCATATTGGCACATAATAAATCCGTAACAAAATAGTGACCGTGGTTACTGCTTCGTTCCACATCGTAGTTTCCTTCGGTTTCCTTGAAGCATCGTTGTAAAACCATGGTAGCTCCATCGTAACCATGGTTACCATTAAAACTACTACTACTAGTTAACTTGAACTATGAAAACTATGTCATAAGTCATAGTAATACCATGATTACTCACCCTATAGTACAGAGGTAAACCCATGCTACTACAGTCAGTAGTTACCACGGTTACCATGATGTACTATAGTAAAAACACAGTAGTTCAGTAGTTACCATGGATACCATATTGTATTGTAGTTACTATACATGTATTATGGCACGTTGTAGTAAAGCCCAAGTATTTGCCTCCTTCAGATACCAAGTACCACAGTATAACCATTATATTACCTTCATTACCATAGTTACCATGAAGCACCACATTAAAAACAACAGAACTTACAGCTACAGGTTACCATAACAACAATGTAATAGTTACCACAATTACTACTGTAGCCATTTACAAGTACCATCGTGAATCTGTGGTAGTACCATCGTTACTAACCATGTGGGAGTGTCACGGTTTCCATGGTTACTATGAAGCACCATAGTAAAACGTGGTGATACTGTTAAAGTGTTGTGATGATGTCGTCACTGAAACCCAGAGACATTTCTGTACTTTCTGCAGATTCGAGACCCAAAACAGGAAATTCATCTGCGCTGACCCGAAGGTGAGATGGACTCAAGACAGGATCATGTGCCTACGGTGAGAAACACAGTTTTATCAGCCGCCTGAAAGCGGTTTCAGCTTTAAACAAACCATCCTGCACATGCGAACAATGCTTTAATTAAAAACAAATGTTTCTGTTTGTCTTTTTAGGAAGAAGGCTGCAGTTCTGGGGAACGCAGGAAAGCTGAAGTGAGGACGATCTCCGGCTCAGAGCGTTAAATTCAGCCTCAGATTTAAGATCATAACCAAATGAAGGCTTTATTTACAGTTTCACTGATTAGAGCATCTTAAAGGTGTGCTTTTCTTCTTTCATTAGAATTTTGGCCCTTGTGGGAGCCACAGTTTCACTTATTCACATATTGTGTGCTTTAGTACTCAGACACTGAGGAATATATATTTTCTAGCAGCCAAATACTTAATGCTTCTTATCTTCCGATCCATGCTTTGTTTTTTTGTTTGTTTTTTGTTTTATCAGATAAAAAGTAACACATTTGTTAAATACAATTTCATGCCTTTTTATGCTTTAGCGTCTGTAACTTTTTTTATTTAAATCTTTCAATGATCTTAATCGAACTTGGCCAATTTAGACTTCACCTTAACCCTGAAAAAGTCTATTATTCTATAAAGATATCACAACATGAATTTGACATGTTTATGGACACTACAGATGTTTTGCTTTTACCAAAAACCACAAAGCACTGCGGACGGCCTGGAATTTTAATGGTAATTGTGTTAACAATAATATTATTGGGCAGATTATAAAAAGCCATTTTAACTGAATAAACTATAGTTTTCTATGTTTTATGGCCACATGTGTATGTCTAATTTGGAGCATTTAAAGAAAACCTTTATCTTTAATTTTGTATGAAGGGCTTTACCTGTAATTTAAGCAACACTTTTTACAGGTCATGTGCTTCTAGAAGCTTACACCAATTTCACCCTCATTACTCAAAGAAATATGAAGTATATGAAGTATCTTCTTCGGCACACACATTTTCTGTGTAACATATAGTATATAAGTATATATAAAAATAAAATCTGAAATCAGCACCAATACTGTTTTGGCCGTTACACTCTCTCTCACTCTCCCAATAGTCTATAACGCCTTATCCCGTATACAGGGGGCCTGGAGCCTGTCTCAGGAGAATTAGGGCAGAATTAGGTGGGTACACCCTGGATGGGGTGCCAGGCCATCACAGGGCATGTTTTCTTTACAAATATTAAGAATAAACAATACTTTATTTCTGGATGTGGTTTGTCTCTGGTTTGTCTGGAACAACGTGTCTTCATTCTGTATAAATATCATGAATAAAATCTGAATCTGTTTTAGGCCAAGCTTTAATTAACATTAAATGTATAAATTTACATTTGGCTAAATAAGGAAACGAAGCAGAGCATAATAAATCTAGTGCTGTAGTCAACCATTTCATATTCTTAATAGGCATACACTGCATGGACATTTCAGATATATTATATTATTGGGCTGCATCAAGCAAAGGAAACAACTAAGGAGATTTGAAATGACTGAAACTGGGTTAAAAACACATTATCAAATCCTGGAATAATAGAGCTGAACCATCGACTGTGTGGAAGAAATGCGGCCAGAAAAAATATATATTAATGGAATTAGGAAAAACTTCCTTGGCTGCTCTCCACATACCCTGTAGCTGTTTTATGGCTGTTTTATGTGGATGCTGCCCCCTGTTATTCAAACCCACTGACAAGACCACTTTTTGTGTCTGTAAATGTGGCTTTTGTTTTTGTAAGATTTTAGAGATATGCAAAAAATTAGCTCCCGGAAAACTATCCACCTGTATGTGCTTGTTCCTAATCTTTGGGATTCGACTGAGATTCGAATCACCTATAAAGACTATCGGCTTTCGTATTGTGATACCCCAATCAACCCCTTAAAAAACAAACAGCAGTGAAAAACAAAGCTATGTTTAATGGTGAAAGTAAGAGCATTTCCATACACACACACACACACACACAATGTGATGAGAAATCAAAGGATTGGGACTGAATAGCTGTGTGTTCATAAGAAAACCACTTGTTAGTGAGATTCATCAGAAAAAAGGCTTCAGGCTTTATGATCAGGCTTTATGATCTGGAGTTGCTTTAGTTGCTCTGATCTCGGCTCAGTAACGCTATGTGGCAACTTAAATTAAGTCAGCTGACCACCTGACGACCAGCATGTGTGTAAACAAAGCTAAAATTGATTGATTAAAATCTTGTGTTTTATGTCTTATATTATGTTATGTTATATTATGACTTTTTTTGACCAGGCACTCAAGTCAAGTCACTGACAAAATAAGTTAACACTGTAAATGAACAAAGAAATATATACAAAAGACAACTTAAAACGCACGTGTAAATGTGCAAACAAGAGCAACAACAACACGACACAATGCAATACTCTGAGTTCAAGTAACTTTTCTGTAAGATGATTGATGAGAAAAAGTAAACAATTCTTGTTAAAGTAGCAGCAAAAATACCTAATAAATATTGTGCACAAAAAAGGTGTGATGGGTGTGTCTGAACCGCCACAATGCTGGTGACTTTAAGGATGCAGCATGTGGTGTAGCTATTCTCACTATCCACTGTAGGGTCTTGCGGTCCGAGATGGAACAAAACCAGACAGTGATGCAGCTGCTCAGTGTGTAATAGTGTTTTAAGATCAGGTCAAAGATATAGTTAAAAAGGACAAACATTAGGGGACCTGATGCAGAACCCTGTGGTACACCATACAGCACTTTCAATGCTCTAAATAAAATATTTTTAAAAAGTCAGAATCAGCGAACAACGATTCACTGGTTTGTGTTAGCGCCCACAATTAGCATAACCTGATGCAGATGAGTTACACAGAATTATTATTTGAAGTGTGTCACATATAGTGTAAATGGAAGTGGGATGTTTTTTTTTTCCAGCACCTGTAAGAACTTTCTCTATATCTGAGAAATTATACAAATGTAAACAGGCTTTTTTATCGTTAAAGGAATGAATTGTCACGAGCAACCGAGGGACGAACACAGTAGCCTTAGCAGTTAGCCCCGTGTTCTAGCAACACACACTCGATCAAGAAAGCAACCTGAATAGGTGAGTACTCACGAAATAGTTGGTGAAGCAATAGCGAAGGCATGAATGAACTCAATGACTGAGCGATGTGAAGCGCCATCTTGTTTCCTTTTATGCTTTCTGAAAGCGCAACCGTCTTACTTCCGGGTCCTCGTGCCAGTCGCGGAGCGAGTGTGCATGACAGTACCCCCCTGTCCAGGACCGACTCTCGACTTTCCTGGCGTGGCGGATACCCGACAACGGTAGTCCCGTATGAGCTCGGGGTCCAGGACGAACCGGGCCGGAATCCAAGACCGTTCCTCGGGGCCGTAACCCTCCCAGTCAACCAGGTACTGTGTACCTCTGCCCCAAGGGCGCGAGTCGAGGATCCGGCGTACCGTGTAAGCGGGACTACCCTCGATGAGGAGGAGTGGGGTGGGCAGGTGGAACCATTGGTGACGTGATGAAGGGTTTGAGCTGAGAGGTGTGGAATACTGGGTTAAATAACATCTGGACTGAACTGATAAACACACATGCACAATCACACTGATGTACACCCATCCCAATCTGCTCATGCCTACCTACCTGTGCTGCTCCTCGCAATTTTTTGCACAATATTTATTTGACTGCTATTTGCACACACAATATTCTTGTCAAAATGTAAACTGTTTACTGCTGCTCTTCCCACTACCTCAATTCATCTGTGTCACCTGTGTGGTACAATCGTCCCGGAGGGTGTCGACGGCGATGTTGTGAGGTGTAGAGGGTATTGGCGTGCTGAATGGCCTCCTTGGCTTGAGTCCAGGACCGCCGACACCTTCGGACCAACTGTTGGGCTGAGGGTACTTTGACCTCCGGTTCTTGATGTCCGAACATCGGAGGTTGGAAACCCTGGCATACCTCAAATGGGCTCAGCTTCGTGGCGGAGGAGACGTGGAGGTTGTGGGAGAGCTCCGCACAAATGAGATAGCGAGCCCAGGAGCGCTGACAGTCGGCAACAAAGCACCTCAGGTAGCGCTCCAGTTGATGGTTGGCCCATTCCGTCCGACCATTTGTTTGGGGGTGATAGCCTGAGGAGAGACTGCAGGTAGAATTGATCAGACGGCAGAAGGCCTTCCAGAACCGTGCAGTGAACTTGGGTCCCCTGTCCGAGACGATGTCCTTTGGGAACCCATGCAGACAGACTACGTGCTCTAAAATCAGCTCGGCTGTCCCTTTGGCTGACGGAAGTCCGGGAAGGGCCACCAGGTGCACAGCTTTGGAGAACCGATCTATTATCGTCATGATGACGCTCTTCCCTTTGGATACCGGCAGGCCCATGATGAAGTCGACGGCAATGTACGTCCTGGGTCGACGGGGAACTGGGAGTGGTTGGAGTTCCCCCGGTGTCGGTTGGTTAGAGGTCTTGGCCCTGGCGCACACTGGGCATGCCCGAACGAACTCCTCAACGTCCTTGGCCATGGAGGGCCACCAGAAGGCGCGCTGAATATATTGAAGGGTGTGTTGTGTGCCTGGGTGCCCCGACAGCGGGGAAGAATGGCCCCATTTAATGACGTCGGCTTTGACGGTCCTTGGAACGAAAAGTCGTCCAGGCAGCGCACCTGCGCCTGGCGGACCCTCGTCTCCAGTTCCCAACGGAGTGGCGCGATGATCTTGGAGGGTGACAGGACAAGCGCGGGGTCCACCCAGGGAACGTCCCCCTCATGTTGTCGGGAGAGGGCGTCGGCTTTGGTGTTTTTTGACCCCGGACGATAGGATAGATGGAAATTGTAATGCTCGAAAAAGAGAGCCCACCGCGCCTGCCTGGGGTTGAGTTGTTTAAGTGTCTTGATGGAGCTGAGGTTTTGGTGGTCGGTCCAGACGATAAATGAGTCTCTGGCACCCTGGAGCCAGTGTCGCCATTCTTCCAATGCCCACTTTATGGCCAGCAGCTCGCGGTCCCCCACCCCGTATCGCTGCTGAGTGGGGTCACATTTTTTGGAGAAGAAACTACAAGGGTGTAGTTTCTGATCTGGACCCCGCTGGGAGAAACCGCCACAGCGCCCACCTCTGAGGCGTCCACCTCCACAACAAATGGTTGATCGGCATCTGGATGGAGGAGAATCGGAGCGGTGGTGAATCGGTGGCAGAGTTTGGAGAAGGCGTTGATGGCCGTGGAGTCGAGTTGGAAGGGACGAGATGAGGGGCGAGTCAATGCAGTTAGGGGTGCTGCGACTGTGCTGTAGCCCCGGATAAAGCGACGATAGAAGTTCGCAAACCCAAGAAACCGTTGAAGCTGCCTGAGAGTCTTGGGTAAGGCCAATGACGTACAGCTTCCTGTTTCTGCGGGTCCACGGCCACACCCTGGGACGAGATGACAAAACCCAGGAACGTGGTGGAGCGCTTGTGAAAAGCGCACTTCTCCAGCTTACAGTACAGTCGGTGCGCGAGCAATCTCTTAAGAACTGCCCTGACGTGTCGAATGTGTTCTTCGGCGGTGCGGGAGTAGATGAGTATATCGTCTAGGTAGACGAATACCCACTTTCCCAACATGTCCCGGAGAACATCATTGATGAACTGCTGGAAAGCTGCGGGAGCGTTACAGAGTCCAAATGGGATGACCAAACTCTCATAGTGTCCAGTAGGGGTGATGAAGGCCGTCTTCCACTCAACGCCCTCTCTGATACGCACCAAGTTGTAGGCGCTCCGGAGGTCCAACTTTGAGAAAATGGTGGCACCAGAGAGGGCGTCCATGGCTGAGTTGGTAAGCGGCAGCGAGTGTCGGTTTTTTAGGGTGATGTTGATTAACCCCCGGTAGTCGACACATGGACGTAATTCGCTCGAACTCTCCTTTACAAAGAAAAACCCTGCGGCAGAGGGCAAGGAAGAGGGTCGGATGGTACCCTGATGGAGAGCGGAGGACACATACTCCTCCATCGCCCGCATTTCGGTGGAAGAGAGAAAGTATAGACGGCCGCGGGGTGGAGTGGAGCCTGGCTGGATCTCAATCGCCAGGTCATAGGGGCGATGCGGAGGAAGGT
The DNA here is from genome assembly GCA_030347435.1 of Clarias fuscus. Lineage (NCBI taxonomy): Eukaryota > Metazoa > Chordata > Actinopteri > Siluriformes > Clariidae > Clarias > Clarias fuscus. The sequence goes on along the minus strand of CM059226.1, from coordinate 605,643 downwards.
GGTTAGCACGTCTTTTACAAAAGACCTCAGCCAGGTCACGATATGCTGAAGGGATGGCGTTGGTGTCGACATCGGGGGCCTCGGACTCCCTAGAGCATGTCCCAGCCGGCGCCTGTAGGCAGAGTTCGAGGCAGGTCGGGCCCCATTGTAGGATCCGGTTTTGAGACCAGGAGATGAGAGGGTCATGCTGGAGTAACCAGGGGTATCCTAGGATGATGGGTGACGAGGAAATGGAGGTGAGGTGGAAGCGGATCTCCTCGTGGTGTTGGTCAATGGTGAGGGTGATGGGCCGAGTCTGGGTGGTGATAGGGCAGGAGGAAAGGGGCCGAACGTCGAAGGACGTCACTCGAACCAGCTGCGATAACGCCTCAGTCTCCACCCCCAATATCTTGTCATAGGAGGAGTCAATAAAGTTCCCGGCGGCCCCGGAGTCGATGAACGCGGAACTTTTGACTCATCTGTGGCCAAATTGGAGGTGTACCTGAACCATGAGAAGCGAGATGCTGGGTGTGGTGGCGGCGAGATGGAGGTGACCCGGTGAGCTGCCCCCCTGACTCACCGGGCCTGATCGTTTCCCGGGCGTGAAGGGCATATAGCTCTATGGTGTGCCGCTGACACACAGTAGGCGCAGAGTCCCTCCCTGAAACGTCGTTCTCGCTCTGCAGGGTTCAAGGAGGCGCGTCCTAGTTGCATGGGTTCCCCGGCTTCCGTGTCAACCACGGCGGGAGGTGGAGACCCGGCAGACGCCCTAGTGGCCTAGCGAGCAGGCGCTGGTCAATCTGGAGGCCGAGCTGGACCAAACCCTCCAGTGTAGCTGGAAGCTCTCGTCCTGCGAGCTCGTCCTTGATGCGCGAAGCCAGTCCTTCGTAGTAAGCCGGCAAGCAGGTGGTCTGCACGGCGAGGGTACGGAAATCCGCGGTGTAGCGGCTCACTGACGACCCACCCTGCCGCAGATGGTACAGTTTGCTGTCGGTCTCCACCTCAGCAGCAGGATGTTCGAAGGTCAGTTTGAGTTGGCGGGTGAATTCTCCGTATGAATATGCTGTGTTCGAATCTGACCTGAGAACCGCCGTGGCCCACTCAGCTGCCTGTCCCGATAGCAACGAGACGAGAAGTGCAACGCGCAGTCGGTCTGTGGAGTACCTGGTGGAATTGAACTCAAACACAAGATCTAATGCTGTTAAAAACATACTGCACTTCCAATCTGTGCCATCCCACTTATTTGGTAAAGCAATGAAAATGTCACAGGGGGGAGGAGGGGCGCTGCCGCCGCTGCGGGGGGCGTGGCAACAGCCGACTGAACAGCCGCCTCGCGGAGGGTCGCGTTCTCCTGCCGCAGCTCCTCCACCTCGCGGCGCAAAACCGCGACGTCTTGGAGCTCCTTTCGGAGAGACACGACTTTACCACGGAGCTCATTGATCAGCTCGGCATGCTGGTCAACTACAGCGCAGAGGCGAGCAAACTCCGCTGGGTTTACTGCTTTGGGCTCAGTCATTCTGTCACGAGCAACCGAGGGACGAACACAGTAGCCTTAGCAGTTAGCCCGTGTTGCGTGGACGGTAAACCCAAACGCGGAAGCAGCGCGAGCAGGCAGGATAACCACGCGTTTACTCTTAGAACTCTCTTACAAAAAGAGCAAGGATCTACACAAATAAACCCGCGTTCTAGCAACACACACTCGATCAAGAAAGCAACCTGAATAGGTGAGTACTCACGAAATAGTTGGTGAAGCGATAGCGAAGGCATGAATGAACTCAATGACTGAGCGATGTGAAGCGCCAGCTTGTTTCCTTTTATTCTTTCTGAAAGCGCGACCGTCTTACTTCCGGGTCCTCGTGCCGGTCGCGGAGCGAGTGTGCATGACATGAATGGAATGTAACATTTTTTTAAACTGTTTTCTACTTTTTGTTCCCTCATAATAGGTCAAATAATAAATTAAATGAGAATTAATTATCCATATGTATTCCTTAAATGTACATAATTGTGCAATATTGAGTACTCAAAAACCACCGATTTCTTGGAGGAACCACTGGAAAGGGTTATTTATGAATCCATTCGAGTTTTTTTTTTTTGCGTTTTTTGAAGAACCAGAGAACCAGACATGGTGCCTTGTCTTTAAACAACTGCTTTTCTAAAAAAGTTCTTTTGGTGAACCATTAATGGTTCTTTTATAGAATCACTCTGAAGAACTATTTTATCTCACCTTTATATTTCTGTGAGTACCTGAAGTTGTAAAACGTTTCACAAAATCTCTGTCCTAGAAGTGATCACCGCTGTTAGAACAGTAATCTGTATGTTAACTCCGCCCATAAATTAAACATATTCAATAAGGCAGGATGAACCGTACCAGGGCTGTGATTCCATCTGATTACCTGTGATCACATGTGACTCTACCAGTGTCCTAATCACAGATGAGCTGATATTCATAATGACACACTGTGTGTGTGTGTGTGTGTGTGTGTGTGTGTGTGTGTGTGTGTGTGTGTGTGTGCATGCGTGCGTGTGTGTGTGAGTTTGTATAAGTAAGACAGCGCTCATATATCCTGTGATTGTAAGAATCATATTTGCTCTGATTTATTTATGCACATGGCTTTGTGTACGGCTGCTGTCGGATGTTGTGCGTGTAGGTTTTGGTTAACTTCATTTCCCATGTTGCAACTCGGTCAGGTGACATGGGCGCTCACCTGAACCGAGTTGGTCATTAGTTTTATTATAAATAGCTTGTTTTGGTTCATTGTTGTGTCTTGCATCTGTTGATTTTCACCTGATATATGTCGGCAAGTTTAGTTCGTGTTTCCCGTGCTCGTTATTCGTGTTTTGGTTTTGTTTTACTTAAAGTATTCTGTTTTGTTTAATTTTCCCTGTTTTCTTTAAATAAAAACATCGTTTCCTTTAAAACCTGGGACCTCTGCACTTATGCCTCGCACCCAGAGACGTGACAGAATGCAAGACCGTAACAAAGGCATAGCAGAGGAGCCCCCCCAGGAGATTATTTTGGGCGGGGCAACGATGTATGCGCGTTGGGAAGACGACGCGGTGGGCAAGCGGATTCCCAATCGGCGAAGGAGCGAGGAGAAGGAGATCGGGCAGGGAGAGACAGGCCGAGGTGGAGCAGGAGCTGTGGAGAGAGCAGCTTAACTGGGAGGGCTGCCGGCTGGCGATACGGTGCACTCCGTTCGGGAATGGCTCAGCTCGGGGTGATGGGAGTCCCCGCACCCGCAGGAGGGTAAAGACCAGGAGGTCTATGTCAGAGGCGCCACACATCGAGCGTCAAGGGAGAACGGAGAGCGAGTGGTATGAGCAGCAGGGAGCAGCCTCACAGCATGACTGGAGCAGCTTTGGGCGGTGCGCTAAGAGAAATGAAGGGCGCATTCGTGACCTGCAGGAGCAGGCGGCCACGCTCCATGGGCTGCTAGCACAGCTAAGCTTCCGAGAAGGCTCAGACCTGCCCGCTCCTCCGACCTGTGACAGTGAAGACGACAGTGAGCTGTTCTACATGCCGTTCAATGACGACAACGGCGAGCTCTTCTATCTGCTGTATAGCCTCGACGACGAAGGCGAGCACTGCAGCGATGACGAAGACGGCGAGCTCCTCTTTTCGCCGCGCAGTTGCGGTGACGTCAGTAAAGACGGCGCTCGTTCTCTGCCTCCGCCGCCCTATTGCAACGGGGGCATCAGGCCATCGGGCCCGCCGGACATAAGAGCCGGGGAGAGGGGCAGACATTGGACCCTGGGGGGATGCCCTGGACCTCCTGTGGCGCCCCGGAGTTGCGCCCTTTGAGGGGGGGTTATGTCAGGGATAACCCCTAGAGGGCGCCAAAGCGCCCTGAGTCTTTTGTGTTTGTAGTTTGTTTCGGTTAACTTCATTTCCCATGTTGCAACTCGGTCAGGTGACATGGGCGCTCACCTGAACCGAGTTGGTCATTAGTTTTATTATAAATAGCTTGTTTTGGTTCATTGTTGTGTCTTGCATCTGTTGATTTTCACCCGATATATGTCGGCAAGTTTAGTTCGTGTTTCCCGTGCTCGTTATTCGTGTTTTGGTTTTGTTTTACTTAAAGTATTCTGTTTTGTTTAATTTCCCCTGTTTTCTTTAAATAAAAACATTGTTTCCTTTAAAAGCTGGGACCTCTGCACTTATGCCTCGCACCCATAGACGTGACATCACACACCTCAAGGCACACCGCTAATCACGCCTTCATTCAAGCCAAGTAATGGTTTTACTGATTAAGACTGATTAAAGCACTGTTCTGTGGGTCATCCGGATAAGAGCGTCTGCTGAATGCAGTGATTGTGTTGTTAGTGTTAATGTTTCTGGAAGAAAAGCAGCAGGAATGAGGAAATCTGAAAGGTTTCCCCCTTTCATCTGTAAAAGTCCTGGATTGGGACCAAGAAGAAGAAAATGCTCACTCATGATCCACCGTCATGTTACGTGAGCAGATAAGATTCACGCCTGGGAAAACAATGGGCTGTGACACACACACACACACACAGCCACACACACACACACACACACACACACACACACACACACACTCTGTCACACGCACAAACAAATGGTAAGACGGGTAGAGCATCATGGCCAGGCTTAAGAGTCCCACTGGGACGTTTCTGTTCATCCTCATCCTCAGTGCCTTCATCATGGACACAGAGACTGGTGAGTTCTTTAATGTTTAACTTTTATTATCTGTTTTTTAAACTAAACATAGAACAAAAGTGTACAATATAAAGTTAGCTGTTTTTCATGATGTAGAAATAATGACATACAGTAAACATACACTAGAAATTTAAGTCAACAGTTTGAATTGATGTTCCTTCAGTTCGTAGCTCACAGCTTTAGTTCATACCTGCAATCAGCTCCCGTTTACTCGAAGCACAGCACATGCATGAATGTGATGTTATGACAACTCACAAAGTGTGGAAGGAAGTTACGTCTGATTACGCTTAACATGTAACTCACAGACAACTGATTAGTGCGGTAAATAACTTGTTCAACTTCTCTATAAAAGAATGATCATTTTGGCATGTTTAATGTAAAATAGAAATATCTGATGAGCCATGCCCACAAGGTGAATGACTACAAGCGAAAGAATGTACGTTGTGGTTTTCATGCTGTTGTTATGAAATTAGAGGGAACGCACAACTGTAGTAAAACAGGATTTTAATAATCCAAGCGAATAAAAGCAAGCAACCGACTAGGTGAGGAGCAAACGGCGTAAAGAGAGCTAGAGTCAGGGACATCCAGAATAAGAGACGAAAGTGTAGACACACACACACACACACACACACAGCAGCAAGGCAGACAGACGGATAGACAGACGGATAGACGGATAGACAGAAAGACCCGATATATGTCGGCAAGATAGACAGACAGACAGACAGAAAGACAGATAGACAGACAGACAGACAGACAGACAGACAGGCAGGCAGACAGACAGACAGACAGGCAGACAGACAGAAAGACAGACAGACAGACAGACAGACAGACAGACAGATAGACAGATACTATTCTATTGATCCCTAAGGAAATTCCAGAAATCCAGCAGCAATCGAGGCAGTAACACAAAGACAATTAGTAGATGTGATTGTACACTTTATACACAGGGTAATGTGAGAACTGAGCAGAAGCTACTAGTGCAATGCTAAGAACAAAAGAAAAACTACAAGATATATGAGAAGTATATAAATAAAGCATGGAATAGATGAAAAAGTAAAAAATCAAGAAATAGAAACCAGAAGAAATATAGAAAAAGAAGAGACAGACGGAGCTACTGATTTTGTGATCAGAAGAACAGATCACGACATTGATGGACAGATCAGGACATGTGCTCCATGTGTCTGTGGAAATGAGCATCTGTAAATTGTGTAGGAGTGAGAGTGAGTCTGGGAATGTGAAATCTCACCTGTGTACTGTGAGAGTGTGTGTGTGTGTGTATGTGTGTGTGTGTGTGTGTGTGTGTGTGTGTGTGTGTGTGTGTGTGTGTGTGTGTGTGTGTGTGTGTGTGAGTTGACATAACTGGCATGGATGTAAGCTGAGCTCTTTATCTGTATAGTTGCCCGAAGGCAAATCACATAGTTGAAATTTAAAATATAAATGTGTGTGTTTGTATTAACATTTTTTTTTAATTCTTATGAAAATATTGATGGATATTTTCACCCCTGGAGTGTAAAGCTTGTTTTTTGTTTTTTTTTGCTTCATGCTGCATGAAAAATTCACACTTCACTCTTCTTTAGTTTATTTATTTTACAGAACACACAAATATAAGATTCTTTAACTTTCCTCATATTATTACTGGGACCTGTGATGCGGAAGATCTCAGTCACAGTGCGGTGATGAGACTCTCAACCTCAGTGAAACACTGAACGGTGCGAATGTTATAAAGAACGCCGCGCGTCAGTGAAAGACGATGGCGGCCGAGGTGACTCGGAGCTCACTGCAGTCGCTCCCGTGAACATTGAGCACCTGATCATTGAAAACTGACATCGCTGACTTGCAGAAGAGACGCATTTGAGTGTGTGAACTGTTAAAGTTATTACCACGTCCCCTGTACAGTCCTGACCTCGCGCCATGACATTTACACATGCTTGGGCCATTACAGGAGTTCCTGGGAGGCCGGCGTTTCAGTCCCATCATGACTCCGGCGTACTGAGAAAACGTTCTACCTTGATGGTGTCCGAGCTCTAGTGAGACACTGGGACAAGTGCATTAGTGTATCAGGGGATTATAGAGAGACTTAACGGGAGTGTTTACTCTCAGAGCTGCGTTCTTTTATTCTGTACGATCAAAAGCTTTGACTTGAGCACCACTCACAGATATAATTTGTTAATATTACGTCGTTAAATAACCTAAAATCAGATCATGCTAATAAAACCTCCAGTTTACAGAGTTAATGTTAATCTGAAGTCCCGGATCAATATGGTACAAATTGCTGGCTGTCATGTTGCTGATTAGTGAATTCATGGTGTCTTTGTGGGAACACCTCACAGCACGCTGCTGCCTCTCCTACACCCGGAGGCCTGTACGCTGCGGCTTGCTGAAAGGTTACTACATCCAGGAAATCACCGGGAACTGCGACCTCAGAGCCATAATGTGAGTCTCCACAAACAGTGTCCGACTGTCATTTAAATGTATTTAAAATTAGGTTTAAGCCTCAGTTTTCTGATGATGATTTGTGTATTTTGCTGCAGTTTTAAGACGAAGGACGGGAAATCCATCTGTGCCAATCCCAGAATGGAGTGGACTCACAAGAGGATCAACTGTCTCTGGTAAGCAACACCGCTGTGGGGTTTAGGACCAATTTAAACTTTCCATTTTGAAACTGTTTCTATATAAAACTCTTTCTTTCTAGGGAAAAGGCTGGCTAGATGGACTGAGGGTGACATCTTGTTCCAGGAGAAAGCAGAACACCCTGAACGATTTAAATGTCAATCTCTATAACAAACACGTGACCTTAAAGGCTGTCCTGGACTTGTGAAGCGCTCATCTTCACTTCAGTTTCCTACATTACCCACAATGCCGTGCTGAAAGAGGTGCAGTGGGATCAGCCCTTGTTTTATCTCTAACTTTAGAGAGTGATGCAGCGGCGCTTTAGTGATTTACTCTCTCACCTGCTCTCTCACCTGACACCTCAGCTCCCAAAACCTCAACTTTCATCACTCCATCACTCTGTTTCTGGGCAGCTGAGTCCGGTGTCTGAAACATATAGCTGCAATGCATTCTGGGAATCAATGTCTCAAAAACTCCTACACTGACTTTGCCATTAATATGATGATGATGATGATGATGATGATGCTGAACTACGTTGCTGGAAGATAAAATCTGGAGAAAGCGTAACTGTTTTGAGATTTTTAATCATGTTAAACTCCAGTGTAACTGAGCTAGTAGTAAGAATAAGAATCACAGTAATAACACTAATAGTAACAACACTGCCCCCTTGTGACATCAGAGCAACAATACACTCTCGCAGAAATGACGACAACAACCATTTGGATCTAAAGGCCTTTAATGTGGTTAAGTGGTTAGCACTGTTGCCTCACACCTCCAGGGTCTGGGTTCGATTCCCACCGCGGGTCTGTGTGCATGAAGTTTTGTATATTCTCCCTGGGCATGATGGGCTTCCTCTAGGTGCCCTAAGTCTCCTGGGATAGTCTTCAGAATATTTGGATATTCTGCACCCTGTACAGAGGATAAAGCAGTACAGACAATGAGACGATGGTTTTATACATTGAATGTATGAAAATGAAATGAAAATAGAAATAAAACTGATCCCTAGCCCGCCTGAAAGCTGGATCCCAAACAACGCATGCTCAAGGAGGAATCTTGGTGATCTCCAGCTCGCACTGCCACTCGTCTTCTATAATATGTCACTGTCTCAGATCTTCCCAGTACATGTAGCCTGTACAGAGCTGATTATGTAAAGTGGATTTTTCTGAATATAACTAACTCAAGCTACCTTGAAACCGTGTGTAAATGTGTTGTATGTATTGTCGATTTTTAAAGGGATATCTGCTCTGTACACCGACGTGTAACGCAAGTCATCGAGGCCAAATTCCACACCCATTGTACCTCGAAAAAATGTTGATCTGATTTTGGCAGCTATCCACTATTTTGCACAAATTGTTTGAGATATTTCTTCCAGAAAGAGAACCGGGTTAAATTTGTACTAAATACACTTTGAGACTTTGAAACAGCGATGTGGCTCAGTGGGACTGCAGAATGTTCCTGTGAGTCTCAGGTGAACTTTGGAACGTGCACAGATGGTTGTGGATCTTGGCCAGGATACTTTCATTGTTCTGGGTGAAAAACTTCACAGTCATTGTGCAGAGCAGAGCAGGAAAACTTATAACGACCAAGACCTACTGTAATGTACTTATATGCATCTGAATTTTGATGTAGGGTGTTTTTCATATCTGATACTTTTTTCTGGTGCTCAGGACATTTTTGATGAAAAACCTGCACTTTTACTTCCTATATTTTAAATAGAGATTCATTACTTTTTCGGATGATGATCACACAAGAGTGCATTGATTTTTCACGCTGTCTCTGACACCATACAGCGACCTGAGGTGTCTCAAACAGGCACACTCGGTAAAGTAAGATTAGAGACGATCTAGCAAACTAGATGTGTTTCACGCCAATAACATGTTTTATACATGTTTATAATGTATCATTTTTGATAACCTCGCTTGCAGTATGCCCATGTTTAATTGCGTAGACTACTTGCAATATTCAAAGAAGCAATGAAAGCATCTAGCTAGTTTAACGATTAAATGAATCAAAGATGCTAACAATGCTGCTCGTCATCATGGCATCACATCCAGGCCTCCTTTCAACCAGCTTCAATTTGTGTGCTTCTGTTTTTTCATTTGCTTCTGTAAAACAAAAACAAAAAAGCACATTTCTCTAGGTTGATTTATTACTTTTTTTTTATTTCAGGACATATTACCAGCCACTATGGCGCTGATTGTTAGAAGATAAAGTCTTTTATAAGTTAATCAATAATTTATTTTTAGCATCTGAAAAGCCACAGCTCCCGTATCAGTGCAGAGCAGCTAGTCACACCGCTATAAGGCATCGATTCTTTATCCATAAAACTGTTTACATAAAAACATATACAGTGTCACTCCTCTTTGTCCAGCCATAGCTAAAGAAACCAATCAATTAATAAAACATTTTAAATACATTTTAAATAAATGTACATTTTACCTCTAGTAATACGGTTTACGAACTGTGAAAGCATCAGAACACAGCTAGTGAACTGAACATTTATTTATTCGTTATCAATTTATACTTTTGTTCTCATAAAAAATTACAAAAATTTACAATTTCTACAGAAAACAGATCCCTACTAGACTTGCACATTCATTTATCAACAGCATCAATGTTGTCTGTGTTTAAAATCCTTTAAAATGCTGTTTATCAGTAACTCGGTTGATAAGATATCAGCTATCCAGAAAAATCTGTATCTTCGTGAAATATTCATTTCAGTACTTTTGTACTTTAATTTGAAATTTTGTCTAAATTTGGAAGCACATACTGTCCTTAGTGCTTGTAGTAAGTGGTATGTCTACCTGATTCTTGAGTTTGCATACTTCTGCCACCTCTGATAATAACATACAGAAAGAGAAAGAAAGAACTAAATGAACTTGTCATAGCAGATGTAAGTAGATTTTAGTGATCTTACTGTTGTGTTTAGCAAATTCCTTTTCTGATTGTGATTAGATAACAAAAGCGTGAACACAATTTTGTGATTACAACAGGAGGAACAAGGAAATGTTTATTAAAATCTATCGTGACTAGTCTTCCCTCCTCACATACATCAGTGAGACTCATGAGCCCATAACTCCGGCACAGGACATTCAATCCCACCTTATGGCTTTATGTTGACCCTAAAACATGTGAAAACTACAGATGCAACTTTTCACAAACAAACTCACACACACAAAAAAAAAGCAACAACAACAACAACAACAACAAAAAAACATCTGGAAAGCCATGGATAAATATTTGCACAACCTGCACAAGCGATGGTCTTGCAGCGCTCATCACCTTCTGAAGTGTATTCAATGTACACCGGTACCTCAACATACAAATTTAATCCGTTCCGGAGACGAGTTCATAAGGTGAATTTCATATTTCATATTTCATATCAAAATGCATTTACCCATAGGAAACAATGTAAATCTAGCCACCCAAAAAATATTACCAATATTAACAATTTCATATTTTGGAATATAATAAAAATCGAAATCCTTAGAAATGACATGGAAATGAAATAAAATATTAAATTAATTGACATTAAACCTCACCTTAATTTACGGCACTGGCTGCATTCAAAAATCGTTTGTATGTTGAAAATGCTTTGTGTACCGAGGCAATTTTTTGTTTGTTTGTTTGTTTTTGTCAGGTTTCAATTCTTGAGGTGAAATTTTGTGAGGCGTGGCGTTTGCATGCCGAGGTACCACTTTAGTGAGGCTTTTTGTCATTTATAACCCGAAAAGATTACACCCCTTTTATTCTTAATCTGTTAATTATTAAGAACATTTTTAGACTCTTGATTTGTCCCAAATTTCTATAAATTATTTCTTCCTGTTGAGTTTATAGTATTATTGTATATCCTTATGTCTCATGTAACAGAACGCTGCAAAAGACATTTCTTCTACTGATTTCGATTGGGATCACTGACCAAAAAATTGGATAAAAATTGGAAAAAAATATATGACAATGTAGCGATGTAAAGTATGAATTTATTCATTGACAGATGAATTTATTCCCTGTAAAAATAATAAATTCATCATAAATCATTCTTTAACACGACTTTTACTTTGAAGCCTGCAGCCATGGAGCGCGCGACGCCCTGAATGTACGCGGTGCAGCTACGTGCAGATTCCCGGGGCGTCGAGCCCGCGCGCAGTGCAGATTGGGCAGCGGTGCCGATCGGGTAGCGGCGCTGCGGCCCAATCTGTAGTGCGCGTGCGCTGTGTGGATTTAATCCAGTCCTTTTTAAAAATATATAGTAACAACTCATCAAGTAAACGCTACGTATTTGAAAGCTATTATTCTGTTGTTAAAATTGTTGATTCACAAAGTAAAATCTGAAGAGGTTCCTCATGGTAACATTTACAGAAGCAATCATGGTCCTTTGCATGTTTCTCAATACAGTTACAAGCTTCCTTTAAATATTTATATAGTATAGAGAGAGAGAGTGCGTGCGTGTGTGTGTGTGTGTGTGTGTGTGTGTGTATCTTTATAGCTGCTATAATGCAAGGTGAGAAATGTACTCAATAAGAGAAATTCAAGTTCAGATTTTCTTTGTCACAGTGTAATATACAGTGAAATGCTTAATCAACTGCCTGTGACCTTAAAAAGACGAGTTTCTCTGCAAGAAATAAATTTCACCAAATCATAGATAAGAAATCAGAAAAGTAAATCTGATAAGAAAAGTTTTGTCTTAAAACGACTCCAGCGTGGTGCTGTGACAAAATCTGGCTGGACAGACAAACAGACAGAAAGAACGTTTTCTGAGACCGGTTTCCAATGTACAGTATGAAACGGAAAGATGTACGTTGAAAGAGCGAGTTCTGACCAATGTACAGACAAAACCTTTCTTTTATTTATATAGATTTACAGAAGCAAGGTTGCGTATCATGTCATGGTCCTTTGCGAGGGGAAGTGTTCAGGACAGAGTGTTTGAGCATTTCCTGTTTCCTAATACAGTTACAAACTTCTTTTAAATATTTAGAGATAGAGAATCTGTTAACAGCTGTTATAATAAAAGGTGAGAAATTTACTCAACAAGGTATTGCACATTCAATTTTAGATTTTCTTTGTCACATACACAGTACGACATGCAGTGAAATGCTAATAGCAATAAAAAGAAGGGTTTCTCTTTGCAAAATAAATTGCATTGAAGAGTACAATTAAATAATAAAGATAATTAAATATAGTATTCAAATAGAATAATAAGAATATAAGCATTAAGATGGAAATCAGTACAATATTTACAGGGTTGCAGGAGCGGATCTACCGGGGTGGCACGGGGTGGCAAGAAAAAGCCTTGCCACCCCATTTGCCAACCCAGCACTAGTGTCCTAGTGTTCTAAAATAAAAGAGTTAATTTATCTGACGTTCCAATCCAAAAAGACTATGTTTGATTGACTTGAAGACTATCAGGTTCAAGTCAATCAAACATCAGCCTTTATTTAATTTTTATAGGACAATGTAAAAACGTGCACCCTAGTGTATACTCTGAATAAGAATAGCGTTCCTTGAATCCACAAAAACCATGCAAGGATGCTTGCCTCAGTGTTGCCACCCCTCATAATTTTAATGCCACCCCCTTGCCACCCCATGAATAATTTTCTAGATCCGCCCCTGCAAGGTTGCTAAATAAAATACAATTAAAATAAAAGTGTGTAAGCAATTAAAGTGTATAAACTATGCAGGATAAATTAGACTGAATCGACACAGAGATGTCATGATAACATTGTATGGGGTGGACCCTGGTGATTTCCATCCCGAATTATTTTATTATACACTACTGTGCAAAAGTCTCGACCCCCCGCCCCTTTAATTTCTTCATATTAAGTTCAATTAAATTATGTAGATTCAATTGAAGAACTGGGAACACCTTGCACTTCCAGGCTTCCAGATCCGATTACCGGCCAGGTTCGATCCCGCCTGTGTGTGCATGGAGTTTGCATGTTCCCCGAATGCTTGGTGGGTTTACAGTTCAAATATTTTGATAACTGCCGTTCCAAAATTGCCCATAGTGTGTGCATATATATATATATGTGTGTGTGTGTGTGTGTGTGTGTGTGTGTGTGTGTGTGTGTGCGCCCTGCGATGGATTGCCACCCTGTCCAGGGTGTACCCCACTCGTGCCCTAAGTTTCCTCAGCTACCTCAGCAAGATACTAATCACCGGCCTGATCATCATCTGCACTGGTCCATGCCTTAAGTTTGATGTTTTTTATGTTTGAATGATTCAAATGTCACTGTGTGGCTTAACAAACAAAAATCATTCCTTTGAAACTGCTCAGGTACAGGGACTGGCCAGATTAATACAGTACTGCATAACAATTGCATCAACTTACTAGCAGTTGATCTTAGTGACTTTGTTATTCTGGTGCTTTTAGATTTTACAATGTGTCTTACACTAGTCTTACACACCTTCTCCTGAGGCGTTGTGCATCAGCTCTGAACAGGTTCATATACTATCAAACTAACAGGACCATTTAGATGGAATTTCATCCTCTGGGGTACAACATGCTTTTCTCTTCATACAGTATGTGATTCCTCTGGGGTCCATCATAAACAATTATGGCATTTCCTTTCATTGTTTTGCTGAAGACACACAGATTTATTTTCTACTGAGGCAGAACTGTATGAAGAATTCTATTCATTAATTTCTGGACCGCATAGATGAGATCAAAGCTTGGGACAGCCTTAAATTTTCTTAATTTAAATAAAAGTAAAGCTGAGATCATGACTGTTGAACATGTCCCATGTCTGTGGGTTCTCATGAGAGTGACGGGTTAGGGGTTACATCCTCACACACCCTCCGGGACACTTAGATCGTCTTACCAGATGCTTGTGGTTGTTCTTAGGTCCAAAGCTGAAAAAAGATTGTGCATTTGCAGTTATAGCAGCTGCACTGTGGGACAGTCTCCCGCGCCAACATTAGAGACGTTTAAGAGAGACGCATGTTTGTGATGCATTTGAATGTATTGAACATTTTATTTCCACCTGTTGTAAATACTGTACATTATTTTGGTCAACTTTTCTTGGTTTTACATGTTTAAATTACTTCACTTGCTTGACTGAAATAGACGTTTCAAATTAATTTCAAATAATCCATTATTTATTTTATTAATTGTTTGAGGCAATTGTTTGTGTTTCTAGTCTTTTTCTCTAGTGGTTTGTCTTGCTATTTAATTACAAAATATATCTAACATTTAATCTCTCTAATTTCATTTAACAAATACTTTTGCACTAATATACTGACAAGCTGCCTGGGGTTGTGACCACACTGTTCATAAACAGACACACACAGGACTGGCATCATTTTATTTTTATTTTTTTTTTTTTTTTAAAGAACAGTTACAGGTTTGTGCATGTAATACATTCTGTTTGTACAAACTGGTTTAAGAAATGCATGAACATTTGTGCAAACGTTGAGAAATGCTCCACAGTGACCGCTGCAGCTGCAATGCACATCAGCGCGCGGTTCACTGTGCGCATGCGCAGCTCACCAGGGGGACGCAGATCGGGTAGCCACGGCTCAGTCAGTCCACCGTTAAGAGTCGACTCTCTTTCAGCTCGCAAACACTCAGGCTTCGCTGTTTTTTTTCCCCCACTTCATGACTTAGATAGATGATTGTCCTGAGTTTATAAACTGCAGATGACATTGTTTAATAAAATCTCACATTTGTTAAGAGACTCAAACATTTGCAGGGAATTTTACTAGATGTGTTTCAGTAACATGTGCACTGACACACACACACACACACACACACACACACACTAACCCTCCCTGCAGGACTGTGCTTCATAATCACACACACACACCTCAAATCAGGTGTAGAGACGAGTCCTCAGTGGAACAATTTACTTACTGAAAATTAAGGAATGAACTGATAACTGAAAGAAGGATTTCATTCCTTAAATAAAAAAAAACAGAGCCCTGCAGATTAGTGCGCCTCCCCTCTCTGTCTCTGTGTCTCTCTCTCTCTCTGTCTCTCACATACTGGCCTCTTTTTGTCTCAGTTTATCTCTTGGGGTTTCTCAGGCGATCTCCAGTTTCTTGAGTGTCCTTCCTTCCTTCGTTTGTTCAGCGAGCCGCTCCTTCCTCCCACGCCAGCCCACTCCCAGGTCTTTGTTTGTGCTCGACTTTGGAGGTGTTGTTCTCTAAACTTGATTCCTGAGCCCGAGCTCCAATTCTCCAGGCCCTTCACCTCGGTTACAACCTTACATACATCAGTTTTGGGGGGGGAAAGTAGGAACAAAAGAGAGTGATTGAAAAAATGAAGAAGGCATAAGTGCACAAGTCGTCGATTCACAATAGGTGGTAAAATAAGGTTATGAATTTTGGGTAATAAGAGTTATGTACAGAAGGTGCAGTAGATATCAAAATTAGGCTATATAAAGTAATATATAATACTAGATGTTTATCTGCAGCTCCAACCACATGCTACCGTTACCTGCGAATGGAGTGCGTGGTCAACTCGCTGCCACTCCTCATGCTGCTTCAATGCTTTGGCATCACTGATCAGATGAGGCGAGAGTATCTGGAGTACTGGGACAGTCAGACCCAAACCCAGTCCAGACTGCACTGCTATCGGGCCCTAAAGAGAGAGAGGAGGGACCAAGCAGAGACAGATCTTGAGCAGGTACAGGCTGAGTGACACCGTCTGGCTGTGGAGACGGGCCGACACAGGAGAACCTGGAGCCCAGAGAGCAGAGATAAATTTAAGAGTTAAATTTGTTTATAAATGTAATAAATTCAGATCGATGTCATTTATAATGTAATTAATGTTTTATAATTGCTTTGGCAACAATGTAATATTTTTGTTAACGTTTGTGAACTGACCTTAACTGAGTCGACTCTCGAAGATCCGATTCGTTCTTAAATGACACCTGACTCGTGGATTCGGATCATTCAGAACCCGCGTGCCCACGCGCGAGGCCAGTGTCTCTCCCACGCTTCTAGAGAGTTCCCCGTAAAAAGGTGAGAAACCCCGGTGTTACAGAGGTCATTAATGCCGCGTTATGTAGATCATTAATGTCTTATGGATTTTTAAAAATCTCCCGCTGTTACCTGAGCTGCAGCGTTTCAGGCATTTTAGAGCAGATCATTCATTCAGTGCAGATGCTAAGCCAAGCTAATCTGTCAGTAAGCAGCTAGCATGTCTTAGAGTGTAACCAGATCTGTCCTGCAGAAATCTGTGACTGGACTTTTATTAACAGTGTGAAATACCGCAGTCCGCAGAGAATCTGAGTTATATCTATTATATAAAACTTCGCTTATAAATTAGCTGAGCTAGCAGGCTGTTGTTAAAAAAATTGTCAGAGACAGGCTTAAATATGTCTTTAAAAATAATGCATTAATAATAATAATTATTATTAATAATAATACATATTTTTAGAATTAATTAATTCACTTAGACGGTGTAATTGTTTTTTCTTATTATTATTTATTTTTTATTGTCCTCATTGACCAGTTAAACGACCTTTTATATAATTAAACCCGGAAGTGTGCCGCACGCGCTCGCTGTACAAGGCGGAAGTAAAAATAAATTATTTTTAATATCTAAATATATATATATATATATATATAAGTATAATTAATTATTAAACTTAATTATATTAATATAAATATTATAAATATGATATAATTATATTATATATTATTCTTATGCTATTATGCAAAAGTATTGGCATCAAATGTATTATTTTACTTCATGTTTCCATAAATGGCGGTTTACACTTTTTAATGAATTAATTATATGCTGACTTTCTCTAATAATTTTTACTGGGTTAAAACTAATACTCATATATAATTAACAGACAATAATCATGAAAATAATCAGATCGTGTACCAGAGAGACCGAGCACACTTCCCCCCTGCACACAGGACACGTGTTAATGTCAGATATTCTGGTTATCCATTGCTTTAAATTTTAAACCTCAGCGTAGAACAAATACTAAAGTTTTGTACTGTAGTTTGGTCTAAAGCTCCAGTGTACATATAGTGAACTCTGAGTTCTGGCACACCACTTGGCGCCACATGTTCCCCCTTTTTTTTTGTTTTTTTTTGCCAGTAGGGTTGTAAGGTGGTGTGTGTGTGTGTGTGTGTGTGTGTGTGTGTGTGTGTGTGTGTGTGTTATGCTTACATAGTGTTGTGAGCTTAATGTCGTGCTCAGCCTGGCGCCTCACTCTTATCTCTTATTTTCATCTCTTAGGTTTTCTTGCATGATTAAAGTTACTTTTAACCAGTGTTATAAAAAAAATAATATTAGTAATAACATGACAATAATGATGATAATGATAATCATCATCATCATCATCATTATTCTTATTATTATATCAGTATCAGTGTATGGTTTGAATTCATGAGCCCATGTTTGTGTAATGTGGTGACCCTGGTGTCACACTCTTAGCGTCACATTTTGTGGTAGGAGGGTCTTGATGCAGGCCGGTGTGTGTGGGGGGGGGGGGGGGTTGCGGCGGTTGGGAGGGGGGGGGGGGGGGGGGAGTGGGTCGGTGTTGTGCTCAGCCTGGCGCCTCACTCTTATCTCTTATCAATTAACTATTAGATGCTTGTTGTGTTATTGACGTAACTCTGATTCAGCGAGATCTTCACCCTGTCTTCTAATTAATATTAGGTTTATACATTTTTTATAAATCCTTTAGTATTTACTGTATTTACATAATTTACAACTAGCTTTGAATCACTGTATTAATATGAATTTTATTATTATTATCAGCTAATAGGACACAAGCTAAGATTGTGTAACATTTTGACCCTGCTGTCGCGCTCGGCCCTGCATCTCGCTCTTATCTCTTAGATATTGTCGTGTGATTTGGGAAAGCTTTTGGGGATTGTGTTTTGTTTGTGTTTTCATTATATTACATAAAGGATGAGAATGTAGTGAACATCATGCAAAGAAAAACTTTGTTTTTTTTTTATTGTTTTATAGAAACCTGAGCCAAGCTTGTGTCCCACTAAAGTGCTGTCATGTAATAAATGTTTGTGTGTGTGAACAGTTGAGCAAGTCATCAAAGTAATTAAACAAGTTATTAGTTATTAATGAGGTTGAGTGTCCAGCTGCCGATGTTGCACTCAAGGAAGTAGCAGTTAAATTTTTGCCGCCTGTTCCTCCTCTCATGTGGCGTTGTTGGGAAAATCAGTGATCAGATTACTCGTCCTCTAAACCTCTCTCTTGTTTCAGTTCTCTGCATTTTGAGGTTTTTATGTTTAGAAATCAAGAACAGGAAATTCTTGTTGAAATGGAGTCAGTTACTGGTCCTGTAGGTCACATGACTTCCTATCTGATAGCGTGTGTCTATCCATCTAGGGTATATACTGTGTGTGTATATGTATATATACACACACACACAGTGCATTACAGTAAAGTTATTTTCTATTCATCACCATACTGTCATGTTCTGTAAATTTAAACAATTCTTAACTGTATATTCATTTACTCTATTTTTTTTATGATCCATAGTCACTTTTTTATAATTTGCTATTATTTATTAAAATATTCATTTGCGTGTATTTTATTCTCACTTCATGATTAAAATATTTTTTAATTTTTTTTAGTCACTTTACTTTACGTACACAACTGTGCACAATATGATACGCAGTGAGATGCTTGTACGACTCTCTGTGACCTAAAATGAAAGAATAGAATAAAAAGATTTCAATACAAAACAAAAAGAAAAGAAAAAAAAAATAAAGACACTGCAATTAAACTAAAGATAGAATTTTCACTTTTAAATATAATTTTAAAAGTTTGGAATATACAAATTTGCGGAATAAAATAGAATTAAAGTGGAAATAAATCTATAAATTACATAGATATTTAGATGTGTGAGCTGAGAATTTATTTATTTTACCTTTTAAGCTCGTACTTAACTTTTACAATCTTTTTTTTTAGGTGTATAAAATAAAATCTGGAAGTTGATCTCATCCCTAATTTATTGATTTTTGTGTTTTACTGGCACTGAATCAGCTATTTGTTTTTCCTCATTTATTTATTTGGATCGATAAGTTAAAATTTAATTCTTGCCCTTGGGCTGGATTTTGATGCCTGTCTGTGTGCGGGTGTGTGTATATAACGGCAGTAGGGAAGAGGCTGACTCTCATACACACACACACACAACCCTTGTTGCTCGACTGCGCTTTGAATCCGTCTTGTGTTTTTCTTTTCCAGATCCATGATGGCGGGATGCATTAATCAAACCAACGTGAAGTTCTCAAACATCGTAAGTGCCGCTGTTCTGACAGGAGACGATTTGGTTTCATGTGTTTGTGTGATTTTTATATGAACTGTTGGTTTTGTGTGCGTGTGTGAGCCAGTTCCGTAAGGGACCCGGCGCGTACAGGGACCTGGCCCAGGATCAGGATCAGGATCAGATTGTGGACGGTCAGGAGATCTCGGTGGAGCTGAAGTCCTCCGGTGGGGCAGATGAGGAACTGGGCGGATCTTTCGCTCAGAGACAGCAGAACTCTGACAGCAAGTGGAGCAGAGTGGCGAAGATCGCCGTCGTCCTTCTGATCTTCTTTATTGCCGGTGAGGCTCTGTGTGGTACCGTGACCCGGTTCCTCAGTTAGAAGGATATCTCTATATATTTACTCCTTAGTTCCTTATCGATGCGCTTTAGTATCTTAGGTTACGTTAAAGTAAGTAAACGGTACGTCAGTGGATTGGTGCAGTGTTACTCAGGACAAATTGTATGGACACATTATGCATATTTATATTTTTTAAGCATGTCTTCCGCTCGGGCATTTTATATTAAATGATGTGTTTCAGGGTACCTTATTGGTTATGTGACGCACCGTAAGCCCGGGGTGTCTCTGCTGACGCCTGTGAGGGTGAGCGGCACTCCTGCTAACACTGAAGACGAACAGCCGGAGACTGAACTGGACAACACTAACCCAACTGAGCGCTTTGCAGACTGGACGAGTGTCACAAGGGCGCTGAGAGCGCAGCTCTCAACCACAGCCTTGGATAAAACCATCAGGTATTTTATTATTATTATTATCATCATCAATCTCAGGGTCAGTGTTGGTACATTTAATACATTTGTCAGAAGGCATCTTTTGGCAAAAAGATCCAAAGTAACAAAATTATTTTTTATTTTTTTCATTTTTCTCTGATTTGTCCTTCCATTCTTTTTTTTCTAAATTGAACCTCATGGACATTGTGTCACTTTGCACTTCACATAACCGCTGTGTCTCCCGTCCTCACCCTGCAGAGACTTTACCACTGAGGACCACCAGGCTGGCAGTGACGGAGACCACAACCTGGGGCAGAAGATGTTGGAGAAGTTCCAGAGTCTGGGCATGGACACGTGGATGGACGTGCACTACGTTAAGCTGCAGGTGCCATCCAAGTGAGTGTGGCTTTCTGTAGGTTTATTTTAGTCATGTGTGTGTGAGATTATCGCTCATGTGGCGTCTTGTTTGTGTGTAGGGAGAACAGCGTGTCAATCGGGTCGAAGACCATCACAAACCCGAAAGGGTATTTAGCGTACAGCGCAACAGGAACCAAACAGGTGGGTGCCAAAACTTACTATTCCTTGAGTTGGTGTTTTTCTTTTTATTCTTGTGTAACTCGTTTCTGATGTTCTCGCAGGGGACAGTGGTGTATGCTAACTACGGTCAAAAGGACGATCTGGAGAGCCTTCAGCGTGAGGGATTGAACCTGACCGGGAGCATCGCGCTGCTGAGAGGCGGGAAGATCAGCCTGGCGGAGAAGGTACCTCAGATCTCTTACACACACCTGTCAAAGCTCAGGTCCTCCACTTCCTCCTGCATATCCTGACCCGTTTTGTGTCATCGGCATCCAGGTCGCGAACGCTGCACGCTTCGGTCTCGCTGCGGTTCTGATTTACAGGGAGGACAACGATCAAGAGCTCTACGGCCAGGTGAGTGTCCGGCTGATCTCTCACCACCTGCACGTGATCTCCTCATGCTCTTTTTTTATTTTCTTGTCTTTTATTTAATCTCTACTGGTCTATAAATGTAGGTTCATCTCGGAACTGGAGATCCGTACACTCCCGGGTTTCCTTCCTTCAACCACACCCAGTTCCCTCCTTCTAAATCCTCCGGTCTGCCTGAGATTCTGGCGCAGACCATCACCCTGGAAACGGCTCGCAAAATCCATGAGTAAGTTTCATCAGTAAGGCCTTAATAAAAAAGAAGGCACATAGTAAAACTCCGCCTACTTTTACTGATATGAGTTGGGAAGCATGCAGAGACTCAGAGAGGGTGGCAAAAGTTTTGAATCTTGAGCTTTCCATGAACTGCTTGTTGGCTTGATGTTTAATGCTAACTGCTTTCTGAACGACAGGCAGATGGGAGGAAAGGACACACCCGAAAATTTCAGAGGAACCCTGCAAGGAGTGAGTTACAAACTGGGAGGACAGACGAACGTCAGCGTGACGGTTAATAACGTTCTCGTCGACACCAAGATTTATAACGTGTTTGGAATCATTAAAGGCTTCATGGATCCAGGTGAGGAGTTGGAATGTGCTCCTGCATGCCACGCCCATGAGCGAGTCGGTGATGAGTGTGAACTCGGTGTGTATTTCTGCAGATCGCTATGTGGTGCTCGGTGCGCAGAGAGACTCATTCGGTCCCGGATTCGCCAAGTCCACCGTGGGCACGTCGCTGCTGGTGGAGCTCGCCAGGGCCGTCACCGCCATGGTGAAAGGTAAAGAGAGTCAGGACGGGGGGGGGGGGGGGTCGAGTCAGGGCGGGACTGGATTGGTAGCGAATCAGATCAGTGATTACAGAGAGTGCATGTTTAAACAAGCAAACATAAAAACAAATAGCAAACGGGTGGGAATAACCCGCCGTAAGGGGAGTGGGAGGGGCTGACCCGCTGTAAAGTGGGTGCTTATTGGTGTTCTTGCTTCCTGCAGATGGGTTTAAGTTGAGGAGGAGCATGGTGTTTGCCAGCTGGAGCGGTGGAGATTTCGGCAGTATCGGTTCTACAGAGTGGCTCGAGGTGAGTACGAGCACCGACTTTAACTGAAAATTTTCTAAAAATGCAGTTCTGAGTGTCCCGCTGAGTGCTCGGCTCACACACGCCAGCCGTAACACACTCCGCTCCGTTTCTCTCCCTCAGGCGTACCTCTCCTCCCTCAACCTCAGGGCCTTCAGCTACATCAGCCTAGACTCCACCGTGTCCGGTATGCTTCAGCTCAGATAGAGAGAGACACACACACACACACACACACACACACACACACATGCTCTTTGACAGTGTTGAGAACAGACGTGTTATTTCAGGGTTAAACAGGAAGTTCCTCCTGTTTGCGTGTGTGCATGCATGAGCTGATTTTTTTTCTCTCTCTCTCTCTCTCTCTGTGTGTGTGTGTGTGTATGCATGCACAGGGAAAAATTACTTCAAAGCCTCCTCTAGTCCACTGTTACAGAATCTCCTGAAGAACACATTGAATGAGGTGAGTATTTAATTTTCCTGTTTAAGTATTGGCACCCCTCCCTGCAGGTCTGTAACCTGTGTCTGATCTTGTATAAAGGTGTTGCTTCCTTGGGAGACACAGCGCACCATCGCTCAGGTTTTTGGTCGCTCCGACTGGGACAAAGTAGTGTGAGTACACACTCCTGACCTCCTCTTCATTCAAAGTGTTCAGTCACTCCAAACGTGTGATTAAATCGTTATCATTTTTAATATTTGTATGATTTTTAACAATGCACAAAAAGTAACTAAAGCGAATAAGTTCAGTTATTTGATTTGAATAATGGTGTGTGTGTGTGTGTGTGATCTCCGTAAATCTGTAATACTCAACAGTAATATGCAATAAAACTTGAAAAAATTGTTATAAATTCCTCAAATGTTTATACATTAGCTTCTGTTAGTGTTAGAGGTGTGTTTGTTTGCAGTAAGATGAACCTGAACCTTTAAATGTTCCTTAATAATAAAATAAACCACAGTGATGTACGGTTTTGGTTCTGAATGTTCTGACCGTCCCTCCCTCAGCCTGGAGCCCATGAGGATGGAGGACGGAGCGTATCCTTTCCTGGCCTTCTCCGGAATTCCCTCGGTCTCGATCCGCTTTGTATCAGACAGCGTGAGTTTGTCTTTAATTATTTTATCAATAATGAGCAAGTATCACAGATACTGTTAATAATATTCACGTGTGCTTCAGGTGTGTCATTAATCAGATTCGGATGTCCGTCTCGCCCCAGCAGGCCTTAGACTATAAGTATTCTGGAACACCTCTGGACAACAGACAAAAGCTGGACGAGGCCACCGATGGGAAGCTCCTGGACGTCTGTGTGTCTGCGGCTCAGGTGGCGGGACAGATGGCGCTCCGGCTCGTCCATGATCATATCCTCAATCTGGATGTTAACGAGTACACGCGCACCATCAGGAAGAAGACATTCCGGCTCCTGAAGGAGATCCACGACGTATGTTTTTTTTTTTTTTTTTAAATACATCAATTTATTTATTTATTTTGTCTTTATTCCTTATAAGATTCATCGTGTTTTCTTTTCTTTTTATAATTTTTTTATTTTTTATTTTCAAACTATACAAAGAAAACACAACAAAAGAGAACACAAAACCATCCCCCCCCCACCAGACAAACATAAGGATGCCATAACAATCAGATGTCCATAAAAAGATAAAAACAAAATAACTATATTAACATATGTAAGTAATCTTCCCCACAACCTTCCTTTACAATGCAATATTATCAGCATTCATGCCCTCAGCAAAAATTAAGAAAGGCTGCCAAATATTATAAAATGTGTCAGTAGACCCCCTAACTGTGTATCTATTTTTCTCCAGCTTAAGATGGTACATCACTTCCCTTATCCAGTGGCTAAATGTAGGTGGATCAGGGTCTTTCCATTTAATCAGTATCAGTCTCCTAGCCAGAAGGGAACAGAGAGCCAATATTTTAATTTTCCTTTGGTTAAAACTAGTGTTTTCTGGGGGCCACACCAAACAATGCAATAAATGGAGATGGCTCTAGGTCTTGAAAATATTAGTCCAGAACATGTAAAGTCTTGGACAAGTCCAAAACATATGCAGCAGAGTTGCAGGAGCCTGCCTGCATCTATCACATGTGGTATCTATATCGGTTTTGATCTTAAAAAGTCTGACTTTTGACCAATGTAGACGATGCACAATCTTAAATTGTATTACAGCATGTCTAAGGCAAATGGATGATGAGAAAATTCTCTCTATTATTTCGTGCCAGATTTCCTCTGAAATTGGTTCATCTAAATCCGTGTCCCATTTATTTCTGAGTAAATCTAGAGGTGTTGAATCCTACATACTGAGTAATTCATAAATTCTGCGTATAGTTTGTTTTTGTACTGATTTACATTCAAATATTGAATCTAATAGAGAAAATGGAGGGCATGATGGGAAATTATTAGAATTCAATGCCACAAAGTTCCGAAGCTGCAAGTATCTATAAAAATGTGATTTGGGATTTCTGTACCAACTGTTCGAAGGATGCAAAATTTCCATCAGTATAAAGTTGAGACAGTGAGACCAAACCCTTTCTAGCCCAAACTTCAAAAGCATCATCCATCATTGATGGAACAAACATGTAATTTTTAGCACTTGGGGCAGCCTGTGGTAACTCTTTAAGGGAACGCGATACTCTGACCTGATTCCAAATTTTAACTGAATGTATAACAACTGGACTAGAGGTCAAACTAGAGAACACAATAATGCTATTAGAGAGGTGGGGCTAACTGAAGCCCCCTCCAGAATTGTCCAAACAGGGGGATTGTCATTATTTAACCAGAACATCAGTGCTCTTATATTGGCTGCCCAATAATAATACAGGAAATTTGGAAGTGCCATCCCTCCTTTTGCATGAGGTCTCTGCAGTATGCTTCTTTTAATTCTTGGTGTTTTTTTGTTCCAAATAAAGGTTGAAATCTGATTATTTAATTTGGAGAAAAAAGATTTTAAGAATAACGGAAGGCATTGAAAGATATACAAAAACTTGGGCAATACATTCATTTTTATTGTATTAATTCTTCCACCCAATGAAAGATGGAGGTGGTCCCAACGCTCAAGGTCTTGTTTTAAATGAGATAAAAGAGGTGGGTAATTGACTCCATACAAGTCTTTATGATCATGCGTAACCCAGATCCCAAGGTATTTAATTTTTTGGGGGGCTAATTTTAAAGGGAACTGAGCTTAAAGACGACAGACTGACTCCATCACCAACAGGCATCAGTTCACTTTTCTGGATATTAACTTTATAGCCAGATATTTTGCCAAAATGTCTAAGTAGAGTCACTAACTTAAGTAAGTTTGTCAGGGGTTGTGACAAGTATAATAACATGTCGTCCGCATTAAGCGAAACCTTATGTTCCAATCCTGCACGCTGAATACCCTTGATATCGGCTCTCTGTCTCAAATTTAAAGCAAGTGGTTCCATTGCAACTGCAAATAGAAGTGGAGACAGAGGGCATCCCTGCCTCGTGCCGCGCTGAAGCTCAAAATAATCAGATATGCTGTTATTAGTACGCACAGCAGCTAAAGGAGACGTATATAAAAGTTTTATCCATGATATAAGCTTACAACCAAATCCAAACCTCTCTAGTGTAGATTCATCGTGTTTTCATCATCAGGTGCGGAATCTGTTCTTCACATGCTGTTTTTTTTTTCTCCCAGGTTGAAGCTCTGAAACCTGACGCATCCTCAGTGCTGAAACAGTCGTGGCTGTCCTCGGCGATAGGTTCGTACTCCCGCGCCGTCTCGTCTCTGCAGAACGAAATTCGGAACAGTGACCTGGACGTCCCAGAGACGTGCCGCAGCATCAACGACCGCATCATGAGGGTAAACCTGAGCGGATACGCACATGAAACTTTAGCACCTGTTAGCGGTTAGTTTACACTTGAACAACAAATGCCACCAGGGGGCGCTCTAGTTAACTTTATTCCAAAAAAGGTACATAAATTAATATTTTACTACCTGATGCTACCTGATTATTATTATTATGTTGAATAATAAAGCGTTTAATGTACAGAAGCAGAACGAAAGACCTAAACTTTAAATAATAGGTTTTAGATAATGGAGTATTGCACTGAATATTGATGTATTGTATCGCAGCGCCCGGCTCTAGCTGCAATCAACAGAAATTTCAGTAAAGTATTTGATTGTTTATAAACAGTGTTATAAGGCTGCTATAACTGCCGTGTGTGTGTGTGTGTCGTTGCAGGTGGAGCACAATCTTCTGTCTCCGTACGTCTCCCCTAAAGACGTCCCGTTCCGTCACATCATCTTCGGCGTGGGTGATTACAGCGTCGGCGCTCTGCTCGAGCACCTCACCTCCCTCAAACAGAAGGCCATGGGTTCAGACGCCGATCTGTTCCGTAACCAGTTTGCGCTGATCACCTGGACCATCCAGAGCTGCGCTAACGACCTAGCGGGAGACGTCTGGGCTCTGGACGACCTCATCTGATCCTCATTGTTTGGTCCAAAAGCCGTTTAAAATGATCTCAGTAACGAATAACTATTAAGTGAATGTAATAATAATCCAGATCTATGTGTTTAGCGTAGGTTTGGCTAGTAAGCTAATGGTAATGTTACAAAGCTGATTAATTACATTATTAATCTGATGTTTGCATGGAGGGTTAGTCAATAATCGTTTAGTGCTGGGCGATGTGACACGATATCGTAATAAGAATTTATTAATTACTGTAGTTTATAATCTGCGACTTTTTTAGAACAGAAACAAGACAGTTATTTAGGCTGATTTTTTTTTTTTTGTTTATCTATTTTTCCCCTACTTTTAATAATGTTTCCTCCTGTGTATGTGTGTGGGAGGAGATATTGAATCAGAACCTTTTTTTTCCCCCCTAAATTGTATTAAAGTGTGATATTTGGTGTCGTGTCGCCCAGCCTTAATGTCCTGCATTAATTTCCGTTAATGAAACAATTTACTTGATGAACCTGACCAGTAGTTTTAGTTTTTGAGTAATCAGATAATCTAATAATCAGCAGGAATTCCTAATTCCTATTAATAATAATAATAATAATAATAACCATACTAATAATAATCATATAAAGTTTATACATGACTATAAACTCTTCAGTAAGAATCCCCAGCTGAAGCGCATCGATGTGAACAGGTGCACTTATTTCTCAGGTTCTGACCCGGTGTGGTTCGATTTAATCCTCGGTCCCTCAGTCGCGTCCCGCCGGGTCAGAATTAAAACCTCATTCGAAATTTAATTCTGCTTTAATCGCTTGAAGTTCTAATTGAAATCCCTGACAGGGGGAGAAAAAGAAACACTGCTTTTGGATCATATGATTTATCATTTTGACCCATTTTGAATGGAGAGTAATGAATGTTTGTCCGTCTCTATTTATTTATCAGTGACAGTGTTCACTATAAATGTTTTGTACTTTTTTTCTTTTCTTTTTTTACATTATCGGAAGCAGTGCCTTCCATAATTGTGACGGTTATACTGTCAGTTTATAAAGCAGCATCTGCTCTGAGGAATACTCGTTTCCAAACAAGCCGTCACCAGAAATCAGCCGCTGTTGGTCTTTTCTCTGGACCGCGTGTCACAAAGTTAAACTGTAGACAGAAATTCTGTGATAAAATCTTTAATGAGAAATTTATGACAAAAATGTGTCACTTTGTGGAAATATTCAAAGCATGTGTGTGTTGATATAAAATTCGACTTGATGAATTCTCATATTTTATAATAATAAATAAAAATAAAAAAAATAGTCATTTTTATCTCGCAGCACCGGTCAGAGCAACAAACACTGATTAATTTCCCATCACAGCAGCTCTGACTGACTGTTTAATCCTCACTAGACTAAAATCCCCCCCTATAAATCTACTTTAAGCATCAGGTATGATGTATAAATCCCACAAACAAAGCAAAATAATCCACTTATTCAGTTATAAACGATCAGCACTCGCAGGTCAGAGCCGAGCCTGTAGCGGTTTCTGTGACTACGCTTGTATTTTTTGGAACGTATTCCTCATTCTGAAACATTATCGGGAGCAGTGTCTTCCATAATGTATTGTGTGACGGTAGTTTTTGCCTACCAGTGTGTTTTTATCGGGGGCAGTGTCCCTCATATTTCACTGTAGGGTGGAGTTTATTATCGGGAACAGTGTTTCCCATAGTTTTTTACATATTTATGTCATGTTCTGTGTTTGCGTTACCCCCCCCCCCCTCTTTCTGTTATGGACTGCGTGTGTTTGTGTGTTTTGAAGAAATATCAGCGTTTCTCCTGAAGCACTAATTTAATTTACTCCTGAAGCAGTTATTTTAACAAAAAAAAAATAGTTGCAATACAAAATTTATTGAATTGTCATGTTAAAAAGGTACAAATTTGCTAAATGTTTTAAATTGTTCATTGGTTAGGACATTGTCGAGTGACGATCAGGAGAAATGTGTACACTGATGTATGCATTTACTGGCTGTGCTTTCTTTTTTTTTCAAGACTATTTAGTTTGTAAAGTGTCTCTCAAGTGTGCTTTCACGCCTGTTAATCCGTGTGTTGAGTCTGAATCGGAGTGAAGTTGATCCGTTTGATTTGGCTTCATACCGCACACCTTTAAACCTGAGCTGTGTGTAGGACCTTAAATGAAAAAAATATATATATGATGGAAACAAAAAGGAAAATAATTTTAATGAATTAAGTTAATGATTTGATAATCAGTGCATGTCAACTAACATACTCTCAAAACACGTGCCTTGTTCGATTCACTTTCTCACTGCATTCGCACTCGCGCCTGAGAACACGCGAAAGGCTGCAGGGGTGAAAGCACACGTAATAGAGCTCCTCTTCAGTTCAATGGTGTGTGGAGAAGAAACCTAGGGAAAAGAGTGACTTGTAATTGGTTTAGAAATTGTGGTTGTTTTCTCTTTTAGGCAGAATGAATACTCTTACTGAAACTTTCTCTCTCGCTTTTTCTGACTTTTAGCCTAAACTTTTTTGAAGGCATGAACCAGCTCTTAAACAGTACCATGGTATTGAGCTGTTATATTCCCTCATAAAGTCTACACTCTTATTCCACTGGATCTTAAAGGAAAACATACTGCTGTAGGCTCGGTTTGTCTTTTGTTCTTAGACACTGTATGGTGATGGATCTATCTGGGTTTTGTTTTGTTTTTTGATATTGTCGGAAGTGTGTTTGATTTGGAAATGGTTCAGTCTGATCTTTCTGAATGTTTTTTTTTTCCGTCCAATAAACATCATCTTGTGCTTAGTTTGGAATTCCTGCATCATTTTTTAAAAGTAATGTTATTAATTCTTGACTGTTTATTGTTTTGTTTATATAAGGAGTCTCCAGTGTCAGAGGTGAAGTAAGACTTCTAACGTCAAGAGTGACGTCATGTTGCCAGACCGGATGTTGCCAGTTTACGACACGGACGGTCCAGCGATGTCTAGGTTCAGGACTCGGATGTTTAAGCTTTTGCAGTATATAAGTCATGATCCCCACCATCCTGTCCATGTAAATAAATGAAAAAGATTAGGTTCCAATATAAAGTGTGAAGTTGGAACAGGAGGCTGACAGATGAGCCCCTTTTACTGGACACTAGAGGAAACGTGATCATTTTACATTCCCAACCGCAGCGCTTAGAAGCTGTGATGTCACTTGCATACACTCCACAGGCCTTGACTCTTTATAATATAAACCTGACCTTCATGTCACAGCTGTCTGAGCCACGCTGACACTGACTTACATTTGAGTTGTGCTTACTGACCAGGAGAGGAAGAGAGAGAGAGACACACTACAATGAACATGGTGTTTTAGTTTCTCTGTAGTTTATTTAGAGAAGAACAGGATTTTAATGGACCTAATGCCCTGTATCGTGTACATCAGTTACAGCCAAGATTTTTATCAGTTTAACATTTTCTGTTGCAAACTGGCTGAACAAAGAGAGGAAGGTGTAGAGATGTCGAGAGACATGAGAATGAACGAGCCGAACCGAACGCCGGCTGAGTCACGCGTACGTCCGGGAGCTGTTCAAAACCTGTTTGCGTCAGTTGAAAGCCAAGTGAAGTGAGTTTACATCTTTTTGAGTTTTTTTTTTTGGCATTTTGTGTAAGATTTAGTGAAGACGTAGCACCATGAGTCCCAGGAATGTTATCAAGGACGGTAGTGAGAAGAAAAGGGAGCCGTTTACAGTTTGGTTTTTAAAGCAGCCGGTGCAGAGAGGAATCATAAATTAATGTTAAGTGAGGTTTAATGTCAATTTATTTTATATTTTACTTAATTTACATGTCTTTTCTAAATGTTTAGATTGTGTTCATATGCAAAACATATGACTATATGGAAAGTGGTAATATTGGTGATATTTTTGGGCGGCTGGAACACATTATAGAACTCGCCTCCGGAACGGATTAAATTCACATGCCGAGGTACCGCTGTACGGTGGAACCTCGGATTGCGAGTAACACAGTTTGCAAGTTTTCCGCAAGACGAGCAAAGATTTCAATACATTTTCACTTGGAAAACGATCAAGTCTTGGTTTACGAGTACCGTGTCTGCGTAAAACATCTCTTATTTTGTGTTTGTATGCATTTGTGTACAGTGCGTGTGTACTGTTTATTATAACACACGTGCACGTGTAAAGCAAAAGAAAGTCTTATTAGAGAGCTTAAAGATCCATTTTCTCTCTTTGTATCATCCTGCACTTTGCAAGTGCCCCTTCACACATACACACACACAGAAACCCTTCCTCCCCTCACCTTCACACACACACACACACACACTCTGCTCTACACAGAAACACTGCTCTGTTACGATTCTTGTCAAAGGTAAAGTGCAGGTTAATTTGTTTTATTTTTTATTTTACAGCAGTGATTCCGTTAGTGTGTCGTTCACTCGAGTGTCATTAGAGAGATTTCTTGTTTATTTTCACGATAAAACAGTGTTTCCGTTGTGTGTGAAACTCAAATAAGAGAGGAGGAGGAGTTACTGTGTAAGACGAGAAGACGAAGAGGGGAGGGGCTCCTTACTTGCTTCAAACACACAAACACAGCGCCTGTGTGAACAAATAAACACTTGTCTGTCGGGATTTATTTTTACTTTTTTTTAAAGGTAAAGTGCAGGTTAATTTGTTTTATGTTTAATTTATAGTTTGTATTAATTATTTTTATGTTTGTTTTTTTTGGGCTGTGGAACAAATAATTAGCTTGTCCATTATTTCTTATGAGAAAATATGATTTGGTTTATGAGTGTTTTAAAATAAGAGCCCGCTTCCGGAATTAATTATGTAATCCAAGGTTCCACTGTGTTACAAAAAAAATGTGTCTCAAGGTAATGTTGGTATTGCGGGTTGACTCTTTCAAACAGCTTTCACTGGCTTTCACTGTAAAATATGTAAACTCGCTTCGCTTGACTTTCCACTGAGTTTTGAACGGCTCCTGAACGTACGCGCAACTTACCTGACATTCATTCGCTTGTATGCTAAAAAATGCCTCGTATGCTGAGGAAACATTCAGTTCATGAGGCAAAGAGTTCCTGAGGCAGGCCATTCACATGCTGAGGTTCGGCTCTGTTACCATATAAGAGTGATTAAAGAATTTAGTACTTTACATCATTACTTTGTAAATAATATTGGAATAGTTGAGTAATACTGTATACTAATCCCATATAATCTCTATAAATAAAAGAGGTTTTGTCTGTACATTGATCAGAACTCGCTCCTTCAGTGATAACATTTCATACAGACCAGAAACCCCAGTCTCAGGGAACTTTGTCTCTCTGTCTGTCGTGTCTGTTTTGTCACGGGATCACACAGGACTGACAGGACTTAATGAAACTTTATCAGTTATTTGGTATTTGCCTAAAGTTAAACCTGCACCATAAATGGAATAAAAATGTTTTGGATTATAAACCACAAGTTTTGGTGCTGTGGGCGTGTCTTAAATAAACCACTAGACAGAATTGACTGAATCTCCTGCAGTCCTCAGATCTCTGGCTGAAGTTTAATCTGCACCATCAGTGAATCTAAATGTCGAGTAAAAGTGACGTTATGAACAGTTATGTGTGGGATTTAATAATCTACTTTAAAATAATCTACTAATGCGCTACTGTCTCAATGTAAACAAACACCTGCAGCAATAGATATTAATGAGAAAAGATAAAGTGAATATTTTGACTGGGATTAGTTCATATTGTCACTTTGGCTGAAATAACAGCGCTGAAGTGGTATAAGTGAATTTTAACACGCCGGAGTTGTTTTAAGACGAAACTTCATCTTTATCTGATCGACTTTTTCCATTTCTCATCTGTGATTCTCTCTCCGATTACCGAACAGGGAGTGTATTTGTCTGAGCACCAAAGAAGTACAACTTAGTGTAAACAAGGCGTCAGATACTCGACCTTACAGAATGTGATTTCTGTGTATTAATGAGTGAGACAGAGAGTTCTGCTGGACAGAGAGACACACAGACATGGACGTGGACTTCAACCTCAAATAATAATCATAATAATAATAATATCACTGAGTACATTAAAGATCAGCAGATTATTATTAGATTTAACATTTTAACTGTTTCTACAAACTCTTTAACCGTCACTGATGGGTATCTGCACTATATATTAGTATTTATATTTAAATGTGATGATCAGCAAACTGTGTGAAATCTGTGGATTTGGCAACACCAGGGTGAACCGCACTGTGACTTTAAGTGTGCGTGTGTGTGTGTGTGTGTGTGTGTGCGCGCGCGCGCGCGCGTGCAGTTAAACGGAGGATAATCCTGAGCTACACACACACACACACACACACAGATCGGCCTCGTGCGGCTCCGCTGCGGGAATTCGCGGGGATGTGAGCTGAGCGCGCGCTGACTCCGCTCCAGGTGAGAGCTGCAGAGGGTCGAGTTTCATCATCACACCGCAGCATCAGCACCACCGCCGGGTGACTGACACACACACACACACACACACACAGAGAGATCAGGGAGGCTTCATCAGCAGCGGATATCCGGTGTGTTTTCCTCTCAGGGTCAGTGATGTTCACGTGATGTTGGAGCTCATCAGGTCTCTGCGTTCCAACCCCAGCGTACACTCAGGAATGTCTCTGTCCCTGTCTCTCTGTGTGTGTGTGTGTGTGTGTGTGTGTGTGTCCCTGTCCGTTTCGGAGGCACAGGACAGCGTGTCCTGATACAGTACAGTGTGTATGTTCTTCATTACAGCGCCCCCTGCAGGACATTCGCGATAATCCAGAATATTCTGTGCTTGTAAGAGTTTATATAACTAATATCACTTCTAAAATACACAAGAAAATGTCTCACCTAGGTGTAGTGTGTGATGTCAATCTTTTAATCATCTTAACTGTCATTCAGATGAAACTTGGCCAATTTAGGTTTCAACTAAAAAAAACAAACTTGAAAAAGTGTATTTTTCTAAAATGCAAAATTGTTAAGAGATTGCAACCTGCATTTTTTTTAGAAAAAATTCTTAAATTTGCTCAGAATGCAATGTTTACAGGTCGTACGCGTCTAGACGTTTACACCCATTTTTGTATGAATACCCACAAAGAAATAATTTGCATTTTAAATGATTATTGTTTGACGTGAGACAGTTTAACACTGAAACATGATCATATAAAATCATCTCTCCAAAACGACTGAAGTTATCAACTTGAAATCTCTAAGGAAGCGAGATGAGATCGGTCACCTCCATGTTGCCTAAACTTCAGAAGGAGTGTCTTTGTCACACACACACACACACACACACACACACACACACATCTTCTGTATAATAAGTGTAGAATAAAAAAAAAGATAAATCAGCATCAATACTGAGTTTTGGCAAATACAATCATAGACCTCTTTATCAGGTATACCTACTGTAGCATATTGCTATTTTTTTAGATGCCTGAAATACATCTGTTGTTATGCACAAAGTATTGGCACACCTCGAACCTGTCCATTAGGACAAATCTGTATTTTTAAGAAGATTATATTTACATTTTATTCTCAGTGAAACAGGTGAACTTTCATTCTCACTGACGTTATAACAGCTATAAACAGGCTTTCCCTCAACAGCCTTTCTTCTCTCTCTCTCTTTAAGCTTAAAGTTACAAAAGGTCGGAGACTCCTTCCATGATTATTGTGATCTGCTCATGGATTACGATGTGGATGTGAATGAGCTGTTACTATAGAAACGAACCTGCGCTGCTGCACAAGCTGCTGTTATAGAGAATTAATCAACACCTACTGACCAATCAGAAGCCAGGATTTAACAGCAGGATGGGACAAACATCTAAATGAATCTCTCCCACTGCTATCTTGTGAATAATTTATCAGTGTCTTAGGGGACCAGCCTGATGCTCTGTGTGTGTGTGTGTGTGTGTGTGTGTGTGTGTGTGTGGGAGGAGGCGGTGTTCAGTTTCATCTACGGTTTACGGTGAGTTTTTTTGCTCGTAGCCGTGAATACGAGTACACTCAGAGTCAGGAGAGAGTGGAGGTGGAGGCTCAGCGCGGCGTCGTGTCGTGACTCAGCCAGAACGAGAGAGTCGACTCATCGGTGTGTTCCACGAGACACAGGAATGAAGGACGAAAGTGAGAAACAGAAGAGATTGAGATGAGGGATGATGGAGATGAGGTTTATGGAGGATGATTGGAGGAAAGATGCAGTGTTGCCATGGGAACAGCCATGTCTTTAACTCTCTGTGTGTGTTTGGGCATCTGAGCGGCTTCCTGTGAAACCAGGACGTGTCTCAGGGGAGATGAATTTGGAGCACACGGTTTATTTTTCGCCGCATTGAACAGAAGAGGAATCGAGTGTCTGAGTTCACCATCAGCGGGAGAGACGAGCTGAAGGCTTGAGTTTGTCTCGAGGAAAAATATCATTAAATATCGTTTGTCTACAGAGTGAGCTTTACACGTTTAACCAGCGTCTGGATGCTGGTCCTGATTCATTAGATGTAAGTGTTTGGGTCGGATTCAGTAATGAAATTGCTTTAAATCAGGCTTTTTAACCGTTTCTAGATGCAAAAGTTTGGGGGCGGGGTTACCTATGAGCTAAGCTTGTGATGTCACATAAGCTTTGCATGTGCATGTTTATTTCTAAATTCCTCATTAACAATAAATATTACATTTATTAATAATAATAATTATTATTATTATTATTATTTTCTATTATTGCTATTATTAGTATTATTTTAAGACATTTAATATAAATGATTATAATTATAATTATATAACTGTAGTATAATTATGACATTATATTCAGATCATTTTGGCCCAAGTGACGTGACTCATGATTTGAGGAAAAGACGACATCCATCTTTCATTTACAATCAAACAGGTTCATAAACATGTCTCTGTACATATGTACACATTTAATCATTGAAATGCAGATTTATTCATGAATAAAGTTATAAAGTTTGTCACTGGAGCATCTGTTACTGTTCCAAGTGACGCATAAAGCATGAGGGATCGTTTGGAGTGTTTTGAATTGACTGTGTGTGTGTGTGTGTGTGTGTGTGTGTGTGTGTGTGTGTGTGTGTGTGTGTGTGTGTGTGTAGAGCAGACATGCAGGCAGACGAGGGGACGGAGTGGCTCACGGAGCTGCTCACAGATGTGCAGCTGCAGCAGTACTTCCTGCGGATCCGAGACGAGCTTAACGTCACGCGACTCTCTCACTTTGACTACGTGAAGACCGAAGACCTGGAGAAGATCGGCATGGGGCGGCCAGGTGGGCACGGGGAGAGTGGACGTCACACACACGTCTCACACACACACACACGTCTGTCACGCACGTCACACTCCTGCTACAATCCCTGATCATTCAGTTCAGTTCAACTCTTCATATTCACTCATCATCATCATCATCATCATCATCATCATCTACTCCGCTTTATCCTGCATACAGAGTCACGGGGGGTCTGGAGTCTATCCCAGGGGGCGGGGTACATTCTGGACAGGGTGCCAATCCATCACAGGGTACACGCGCACACACACACACACACACACACACACATTCACACACTACGGGCAATTTGGGGACTCCAGTTAACCTAATCTGCAGGTCTTTGGACTGTGGGAGGAAACCCACCAAGCACAGGGAGAACATGCAAACTCCATGCACACAGAGACGGGAATCGAACCCAGACACTGGAGGTGCAAGGCGACAGTGCTAACGCTACACCACGCCGGTGTTTCAGATTCATTCTACTTTATTATTCATTTTAAATTCCTATACAGTATATTAACTTCATCATTCCGTTCTGTCTGTAAAATAATTTTGCTTTCAGATCTACAGTAAACAGATTGAAACACTGATTCTTTAGGAGTTGGACAGATACATGTTCTGAGCTTCTGGTTTCAGATGTAAATTAAATTATTCCCCAGTAATAATGTCGATGTTACAGTGTATAAGTGTTGTACTGCTCTACTGCATGTAGTATTTTCCATACAGACACACACACACACACACACACATATATATATGTGTATGTACAGAAAATACTGAAAAACGGAAAACGGGAGTTTGTGTGATATGAAAACACGTCCTTACAGAAATAACAAGAAACAGGTTTATGTTAAAATTCTGAAATAAAACAAATAAAATAAATAAATAAATCAGTACAAGGTGAAGATGTGACCAGAGGTGGCGCTGTAACTGTTGACAGATTAAATCAGTATTACAGCCGGGTACGGTGTGAGCTCACATATGAAGCTCAGACCTCATGATGTCATAGTGGAGATCAGCTGAACAGAAACTTAAACCTAAAACAGCTGTGTGAGTTAAAGATGTGAAAATCTTCAGCCGCGTAAATCACAAGTCTGATCGAGATGAGACAGACAGACAGACAGGAGGTTTGTCACGGTGTACCTAAGAATTACATCTAAATTTAAATCAAATAGCTTTGTTTTTACAGTATTCTTACATTTTTTGTTATGTAATTATTTATGTATATAAACATGTTGTAAACATCGAATCATAAATATTTTATGGAAATTCCAAATGTCTTAAACCTCTTGAGTCCCACCTGGGAAACTATTCTAAATGATTACAACTTAATCTTTTTTGTATATTAGCTTATGATAAACTGAATGTATTGTCTCCCCCCCCTCACCCCCCCCCCACCCAGGTCAGCGGCGTCTGTGGGAGGCAGTGAAGAGACGCAGGGCGATGTGTAAACGCAAGTCGTGGATGAAGGTACTCCACTCTCATGTGTCTCACATCATCATCATCATCATCATCATCATCACAGAAAAATGCACACTGAGTGAACAAGTTAATGTTTATATTTAAAAAAAATTGGGTGGAGTCCTAAGTGAAGTCTCCACCCCCTGCAGGTGTTCACAGGTAAGAGACCGGAGACGGAGACTCAGGCGGGAGTGCCGTTCAGGGATTCGTCGCCCTGCAGCGTTTCGTCCGAGGCTCAGGGTGAATCCCAGCCGGCGGCTCTCACGTGTCTGATCAGCGACCGAGAGCTCACGCTGCTGGAGAAGCTCGGAGACGGATCGTTCGGCGTGGTGAAGAGAGGGGAGTGGCATGCTCCGTCTGGACGAGTGGTGAGGGGCTGACTGATATACACACACACACACACACACACACACACACACAGTGTTCTCCATGAAATTGCATAAACACTGACGTGTGTGTGTGTGTGTGTGTGTGATTTCAGCTGAATGTTGCTGTAAAGTGCCTGAAGACAGATTTATTGGACCAGACAGAAGGTATGGATGATTTCATACGGGAAGTGAACGCCATGCACTCTCTGGACCATCAGAACCTCATCCGGCTCTACGGCGTCATCCTCACACACCCCATGAAGATGGTGAGGCTCGGAGCACAAACGCTGTGTGTGTGTGTGTGTGTGTGTGTGTGTGTGTGTGTGCGTGCGCTTGTGTACGTAAAACGTCTAACAAAAACCGTAAATAAAAACCCTAAAATCGTTTGCTCACCTTTTTAAGATTCAAAGAACTTTATTAATCCCTGAGGGAAACTGCGGCAGGTGTTACGTCATTTCATATTAACTACTTAAGAAAGTGATCATACAACCAATACCATTAGCTGTTTAATGAGAACAAAAGTAATGGCACCTTAGAAAAGCAGGAGGGGTGGCGAGGGCGGAGCTGCATCACTGGAGGGTTTGTTAATTAAGAGGAGCTTCTTCATGGATAAGTCGTGATCCTGTCAGATCTCATCAGATATTCATTTAAATATGCAAAGGCTGTTTTAGCAGTGTGTGTGTGTGTGTGTGTGTGTGTGTGTGTGTGTGTGTAGGTGACAGAGCTGGCTCCTCTTGGGTCTCTGTTGGACCGGTTGAGGAAGCGGCAGGGTCACATCCTGATCTCGGTTCTGTGCCGCTACGCCGTGCAGATCGCCTGCGGGATGGCGTATCTCGAGTCGCGCCGCTTCATCCACCGAGACCTGGCCGCTCGCAACATCCTGCTCGCCTCCAACGACCTCGTCAAGATCGGAGACTTCGGCCTGATGAGGGCGCTGCCCAAGAACGACGATCATTACGTGATGCAGGAGCACCACAAGGTCCCGTTCGCCTGGTGAGGAGTTTTAGCGAGACGAGTCTCTGTTAATGCTTCACATTTTGTCATTTCTCATACACACACACACACACACACTCTGTGCTTCATCAGGTGTGCTCCAGAGAGCCTGAAGACCAGAACCTTCTCTCACGCCAGCGATACCTGGATGTTTGGTGTGACGCTGTGGGAGATGTTCAGTCACGGCCAGGAGCCATGGCTCGGCCTCAACGGCAGCCAGGTCCACGCCTACCTCGTTACTAACACTGTGTGTGTGTGTGTGTGTGTGTGTGTGTGTGTGCTGATAGTAGAGTAAAATACTGATTTTCTTAGTGTTACACCACAGCTTCTCCCAAACTGCTACGTTTTACAGTTTATAATAAAAGTTCTCACTTTTGTGTTACAAAGCTCTGACACTGGAGACTCCTTCCATAATGGTCCCTTCCACTTATCTCTTCGTTTAAAGTAAACTTCTTCGTGTTCATGTTGTTGCTCAGATCCTCCATAAGATCGATAAGGAGGGCGAGAGGCTGGTGAAACCCGAGGACTGTCCTCAGGACATCTACAACGTCATGCTGCAGAGCTGGTCTCCCAAACCTGAGGACCGGCCCACGTTCGTGGCCCTGAGGGACTTCCTGGTGGAGGTGAGAGACGTTCGCTTAGATCAGACTTTGGGGTCAGTGTTATCAGCGCATTGTCGTGGGTGGAATGAATGTGAAGGAGGAGAAGCTCCAGGTCTTCATAGCGCTGATCAACAGTGCGGTGCAGCTTAGTAACTGTTTCTTTGTCTGAGTAGCAGAGTCATCATTTTACTTTCTTAATGTTACAAAACCTATATATTA
This sequence comes from Clarias fuscus, assembly GCA_030347435.1. Classification (NCBI taxonomy): domain Eukaryota; kingdom Metazoa; phylum Chordata; class Actinopteri; order Siluriformes; family Clariidae; genus Clarias; species Clarias fuscus. The sequence goes on along the minus strand of CM059226.1, from coordinate 566,084 downwards.
AAACATAAAACATAGAGCTCTGTGCAATTGGGTTGATCAGAAAATAATTTGATTTGAGGTTTAATAAAATGAAAATGGATTGATCATCGATGTTTTTATAGTTTTATATAAAGCTCTTATTAAGCTTATGTTTGCACATAAAATGTAAAAAAGACGATGTCTAATCAACAATAAATAAATAAATAGATGAATAGGTGTTTTGTTTAGGATTCTTGACGTCACTATGATATCATGCACTTTTTCGATCGCTGTGTGAAACGTGTATCTCGTTCACGCTGATATTTCTCCTCCACAGGCCATGCCCACAGACATGAGAGCGCTACAGGACTTCGACGAACCAGACAAGCTGAAGATCCACACCAACGACGTCATCACTATCATCGAGGGCAGGTCATGTGATCACGTTTCACTGCAGACAAAAACATCCAGCTGACACGCTGCACATGTTTTCCCTCAAAGCAGAAAAACAAACGAACAGACGTACAGTACTGAGCAGAAGAAGAGAATTTCTTTCTTCAGGCATCTCACATAATACAGTTTAAACAATCCACAAGTTAAACAGTGTAAACGTAGATTCTGTGAAGCTGCTTTGCGACAATAATCGTTGTTAAAAGGGATCTATGAATAAAATTGAATTGAATGAAACAATTATGTGACTCAGAGCGTGAAAACCCAGCTAAAGTCTTGTTTTGGTGATTCTCACACACACACACACACTCACACACACACACACACACACACACACACACACACAGACTTCAGGTGGGTTTTCACACACATGTGTATTCAGTAGTGAGTGAAGAGGCCCAGGTGGAGGCGATGCTTTAATAAGTCCTGGATTCATTGAGTCCATAAATCCATAAAAAAATAAAATAAGAAAAAAAAATACAAAAGAAAGATTATAACTTCAGTTATAACTTTTCAAACAATTCTTTTGAAAACAGACAAGGAATTACACATTTTTTAATTAATTTTTTAGCAGTATTCCATAATTTCTCCCAATTATATCATTTTAATCTTCAACATTATGCAGATGTTTACCAAAACAAATAAAAATGTTAAAAATGTATTGTTAGGGCCTCCGAGTGGCGCAGTGGTTAAAGCGCTCGCCCTATCATCCGGAGATCGCCAGTTCGAATCCCGGGTGGTGCTGTAACCTCTCGCAGCCGGAGGTCTAGAGAGAGCTGATTGGCCGAGCTCTCTCAGAGGGGAGGGATCAGAGGTACTTAGTGCTCCCACATTAATCACGGCTCTACAGCCAGTCAGGGGCGTCTGTGAGCTCGCGCAACAGAGGGAGCGGATAGCGCCGTCCTCCGAGTGTGTTACGCCGCCCCCAACGGTGCGCGAGCGAGCAGTTCGAAAAGATGCGGTCGGCTGGCGTCACGTGGTTCGGAGGAAACACGTGATAGTCTTTGGCCCTCCCGGCTGAGTGGTAGTAGTAGCCTTAATGTGGAGCCCCCTAGTGATGGGGAGGAATTGGACACGACTAAATTAGGGAGAAAATCTCTACATAATCTCTACAATATATTACATATATTAATATATATTTTTAATAATCTGATTGGTTGCTCTGTTGTACCTAATCACCTTTTTTAGTGAATTGTCCCTTAATTTATGCATATGAATAAGGGTCATGTGATGGTTGTTGCAAAATATACAGTATCTCACAAAAGTAAGTACACCCTTCAAATTCCAGCAACCACTTTATAATCTGTTCTCAAGGGACAATAATACAGAAATGAAACTGGATCTACTTTAGAGTCGTCAGTGTGCAGCTTGTATATCGGTGCAGATTTACTGTCCTCTAAATATAACTCAACATACAGAGTTTTTCTATAACTGGCAATGAAATTGAATAAACCCTGAGTGAACGTGTCAAACCACGAGTGTCAGAGTCCAGAGTGTCAGTGTTCCGTGTGTTCTAATCCTCCTGGGCCTGGACCTCACCGGAGCTGCACATGTTGTTGCTGGGATCCTCTTCCGCTCCTCCATAATGACATCACGGAGCTGCTGGATGTCAGACACACGGCGCTTCGCCACCTTCCGCTTGGGTTCAATAGGGTTCAGGTCTAGAGACATACTCATCCACTGACACACACATGAACATGATGAACAGGTCATGTGACTCTGCATGGTTAAAGATGTACAGCTGTTATCACTTAGGGTCTACTCACTTTTGTTGCTAGCTATTATTTTGACAATAATGTCTGTATGTTGAGTTATTTTTTACAGGACAGTAAATCTAAATTGTTACACAAGCTGCACACTGACGACTCTAAAATATATCCAGGTTTCATTTCTGTTGTCCTTTAAAGAGATATACTAAAATGTTTGCTGAAATTTGATGGGTGTACTTACTTTAGTGAGTGAATGTATAATGCATTTTAAAAATAGATTCAAAATATTTCTTTGAAACTATCAATTTCATGTAAAATCCATAACACAACACTTTTACCACTTTCTTAATAGGAAAAGTGTTTGTGTTGTATAAAAGTTTGAATTTGGACTGAAATCTGTGTAGAGCGGAGAACTACTGGTGGCGAGGTCAGAACCGACAGACTTTAAAGATGGGTCAGTTCCCCAGAAACGTGGTGACGTCTGTAGCCGGACTTTCTGCCCATGACATCAGCAGACCTCTGAAGCACAGCTTCATCCACACAGGCCACGGAGACACCGACCCTCACCGCAGCTGGGGCACTCCTGATAAAATCGACGAGTAAGAATTCCAGGCTTTCATTTTTTCCTGACGTTCTTCTTCCTGTCCATAACTGTAGACGCTGTTCTGTTTGTCACAACAAGAGGGCAGTGCAACGTTGTATTTCCAAGTTACTGTTAGAGAAATCTCTCTGAGATCAAAGGTGTGCTTTGACTTTGTCTTTTTGCAGTATATACCTGGGGAACCCCATGGACCCCCCTGATGTTCTTGGGATGGATCCGAATGCTGACAGACCCACCAAATTACCGAACCGTGCCAAAAGTAAGGCGGAATCCAAGTTACAGAGTCTAGATTCTTCCCCGTTCTGTTTCTGATTTGCTCTGTATGCGATAAAGCTTTTTGTGCTGATTTATTAATCACTTCTTTCTGTATAATCATCTTTCCTCGACCCTGGCTCCTCAGAGCAACCGCCACCTCGCCCTCCTCAGCCAGCTATTCTCCTCAAGAGTAAGAACCATCTTCCCTCCTTCATTCACTGCAGACTGTATAAGACGCAGAAGCATTTTCTTTTGCTCCCTGAGCTTCGCAAAAAGTTTTTCTTTATTTCAGCCTCCCACACACTTGACTTCCTCCTTACTTTATATCCTTACGACATAGTGTTTAGGATATATCCAAGAGTTTTTCACTTTGGGATCTTGCCTCTGGGATCACGGCCTTGTCTCTGGCCTTTGTATAAACAAGTAATATAAACATTTGCATGGCTTTCTCTTTCTCAGGGCCTTTCTATGACTCTGTGATTGGTGGCGATGATGATGAAGAAGACAATGATCTAATAGTCACTGGATTGAAGAAGTTCTCTCTGAAAGCACCGTCATACCTCGGGTTACGCCTTCGTCCGTGGGAGAACTCGAACTCGGACTCGGCCGATCACCTCAGCGAGGTCTCGCTCATTGACTTCGGAGACGATAGCTTCAGCTCCACCTCTCCTTCCCCCATCACAGAGACTCCTGGCTCCATCTCTGCTCCTTCTGGTGTCTCAATCCTGGATTCTGGTCCTCCACCCAGCCCTTATCGCAGTTTGCCGAATCCTCTCCACCCAACCCCCATGGTGGACTGGGACTCCCGGCCGCTGCCTTCTCTCCCTGCGTATGATGAGGTGGCCTTAGAGTGTGAGGAGCAGGAGGACGTGGAGGTCAGCTCCATAAACACCGCAAAGTCTTCCAATCCAGAACAGAAGAATTATGAGAAGGTTGAAGGAGAGTTAGAGCCCAAGTATAAAGTGGAAGACAATCTGTTTCTCCCCTCCAAACCTGCTGCGGAGAACCGGTCTACCTCACAGTCAGCTGACATCTTCAAGGAGTTACAGAGGGAGGTCATGGCAAAGTTGCGTGTACCAGCAACGGCGCAGTCGATGCCCTCGTCACCCCTCCTACCACACCGCCAAATCATCCTGCCATCCTGCGAGGACAAGCCTCAGATCCCACCCAGGATCCCTGTCCCGCCAACACGGCCTTCCAGACGGACACGTGCCAGGCTTTCTGTTTCTCTGGGTGATGATGAGGAGAGACCTCAGCCTCCACAGATCCCTCCAAGAGACCATGCCATCTCCCAGCCCAGTTCGCGATCCCCTAGTCCTATGATCTCCACTCAGCAGAGACCAATTCTGTGCTGTGTCGGTTCTCTAGGGTCCTGCCTCTCCCCTTCATCGTACTCCTACGCTCCATCTACCACCCCTTCAAAGCTCACACTCAGTCCCAGTCGAGCTAAATACAATTCCCAGAATGCCACGTCCTCCACCAGTGTAGACCAGACTCGAGGCAAGAGCCCCATGATGGTCATGAGTGACACCACCAAGGCTGGCAGCACTCACTACTACCTGCTTCCTGACAGATATGACAAGTCTGCGAAAGATCCGGAGCAAAACAAGGAGCGACGGACCAACATGGCGACCGTTAGACCCATGGTGCAGCAGCAGATCATCAAGCCCAACTCCAACCCGAGCAGCAGCTCTCAGAGCTCGTCAGGTCTCAACACTTACAGCAGCGTGAAACAGGTACATTCAGATCATCTTGGCTTTCCAGAACTTTTTCCAGCTGTTTGTGAAATACATATAAGGAACCTGATTGATTGATGTCTGTAGGTACAGGAGGCGGTCCATGGAGTGACAGTAGAGGAGTGTCAGACAGCGCTCCAGAGTCATGGCTGGAACATCCAGAAGGCTATAGAGTACCTCAAGGTAGCCTGGACTATGGGTGCTGTTCTTACAGCTTACTAACAGTCTGAATTTCAATGAACATTTCTTACAAAGAGTCCACTGAGTTTATCTCTGGACCATGCTGCACTTTCCAGCTCGGCTCAACGCTGTTGCTCATATACATAATACAACATTAATCCGGATGATCAATCATCAGTCACATCACTCTGTGTGTGTGTGTGTGTGTGTGTGTGTTTTGTCAGGTGGAGCAGCTCTTCCGTCTGGGTCTGAGGACTCGGCCCGAGTGTGTGGAAGTTCTCCAGAGGTGCAGATGGAACCTGGAGCAGGCAAGCACCCAGATGCTGGACTCGTATGGACCCTCCAGACAAAGGTACAGAGAGAACGAGGTTCATCTTGTGAACTACTTGGAACCCTGTCTGCAAGAAAAACACTGATTGGGGGGGCGATGGGGGGAGGGGGGGTCTTAGCAGAGAGGACGAGTTGACTGGTAGATGCGCCTCTCAGAATATACTGTATATCATGGACGATCCTTAAACCGTGGCAGGATTTTTTAAACAAACTAAATGTAGCTTTCTAAGATAGAGAGTCTGGGTTAGCATCCTTGCTCCATGCTAGCTAATAGGTAGGAGACAGAAATCTGGCATTAAGTGGCCAGCTTATCTAATAAATAGCCAGGATAAAAGACTGCACCTTAAACTATTTCACTGCTTAAGTAAAAGTTAAGTTTTTTTTTTAGGTACATTAATATGTAAGTAGCGAAATCAGGGCTGGCTAAACACAGACGTGCTATAATGTAATGTTAGCCTGCGTAGCTGTGTAACATTATCTCACATTAAGTCCATGTAAGTTGGTGTAACTGTTTCTGTTTTCAAATGGGCATTTAATCAATGACTTGTTGTTGATGTCCAGTCTCCGTGAATATTCTCATCACATTCAAAATGTGCCTGTAGTGGGTAAAAATGTCCCCACTCAGGGAAGACTTCTTGTCTAATTAGAACTGGTTGCATAATGAAGTTTGCTTTCCTGTGAAGAGGTTATCAAAGGTCACAGAGCTCCACATGCTGGAATGTTTTATTGTCATGGTGAAATTAGCTGCTGGGGAGAGGCTTGTGTGATGTTGCTTCTGAGTTCAAAGGTCACACCGAAAAAAACTTTTAAAAAGTCTTAATTTTACAGAGACCAGACGTGTGTGTCTGTTTTTAGCATGGCTTTTCTAACTAGGAGTTTGATCAGATTAAAGTTACTGACGCTCCCTTAGAGAACGAGGTCATTAGGTAAAGATGAGGTTTCATACCTCTGACCTTCAATAAAAATCAGATGTGGCCTAAAACATTTGAGAACTCCTGATGAGAGAAAACACAATATGAAAACTTTAATAGCACACACATTTGAATACTTTCACAGTAGTATAAACACCTACAACATTATAAATGAGCTCAGCAGTGCATCTGGGTGATGGTGACAGTCTAACAGTCAAAATCCTGTTCTGTGCAAACAATAGAAATCAAGTCTCTGTATTTCTGGATGACAGCAAACTGCTGATGGAAAAGCATCAGGATTATTCTACACCTCTAAGCTATATTTTATTCTAAGCACTCTCAACTCTTAAACACTATTATATTAAATCAATCACGGGGATGAAGTCTTCGATTAAAGTGTTTGTCGAATGTTTTAAGCCTTTCAGAGATGGAACTACTTTTCCAGAGTGAGGAATGTGGGAGATGGTGTGTCTGATGGTGTATGGATTCCACAAAACCTTCAGGAAAGTGTAAAGAAACTGGAACTACTTCCTACTGCATTTCTGTTGGAAAGTTGGCTAAAAGTCCATAAAGGACAGATTTGTGAAGAATTTCTCTCACATCTGTTTTATCCTCACATCTTTATTTTTATGTTTAATGACACAACAAGTAAAGTGTAAATTGCTGTTCTGTGCATATAATAGAAGGAGAGTTTACCATTAATAAAGGTTTTATCGCTTTTACGCAGGAACTGAATTTTAATAAAAATAAATGTAAATTAAAATACGGTTATCTGATTTATAATTTTATCATTTTGTTTCAGCAGAAGTCTGTTCTCCTCTAGTTGTTGCTAAAATGTAAAATGTAAATTTAATTGACTATTTATGTAACTGTGTGCATGCGTGTGTGTGCGCGCGCGCGCGCGTGTGTGTGTGTGTTGCTGTTGTAGTAAAATAAGCAGAAGTGATGACGCAGACATGTTCATGTGTTTTATTCCTCTTACACCACAAGCACTTTGATAACATTGATAACAATGTCAGATGGTATTTTTATCCACTTATAGGTACATTTAATATTGTGGAACAACCTCAAAACAAGTTCTCACAAGTTACTGAGAAACTGTAAAAACTCATCTGTCCTTATGATGTCAGAAACCTTAAAGTTACAGCTTAATTGTTACACAGCACCGACACTGGAGACTCCATAAATCCATAAATAATTCAAAAATTCCATAAATCTTAAATAACCGTTTTCTTCTACAGGGCCTTTGAACAATCTGTTACTAGCAAAACAGGAAAACCTTCAGCCTGATCAGAGCGCGGACCTGAGCAGCAACAAAAGATTAGTATAAAGTCATAAATATATCACCTGGAGGGTTCGGGGAGCGTTATGAAACATAAAAGATAGAAGTGCTCTAGCCTGCACATACCTCATTAAAATGCTGGAATGTGTTGAATGTAATGAGGTGATTGGTTGCTCGTGCCTGGGGGGTGGGGGGGGGGGGGGGTGGACAGAATGGCTAGGAGGGGTGTACTCTGGGTTAATAAGATCTGTAATGCACTTGTGCAGCATGGAGTATGGGTCATTATGGAAAGGAAAGGAGTTTATGGTTTCATAAAATAAAAGGAAAGTCGGAACGATGATATGCGCAGAAAGGAAGAGGAGAGAGTTGCTAATTCAAAACCTAAGAATCATTAAACAAAACTATGACCTGGTTAATGTGACTCGCTCCTACGGTTCAGGTGGATTTCAGTCGGCAGGAGGAGCAATGATGACAGAGAAATTCCTGGCCTAACTCCTAACCCTAACCCTAGTATAACACTGCCTGGGATATAAAGTCATAGTGTAGAGTGTGCAAGGTTCACATGTCATAATTCTAATCCATTTATTTAAACAACAAAAAATATGTGGAGCCACTCAAGAGCTGAAAGAGCCAGAATTCCCATCACTAGTCTCTCTCTCTCTCTCCTAATATATATTTAAAGGAAAGCCTCAGGGCCTGAGAGCTCTCGATATCAGAGTTAGAGTTTCCTAGGTTCAACAGTCTAATTAACGCAGTTTATATTACAGTTAATGATTTTCCTTGGTGTTAATAGAAACAATGTGTGTTGATACAGTACATATGAATATCAGTCTGTAAGAGTCATACGCATGATTTGTGTATACAGTTTCATACAGTTAGTTACAGTTTTCATACAGTTAGTTACAGTTTTCATACAGTTAGTTACAGTACCTTGTGGGCAAAATATTTAAGTTTCGAGTCATGTGGAAATTGATTCATTCTGTAACTCGACCCATTTAGCTCAATACACCAATTCCCTTATTTACACACGCCTACTTTGCATCATGTAACATACAATATATTTATGTTTATTTTAATCATTATCCATTTGAATATATTTAAATATATAACATATATTCATGTTTAAAATAGCTAGCAATAACGATAACCGAATCATTAAGAGGATGATTCAGAAGAATCGGTTTACTTTTAAAGACTCGTTCGAAAGGGGGCGTGGTCATAAGTGCAATAAGCGCGAGCTCTTCAGAATCCAGTCAGAAAATAAAGCAGACGGTAAGAACCTGGGCGAAAAAAAGTGAAAAGTAACCGAATGTTTGTTCAGCAAATGCTTTAAATGACTGTAATATTGCATGTTTACAGAGTTAATCTTTTAGAATTACTTCATGAAGTGACGTGCTTCATGCGAGTGTGTCGTCCAGAGCGCGAGGAGTTAGCTCTCAAGCTACTAATTAGATAGCTAATTTAAACTAGCCTGTCAGAGTGTGTGTGTGTGTGTGTGTGTGTGTTATACTCGCATATTACTATTAATATGTAATTTAAGTAGTTTGTTTACTTTATTATTAAGTATTTCATGCAGGTTAATATTAAGTACCTTAAGGTGTTTATTTTACTTTATGATTATAATTCAGGTAATAATCTATTAAGTGTCTCTTGCTCTTTTCCTGATAATAAAACATTAACATAGTAAATTGGATTTTTAAAATGCATTTTTTTTTTTTAATTTATAAAGTATTAAATATAGTGAAGCATGTGGAATACTACTACGTTGTTGTATTATTGTGATAAAATTATGTCCAGGTGTGAGAGGAAGATGCAGAAGCGCTGACACTGGAGACTCCTTCTGTACACCATAATGTTGAATAAACATCTCCTTACAGAAAACTTCATAATTTACATTCATTGATTCATGGAAAAATAATCCATACCTTCTGACCAATCAGAATCTAGAATATAAATGTCCAGGTTCTTAAAGGGTTTCAGACTTTATGTGATTTAATAGTCAGAGGGATAAACATTCCTGTCTGTAATAGTTTCATTCAGACACTAACTGCTAGTGATTCATGTGTAAATGTGTGTTTGTGAAGCTTGAGGCAGAATCTCCAGAAACACCATAAGGAGACGAGGCTTCATCTGGGACAAAAAGCTGATGTCATAAATCAGGTTTACTTTACTTAATTTACAATTATTTTATTAAAATTATTAGGGGGTGCTCCAATTGATCGGTCGCCGATCATAATCGGCCGATAATTGCTTTGGGAAGTTTGATCGGCAGTCTCTATAATGGCCGATATAGAAAAGCCGATCAGATGACGCAAAACTCGCGGGACAATTTTTTTTTTGCGCGCTGCTAAAATGGCTTCACCGGTCTGGCAGTTCTACGTGTTGTGTGAAAAAGACAAAACATTAGCAATTGGCAACCTGTGTAACAAGACACTTCCACGATGCGGGAAGCAGCCAAAGCATTTTAACACCACGAACCTCATCAGAGAGCGCGAGAGCTCAGCAACTCGTGCGCCGACACTCACTCGCGCGCGGTGGCCGAAAGTACAGTTCATCATGATTCACCGCAAGTTTTGGCACTGTGATTACGTTTCCATCTTTCCGAAAAATTAAACATGTTTGTCAAACGTTAATTTTTTTTAAACAAGTTTTTAAACATGAAAAATTACACGTTTAATTTTTTTTTTGCCGGTCCTCGCGGATGCTTGCGGACCTTGCAGAACTTCCGGTGTTATGCGCTAAAATGCCCCCCTGCCACAGATTGCGCCCCCTATATAATCAACAGAAATTTATAGGTTTATGAATTACAAATTAGATCAAACGAATTTGATTATAAAATAAGCAATATAAAAAAAATACATGTTGAATAGGAATTCTTTTCCTAAATATTTTTTTCATATACAAGATGGGTTTTTTATATACCTTACTTTATAATAAAAAAAAAATTGTGTAAATCTTCATAACAAATATTTATTTAGTGCAAACATTATACATGACATTATACATTTACATGACAAATCCCTGCAAAATTAATGTGTCAGAAAATAAACATTATATGAGAATTTGTATTAATGGTCTTGACACCTGTGACGTGCCTGGGGTAAATTATAATAGTGATATCATATTTGATAATAATAAACCTATGAATTTCTGTTCTGTTATAATGGCTGATAGAGATTATATGGGGGGTGTCGCATTTTAGCGCATAACACCGGCGACTCACGTCCTACTTGTCTGTTATTTTATCTACAGGAAAGTTGTATTTGTCAAGCTCTAAGCTATTCCCAATTACTAACCAAACACAATCTTCTATGTTTTAAGTTCACGTGTTGCTGGCCAATAAATACAGTTGTCAATTCATGATATTCCTCTTCTTGTAACTTCAATACTTGATTTACATTGTTGTTAAATATAGTCTAATAAATAATGCCACATGATAAGGCTTTGAGTCGACCCTTTAATCGGTGATCGGTATCGGCCGATACAGCTCATAGTGATCGGAGATCGCTGATTGGCCCCAAAAATCCTGATCGGAGCACCCCTAAAAATTATGTCTAAGTAAGCGGTACAATCTTTATTAATGTTACCATTACCCAGGTACACTGCTCATCTCATTTATAATGTTATTTTTTATACTATAGAATAGATATGAGGCAGAATTCTTTTGTTCTGTAATAATGTGGTTGAAAATACCGGGAGAGACGAATTTGCTGTAAAGTGTATCATAATGCTTCCATTTAATATTCCTCATGAAAAATATGAATATAGAGCGAGTATCACTCAGAGAACAAAGATATACTGTATATTATAGAGAGGAAACCTAACTGCTTTAAAGCGTTCCTAATTAGGAATAAAAAGTTTGAGCTACCTCGGTTCAGGTGAGCACTCTCATCACCTGACCGAGGTGCCTTCTGGGAAACTGAGTCGACCAGCAAAAACTACAAAACAAACATAAACAGTGCCCTCCAGTGGTGGTCCCTTACAGGTTTTGCTAAATTAAAGTCAAATTTTGCCCTACTCTTCTTAAAAAAAAAAAAGATTATTTAAATTATTATTAGAACATAAACAACAAATAAAATAAAAACTTTATAGGAAGAACCAATAACTGGTCATTCCCTGGACCCTGGCAGAAATGACCCGGCGTCCGGTGTGAGTCAGCGTGCCTAGCATGCTGACGCCGAGCCCCACAACGACCCACAGACTTCTCCTTGCCCTATGACAAAAATAAAGTAAATCAGAATAAATATACTCACTTTTCTGTGTGTAGTGCTTCTCTGTCCCTTAACCTCTTAAGACCCGAGCTTTAAGTTTGTATACATTTTCATTCTTTCCTAGCTATTTGAGATTAGTAGGACCCCATGATGTTTATGCACAGCTCCTCCGAATGTCTGCACACTGTGACCATCATCTCATTTATCATGTCCACTAGCCCATGGCTCACCGATGCAATCAGCTTTACTATGTTGACATTTATGGACAGGTAATCTGGATGTCTAGTTATTTTTACATGCCCCCAAATGAAGTTGTAGCTAACGATCACCTTCAGTACTGCTTTGCTGAGTCGACTCTGTTGAATCACATATCAGCAGGATCAAAATCAGAAATGCATTAATTTTATTATTTTTAATCGTTTAAAAATGTAAAAAAAAAAATTGAGTGCTGCCACAATGGCCCGCCGCCCGTAGGGAGTAAGTACCCCAGAGCACCAGCACCGAGCCCCTCAAGCCATACACACAACCTTTATATTGATGGGCTGTGGAAAAAATAAGGTAAATCAGAATATATATACTCGCCTATCCTGTTCCTCCTCACACTTAATCTAGTAAGAATGTAACTTGCTTTTATGGGAAAAGAATCAATGGCATGTTGGTGTGATGTGAAGTGGAGGTTTCTCATACCACAGTGAGTTATTAAAGAACAAGTTGTAGTTTTCAGCCATACACACACTGCTGTTAGAAATTAAATAAGTGAATACTTAAGAGGCTTTGGCTGTATAATTACTGCAGGGATTAATGTGTTTTAGCTGCAATAATTATTTAACCCTAACTAAAGCAGTGAGTGTGCATGTCTGTGTATGTTATGTTACACAGACATGAGGGAAGACGTGGAATCAAGGAAAGCTTTACTGAACTGCTCCTATTAAATAAATAAATAAAATGTGAGGATTTACTCTGGCATCTTGATGTAATGACCAAATCATTCAAAAGTAAATCCAGTGAAGCTGGATCCTCTATTTTCTGGATAAAATCATACATTTTAATACTTTCACAGTAGGATAAAGATTCTTAACATTATAATTGAGATCAGCAGCGTAACTGGATAATGGTAAAACAGTCTAACAGTAAATTCCTGTTGTGTGCATATAGTCAAGGGCTTAAGTATAATGAATAGTTTTACTGCTTACTTACACTTAATTGTAATAACATTATTGCAAATTTAGTAAAGTTACCTGATGTATACGATCCAGTTTGTTTTCCAGATGAAGGCTGGACTCCCCTTGGTATTGCTACAAATCGTGCTTTACGCTTCACAAACACATGTGCACATTAATAACTTGCAGGAAGTGTCTGAATAAAACTATTAAAGGAATATGACAGGAATGTTTATTATTAGGAGATTTATTATAAGGAGGCTGAGGCTGAAATGGAACTGGTTTATGTTTAACTGTCCAACACATTATTAAACCCTGGGAGGATAGAGCTGAACCACTTCTTACTGAGACCATGAAACAAGTTTGCACTAATAAGGTTGCAGGTAGTCGTTCCCTCACCAGCCTCTCAATTGTTTGTCTCTTAAAGATAAGAAGTGATTACGAATCACAGCTTGTCATGTGACTGTGAAATCACAAAGAAGCGTAAACTCTTCTGTCCTGAAATAAGAAAACTTACTGTTACAGCTCTACACTTACAGTTTTTTCACTTTACTTTAAGAAAACTTATTAGTGGAGCGTCCGGTGTACACGTCCCAGCTAATGAGCTGTTCATTTAGAAACAATCTTAGCAATCAATTCTTCTTGTTCTAGAATTTTCAGATTGTTGTAGATTTAGGTGATTTAGTTGTAGATTTAGGAGGCTTGCTTCAGAACTCGTATACTCAGCTGTACCTGATCCACAGTCCACAGGTCCGGTCTTGATTATTTTAAATCAAACACTGGGATGAAGTCTTCGATTAAAATGTTTGTTAAATGTATTAAAGCCTGTATTAATCGATTCCACAAAACCTTCAGGAAGGTTTAAAGGAGCTTGAACTACAGTGGAACCTCAGATTGCAAGTAACGTGGTTTGTGGGCGTTCCACACTACGAGCAAAAGTTTTTATAAAATTTTTAACTGAAAAACGAACATGCCTTGATTTACGAGTACCAAGTATCACAAGCATCATGTAGCATGAATGCGCTTCTTGTTTTGTGTATGTGATCAAAACTGACCCAATGTTTTTTCTCTTGCACGCTGCGGAATTATGAGTAATCGGGATTTATTTTTGCTTTTTTCAAAGGTAAAATTAAGGTTGTAGGTTAATTTATTTTATTTTTACTTTATATTTTGTCTTAATTATTTTTATATATTTATTTTTTTGAGTTGTGGAACGAGTAATCTGAGTTTTCATTATTTCTCATGGGGGAAATTTGCTTTGTTATAGGAGTGTTTTGATATACAAGCACACTTTTGGAATGAATTATGCTTGTAATCCAAGCTTCCACTGTGTGTGTGTGTGTGTGTGTGTGTGTGTGTATTTTTCCCCCCATAATTATGCATATTGTCTGTTGAATAAATGTTATTTGACATGTGGACAGAGCATGCTTCACTGTGATGATGTGACTCTGAGAAAAGATGACTTTATACATGAAGAAACCACTCAACTTTAGTGACAATGATAGCTTTTGTGTCTAAAATGTGTAAATATGTGCAAATTGCCTAAACATGCTACGCACATATGATTCATCATTATCTCTATACATTGTAAACAAGTTTTAATAAATGCCAGTGGTCATTTATGATTCATGATATAATGTCATATAAAATCAGCTAACTAAGTGTAACTAAGCGCCATGTGACAGGACTGCCACAGAGTGGCAAAACACTGAGATAACGATGTAGACGGGACTGACATTTGCCTTTAACCTTCCTATCTGCTTTAATTAACTGTTGAGGCTTCCGTGCTACAGGTGTTTCTTCTAAAGATAACAACTCAGCCCTGGTTTGAAGGCATGCTCACCTATCAGTGCTCCTTTTCACACAGAAACTGATAAGCGAATGTCACCGAAATGCTCTCTTTGCTGCTTGTTCAGCAGAAGATGAATAAGAAATAAAATTAATTTAGCATCAAACTGAACCCTAACAGGAAGCATTTATAAATTCACCCAATCACTGTTGCTGTTCCACACTCTTGTGTCTGAGGAACTGGTCCTGTGTATGTTCAGGCCCAGGAGAGCTCTGAAAGTGCTTCCCTTTCCACCGTGGAACATAATCTGAAATATCTTTTTCCGCACCAGACATTGTAGGTGTAAAAAGGTTTCAGCTGTCTCCTGAGACTTTTTTTTTTTTTTTTTGCACGCGTGAGGCCTTTTGGACTAGTCTCATGCAGTTGCATGGAATTCTATTAAGAATCACTGAGAAATGTAAGGTTGTTGAACAAAAAATCAACAAAATGATGTAAAATGGCCAGCTGTCATGACAAACAAGAACGATATAACCCCTAAACTAAAAACACAGGTATTGTTTAATATTTTGAGCTGAAATATTCAGAATTTTTAAATAAATAGTTTTTGCTTTAAAACATTACTTTAGGTTCTTTAATACTGTATTTCCTGACACACTGACAAACAGTGAGACAAATAATTAAATCGAAACATGTTGAGGTACAGTAAGACATAGTATGACACAGTGAGACACTTTAATCAAATCAAAAGACTTTTAGGTACAGTGAGACACATTTAGCTACAGTGAGACACATTGAGGCTGTCATGCCAATTTCACCAAATTTTAAACAAAAAAACAAACAACTTCGAGTAGAGAAGAAGCAAAAAAATTATTAAAGACAAACAGTGAGACATAGTGAGACACTAATCAAAATGAAACACATTTGGGTACAGTGCAACATAGTGAGTAACAGTAAGTCATAATGAGACATAGTGAGACAAATTTTGGCACAGTGAGATGTAGTGAGAGTTATTTGCAGACCTGATTCTTGCAGGCTCTCCCACACAGAACCCGCTCTGAGTAACAACGCTCAGCTCTTCTCCACTCTGTGTTATTTTGGCCAGAGTTTATTTTGGGACATTTTATTGTAGTGAATAACGATGTGGCGATGCGCAGTGGGAACTCTGAACATGAGCAGCTTAAGATGAAAGACAATGATGAAGGAAATGTGAAGTGACAGGTACACAGAGAAGAAGTGGACCTTTGCACGTGCACTTTATGTTGTCTTTTTGCTGTCTTTTTTGTCCTTTTGTATAGTTCTTAAAAGGTTTTGTTAATTTATCGTGTTGATTTATGTATGCATGTATGTATGTATGTAGCACATTGGTCCTGGAAGAATACTGTTTTGTTTGAACTGTATATAGTTGAAATGTCAATAAAAGCTTACTTGACTTGACTTGAAAAAAAAGCTTATGTAGTTTCCAGAAGTAATAATTTACTGGACACAAGAGATGACATGTAGAAATGAATGAAGAGATGAATGTACAAATTTTATCTGGAATTCTCTGAGTGTTCAGGAAGGCTTTGTCGGAGTTGAAAAGGAGCCAATTAACATGATGAGTCAGGATGCTGAGCTGTGCAACAGATACTGACAACTTTCTAGTTCACCACAACAATAAGCTGGACTTAAAAGTCATCTCCAAGGCTATGTACAGGGAAGACATGAGCAGATTCTCCTTTCTGAGGAAGCTCAAGTCCTTTCATGAGATCTTCTACCAATCTGTAATATCCGGCGCAGAATTCTTTACAGCAGCCTGTTTGAGTTGCACAGAAAAATCTCAATAAACTGTTTGAGACAGCTAGCTCAGCCGGCTCTCTGGATCAGTTTGAAGTTGTGGTGGACGGTAGGACATTCAATAAACTCGATTTCTGTCCTGGAAAATAGATATATTCTCCATTATCTACTTGTTAAATCCAAAACCTTCTTTAGCAAAAAACTAATTCTGCTCTGCTGTACAAAGGAGACATGGGACAGTGTTTGTACAATGTTTTGTATATCCTCCAGTATAATGTTTGCACTGCACTGGCATGTTAATTTTACTCAAGTATGCTGTTTAAATGCAAAATAAGATAAATCCAGGTTTTGAGAAAAACAAAGCAAAACTTTTACAAACTGATAGATAATATATTGTGGCTGTTTAATTTCAGTCAAAAGGATGATAAAAAGCACAAATGGTGAAAAGCTATGTGAAAATTGTGAATGTTTTTTAATGAATTTACATAATGCTTATCTCCATCTGTCAGTTTTGTCACAGTGGATAAATCAGCCTGCAGCTGTGTTTGTAGTCCTGTTATTGTAAGTAGTGCAGTAGACAACAGCAGTTTATCATCGAAGTCCATGACTGCTGGGGAAACTGCAACCCTCAATAACATAACAGCCTGTAAACCTCCTTTATCTTGGCTTTAATATTCTCCAAAAGTAAACTTGATTAATTTAGTCCTTTCACTGCAGCTGCTAGTTATTTCACGATGACAGCAAGAGTGACACAGTCGGCTCTTTATGGATGTGTCATGCATTACTGTGTAATATGACCATCACTGTTACATTTTGCCAGTGACAAAAATCTAAACTTCTGAAAAAAATAAGACATGTAGCATTTTGTAACAGTTTACAGACAATGTTTTGTTATGGGGAAAATAATGTGGCAGATTAATTATCAATAAACCATAAAGGTCAGTTTTAGAGACCATCCTTCTATTGGACTCTTCAACAGTTCAATAGGAAAATGGATTTTCATGGGTATTGGCTTAATAGTTTCCATCAGGGATTTTCTCTTTACTATGAATTACCACCAGAATCCAATAGGACATTCTTTCACGAGTAAATCCATACATTAGAATAATCAGGAACAACATATTTCATCAAAGTACCATAAGAGACTATCAGAAACATATTAAAAGCCATTATGAACTATTAGAAATGTCTAAATGTTTTTATTAAATTTGTCAGATGGAATTTCAGCCTTTACTTGATTAATTGTTTTCCACACATGAAAAGATAATATTCACTGTACGTCATTTCACATATTCATGTAACCGCACTTTAAAATGTATGATTTAATTTGGAAAAAATATATCAATTCACATAATCATTTGGGATATTTCTGTAAAAGAAACAACAAAGAAAAAGATGTTTGAAGAAAAAAACAAAACAAATTGTTCAACATATTGCTGAACATTTTATTAGTAAAATTATTATTCTTTTCAATAAAAGCTTTACACATTTATAAGCTTACTTTTACACTAATTTATTTTTTATTAGTGTAAAAGTAAGCTTATAATGCACAGAGGCATCATGCTCTCCAAGGGTGCCAATGATTATGTATCTGCATCGTTTTAACCTTAGAACTCATTTGTACTCTATAGATTAATCTTTCATGTCAATTCAATCTGATGTACAATCTGATCCTTGGGCACATAAGGGGAAGAGTAAAAAAAAAAAAAAGTAATAGCACCATTTAATTGTTGCATTTCTCTGCAAATTACTGTTAAGGTGTGAAATGAAATGAAATGAAATGAAATGAAAGCTTCTACCAGTACAGATCATAACACTTTCTCCAGAGGCTTGTACAGTGGACACTATGCATGATGGGAGCGTCGCTTCACGCGCTTCCCTTCTCACCCTGACACGCCCATCACTCTGGAATAGACTCAATCTGGTCACATGACCTTTTTCGGTCGCTCCGAAGTCCAGTCTTTATGATCTCTAGCAAACTGAAGCCTTTTTTTTTCTGATGAGTCTCAGTAAGAAGAGGTTCAGCTCGATCCTTCCTTCCAGGGGTTAATAATGTGTTGGACGGTTCTTAACCCAGTTCCATTTCAGCCAATAAAGTTCCACGGGTCACGTCTTTCCCCATGTCTGTGTAAGAAATGTGAAGCTCCTCACTGCATCGATTAGGCTTAAACAATTGTTGCGTCTGAAACACATTAATCCCTGCAGTGAAATGACTCCATATTGTCTTATTTGAATAATAACGGCGCCGTTTCTTGGCCAGGCTTGTGTGTAGTCGCGTGGTTTGTGGCTGCACTTCTGTCAGAGCTGCTGTTAGAGAAGATTCATCAGAGCTTTCTGCTCATTGGTCCAGCAGAAGAAGACACGTCTTACCATCATGTCTGAGTCCCGAACATTAGTCCCTCAGTCTCCAAGTACATCAGTGTGAGAATTAAATGAATTTTATATGTTTATTTTTAAAATGCGTTATTAAATTAACTTAATCTAATCGCCGGTG
Organism: Clarias fuscus; assembly: GCA_030347435.1. Lineage (NCBI taxonomy): Eukaryota > Metazoa > Chordata > Actinopteri > Siluriformes > Clariidae > Clarias > Clarias fuscus. Next base: position 547,245 of record CM059226.1, on the reverse strand, counting down.
TGAGTTGATTTCTATCGCGCTCTCTGCAATGTACTGTGTGTGTGTGTGTGTGTGTGTGTCGTTGTTGAGCGCGCGAACGTCAGGTGGGTGCGCGCGCACTGTGGGGTTAATCCACATCCGATGGTGTATAAAGAGACTGAACTCATCAGGTGCTGCGTTCTGTGTACAGTGAGGCACCACGGGCAGCGCTTTAGAGCGGCTTGTTTGTTTGTTTGTTTGTTTGTTTTTGTTCTTGTTAATCCACTCATTCAGTGATCTCCTCGATGGATCATGGATTACTCGCGCGCAGTGATCGAGTCCAGCCTGGCCACTCGCGCGACCCCGGAGCGCGGTCTGTCCCCCGCCGGTCACGTGGTCGTCTCGGTGTGTCTCGGCTTCATCGGCACGTTCGGCTTCGTCAACAACGCGCTCGTGCTCCTGCTGTTCTGCCGCCGCAAGCCGCTGCGCGCGCCGATCAACTGCATGCTCGTGAGCATCTCGGTGAGCGACCTGCTCGTGAGCGCGCTCGGGACGCCGTTCAGCTTCGCCGCGAGCACGCGGGGACGGTGGCTGATCGGCGCGCGCGGCTGCGTGTGGTACGGCTTCATCAACTCGTTCCTCGGTAAGAGAGTCCACCTGAGGGTCAACATCTCACCTGTCTGTCTCTCATCAGTTATCCTGTGTGTGTGTGTGTGTGTGTGTGAGAGAGAGAGAGAGAGATTTCAAGGACTGCAAAAAAGTTCAGCTGTTTGAAATATTTACCATCAATCACTTACTGTGTTTATGTATATAAACTTCTAAATCTGTACCGTTTATCTTGTGTGTAGAAGTAAATTGTTAAAAGCGCCATACAGATAAGAAGTGAAGTGAATCGAGCTGAATTGTAGAACACCATCTGGTTCTTTAGATGTTCCTCTCTCTATATATACTGTAGATGAGAGATCCAACAGGTCCTTAAAGAACAGTTAAAGAACTCTTTAATGGAAACTTTGTCTTGTGTTAATGTCTTTTTATTCCTCACACTTACCCCTCATCACTCATCTTATTTATCTTAAACCTAGGCGTGTCTCAGTTATCCTTGATTCTGACTATTAACTTGCTTTTTTGGGGCCACAGTGGATCAGTGATTAAGTGTCACCACACACCTCCAGGCCTCCCTATGTTACACATGCAGTCTGTCTGTGAGTGTGGAGTTTTACATGTTCTCCCTGTGCCTTTTCCCCCACAGTGCAAAAATGTAGGGTGTGTGCTTGTGTGCTGAGTTACCTGGGATGCGCTCCATGCCCTCCTGCAACACTACCCAGGATGAGCATCATGAGAATAAACAAATAAACATTTGAGAATTGAGTGATCATCATGATTAGCATTCCTGTAGCAGATGTATTACTATATTATTATATTATATATTTATGTTATATTATATTATTATATTAAATCACTATTAAATGTCTTCCAACACTGCACTTCCAGCTTCTCATTCATACATCATCATCATCATATTAGGCTTTTCATTTTCATTTTTAAATTGTCTCTTGCTTTTATGTTGCATCATACTCCCTATAAAAGTGAAGAAAACGAGTATAAGAAGCTGTCTGGACTGAGCCGTATTCAATGTGCAAAATTTACACCAGTATTAATGTAGGGAAAGTTCCTGGTGTTCAGTGTCGGGGGGGCGCAACTGTGTTTTTCTTCACACATAAGCAGCTGTGTACGGAGATGTTTTGTAATCGGCTGTAATCGGTGTGAGAGTTAATGAGCCTTAACAAGGAAGGATAATCAGTCCTACAGAGTGACACTTCACAGTGTTTTACTGAGTTATTGGTTTTATTGTAGTGTGCATACTGGATTTTACTGTATAATAGCTGATCTGAAAAGCTTTTCTTAAGAGGTCAGACACTTCACACACACACACACACACACACACACACACACACTACCATTACACAAAGTTTCACTTTAAAGTTTATAAACAAAACATAAACCATAAGGTGATGAGATTTTCAACTCAGACAGAAACAGAATTCAAGTGAACCACATCCTTTCTGTAGAAAATGCCTAATCAAGTGTTTCTTTACATATATTAATATTTTATGAGAAAAATACAATGCGATAGATACTGAAGAAGCTGAAGAAATCAAACGTGTACATTCATCTCTGCTTTAAAAACAGTTTAATTATATAAGTTCCAGTTTTTTACTTGGTTATTGGCTTTTGATTTAGAAGTACACACTGATGACATCATGACCTTCTCTCTCTCTCTCTCTCTCTCTCTCTCTCTCTCTGAGGTTTAGGTATCGTGTCTCTGACCTCCTTGGCTGCTCTGTCATATGAACGTTACTGCACGATGATGAGGCCCACACAGGCCAGCCTGACCAGCTACAGGAAGGTCTTCATGGCTATTGCTTTCTCCTGGATCTACTCCCTGGGGTGGACCGTGCCTCCGCTCTTCGGGTGGAGCCACTACGGCCCCGAGGGTCCTGGTACAACCTGCAGCGTCAGCTGGACCACCAAGACAGCAAACAACGTTTCCTATATTATCTGTCTCTTCTTTTTCTGCCTCATCATTCCGTTTGTAGTGATTGTGTACAGCTACGGAAAACTGCTGCGGGCCATCAAGCAGGTGAGATTTGTGAAACTAGAAACTTTGATTCACTTGGTAATTAGTGCTAATGGGCTCCGCCTGTGCCTGGCCTGTTTAAGAGCTGCTTAGAGATCACTCAGATAGTCAGTCTTGAGTTCTCTCTAACGGAAAGGCAAGGCAAGGCTGGGCTGGTGTTAGCATTTGTAAAGTTTGCGCTATATTCTAGATGTTCCTTTAGACTTGGTTGGTCCTCTTGGTTCTTCAGGTTCCTTCCTTTGGGTGGATGGAAGGAAAATGCATATTTTGCACCTACTTGGCTTTCTGTTACAGGCACCTAAATGTTCTCTCTGCTGACAGCTTTTTGGAGGTTTCTCCTCATCCTCCTTGTTCGTTCTGCACTGTTCTAACCAGAGTTCTGCTTATTGCTCACTTGGTTTGCTGAGTGACCTTTTGTGAGTCACCTGTGCCCTGAGGTCTAAGATGAAATCTGGTGTAGTGCGAGACATCATGTTCAACATAAAGGTTTATTCTGCTGTTCCTCTGGAGTGGTTCTCCTCAAGCTTCCATTGCAAAAAGGGTTCTAAGTAGAACAGCATGGATTCCTTGTAAAAAAAATAAAATAAAAATAAAAATTTTGAAGTTATAAATAATTTGGAATTTTAAATCCACACCTTCCTCCACTTTGAATACCGTAATCACAATTTGGATATTTCTTACTCTCATTAGATCTCGGATAAGCGAGACATTCAGAGTAATCAGAAGGCAGACGCAGTCACAGCGCCGTCAAATTTGCACACAGTGGGTTTTAAGTTAACTGAAATGAGATCTACACATCAGAGGACTACAAACAAACCTCAAAGACTTTCTCCTTAGATCCCGGAACACTTTTTTTCTTTTAAAAACTGGAAGCTGAAAAATATTGAAATTGTTGAAGTGCATCATATCCATTACATTTCCACGTCTCTAATTTAAAGGAAAAGCTGAACTCTCTCGAGCGTGACCTCACAAGTTCTAAGTTTCGTTTAAGCTGGAGATTTGATTCTGTAAAGTGTTCAAAGTATTTTCCTGTTCAGAAAGCAGAACACCACCGTTGTGGGAACATCAGGCTGCTCATGAACATCACACACATAGAGTGTCGTGTGTGCTGAACTGCTGCAGAATGTAAACGGATTCTCATGAAAAAGTTGCTGGTGTTAAAGTTGCAGAAAACAGAAATATGGCGTCTGTAAAGACTCTCAGTGTTTTAGCCGTAATAACGAACCACACTGGCACTTGGGAAATGATCGAATCTCATTTTGGACCACAAAAGAAGGGATGCAGAAGGTCCCATGTCACTTCATATCTGACCTCAAGTTATTAACTCCATGTGATGGAATTTCCACACTGATGTATTTCATATTTCATCATGTGCAGAACAGATTTGTCCACTAGGGGACAAACAAGATACTAAATATATACAAGTTAACTAATTGGTCAAATTGTCATCTATTTCATTGTTAATGCTAAAACTGTCGTTAGTATCATCAGTGCGTTTAATCTGTGCGGCTAAATGCTCTGTGAGGAAATTAAGGTAGTTAAGACAATTGGACTGAAATACAGTCATGAGAAGATTAACACCGAGGTGCTGCTCCTCTCCTCCATCCTGAATGATGGCGCGTGTAACAGGAGAGATGGGTTACATGATCGATCAGTCCATTCGTTAATCAGTTAAATAATTACTGATGGCGTTGACATCAACTTTTTTTTTCTTAAAATATTTTAAAATCTGTACTTTTTAAAAAATGTTCATATTAAATGGATACAAACCCTTAAGTGTTCATGTGATCATGTCCTCACCAGTTTTTCCCTTATAAAGAAGTGTAATTCCTAATAAGACATGAGTTCAGTGTCTTTTACTTCTTTAGGACGAGGAAGGGAAAAAAGGGTTGAATAGGCCAAAGGGTAAAGGTTAATAAATCGTGTTTCCATCGCATGCTTCATGCTGATTCTATTACAGTCCTATTGTCTGATTCCTCTTAAAGCTCGCCTCGCCTCGCCTCGCCTCTGTAATCGTGTCTATCTTAATGACTTAACCTGATTTTATTATTGTATTTGCTTCTTCTGTGCGCTTTGCTGTTTTGTAAACGGTTCTATTTTTAGCCCCAGTGTTCAGTGACACACACTCGGATCGATTTGCTTTATGAACCGTGCGGTTTTCTAACAGGTTCATGTCGTTGAAAGATTTTAAGCAATGATGAAACTGATGAAGCTTGAATCATCTCTCATTCTATACAACTCTTATCAGCTTTCCATGGTTCCCTATAAATATTCGTTCCTCCACTCAAACCCCAAAAACTATCCTTTAAAAACTTTCCTCATGACGCTGCATGTGTTTGGTTCAGTCGCCTTTTTTTCACCACCCTGAGACATCTCACCCTTAATTGGAGGTGCAGTCACAGCTGAGCCACACACATGCGTTCTTTTGATGTTCACTTCACCAGAGCATCATGACAGCCCCCTGACCCCCCCGAATCTCTCAACGCCCTGTGAGCTTTGTTTTTAACCTTAATCCCATACGAGGAGAGAGAACAGACAGCAGGCTTCAGAGTGGTGCAGAACAACGGGGAGCCAATTAATCCCATGTACATCAAGTAGCACATTGTTGAGTCTTAAAGTGTCAAATAACAGCATCACGCTGCAGGTGGCGGCCTTACATCACCAGAGAGCGAGAGAGAGAGAGAGAGAGAGTAGATAATTAAAGACACTTTGCGAGAAAGTAACATGGGAATTTATAAAAAAGCTCCTGTTAGTACAGATATTTTGGACTTTATAAACACGTTATTTCCAAAGCTGTGTGTGAGACCTACTTATGTTAGAAATGTGGATCGGAAGCTTCGTGTGAAGGACCATTAAAGGGCTGCAGACGACACTCGACTACACCAAGCGTGTTTTTAGAAACTTTGTTGATAAACTGGTTTATTCCATTCTTCTGCTCAGTTCTGGATCCTGATTGGTCGGAACATGTTGATTAATTCTCTATAACAGCAGCTCTGACATGTTATTGTTTCCATAGTAACAAATCTTTCACAGTGACCTGTACAGTGCCTGCTCCATCAATAACAAACAAATAAAAAATTATTGCTGTAGTGAAGTTTTCTGCATTGAGATGTTTAAATAACTGGTGGTTTTGTGGAAGGAGTCTCCAGTGGCAGCCTTTCCCCTAACCGCTCTGCTTCCTGTTTGTTGTCTGTCCCGGTGATGAAGGTGAGGAGGATTAACACGGCGCTGAGTCGTAAGCGTGAGCAGCGGGTTCTCCTCCAGATCATCACCATGGTGGTGTGTTATCTGCTGTGCTGGATGCCGTACGGTATCATGGCTCTCATAGCGACGTTCGGAGAACCCAGACTGGTCACGCCCGAGGCTAGCATCGTGCCGTCTCTGTTAGCCAAAACGAGCACCGTGATCAACCCCATCATCTACATCTTCATGAACAAACAGGTGAAGGTCATCACCAAAAAAGCTGATTATAATTCTCAAATAAATAAATAAATCACATTGGAGTGAGAAAGACGAGGATTCATGCTGCGCACAGTCCAGATTTCTAACCATGAATGTTGATAACCGATACACTGTAAAAAATAAACGTAAATTTTACGGTAAAAATACGGCAGCTGTGGTTGCCAGAATTTTACAGTAAAAAATACGTTGTTGCACTGTAAAAAAATAAAGCGTAAATTTTACGGTAAAAAAAATGGGTCTGGGTTCGATTCCTGGCCAGGCTTGAAAAAAAAAGAAACAATTAAAATCCATAGAATATACAGTATAATGAGTGTAATCCCGTACAACCAAAAATGTTGCTACCTTTTTATGGTAAAATTCTGGCACCCACAGCTGCCGGTTTTTTACCGTAAAATTTACAATTTATTTTTTACAGTGTATCTTAATTTACAAACGCTGAACAAATGCACCAGACATGACTTTTATGTACTTCACTCCACAGAGCTCAGATACAGAATGTTTTCTTCCTGAGATCAAAGCAACCTGATCATGTGACCAGAGCTATAAAACCACTTGAACAAAAATACACAATTCACTGAAGATGATAAGAGTCAAATGTAGTGTTTGTAATTGTGTAAAAACACGTCAACAACTCGTGACAGGGTGACAGGATTAAATGTGCCTTTGATTTTCATATTCTATAAATTTACACAAAAAAAAAACATTTTTTCCTCTCTGTGGTTTTACACACACTACTGTAAGTCTCATAAATATTTACACCATTATACAATGAACATCGGTTCCATCATACAGGCAGGAACTTTTCCCTTCTCTTGTGAAAGCGTGTGCTTTGTCCTGTGATGTACACCACCAGTCTAAAGTTTGCACACCTCTTCTAACTCCATGGTCTGGCTTTTTATTTCTCTCTACACTGTGAAACAACGCAAAGGCGTCCAAAATACACAATATTGAGATGTACTGTAATATCTGCTCCTTCTGCTCTGTAAAGCTTCATAACGGCTCTAATCTGAGGTGCTGGTTGAGGTTAATTGGTGATTTCTGAGGCTGGTGACTCTAAATGAACTTCTCCTCTGCAGCAGTAAGTTTTGGTCTCGCTTTCCTGGGAAGGTCTTCATGAGAGACGGTTTCATCATGGAGCTCGATGGGGTTTACAAACGCACTCGACACGATACTGTTCTTGTTCCAGAACAGCTGACCTTCATGTCTTATAGTAACAATTGACTGTTAGTGATGTTGTTGTTGTTGTTGTTACATAACTACCTAATGCCATATGTGTTATTTCATAGTTTTGAAATCTCCAGTATTGTTCTAGAATGTAGAAAAAAAATAATTCAAATTTGGATCGTCCAACTGGTGTTTCCAAACCGTGACTGGGATTGTAGCTCCACTGAGGACAGAAAGGTGTTTCTCGTGGAAGACATCAAGTCCACTGTATGTCATTTTCAGTCTTCAATTCCTCCCAGCCCATAACCATGGAAACTGTGAGTTGAGGCGAGTTGAAGACTTAAAATGCTGTACAGATTCAAGTACCAGCTTCCCTTCATCAGAGACACTGAGTTTTCCTGCTTTAGGAACAATCTGGTGAGGAAATCTGATGCCAGGAGACATCATAGTGTGAGTAATCAGACCGGTGAATTTTATTTATTTATGTCAAGAGTTGCATTCATTTTTGGCTGAGATCTTCTATAGATGACGGGAGAGTCAAAGTCTTCTTCAGCACGTCCCAAACTGTCTCACTGGGGTTAAGGACTGGACTCTGTGTGTGTGTGTGTAAATGATTCCTCGTGCTCCCAGAGACACTCTCTGGAACATGGCGCGTGTCATCAGGGAATTAAACCCTCCATAGATGTGATGTGCTGGTGATTCAGTACATTCAGGTGGTCATGTGACTTCATTTTCCCGCCACATAACGTTGCTGAGTCTCGACCTGAGCGACTGAAGCGACCCCAGATCATAACACTGTCTCCAGAGGCTTGTACAGTGGACACTATGCATGATGGGAGCATCGCTTCATGCGCTTCCCTTCTCACCCTGACACGCCCATCACTCTGGAACAGACTCAGTCTGGACTCATCAGGTCTTTTGTTCCTCTTATAGCTGAATGGTCTGAGAGCATGAATATGATCCAGGTGTAATTATTTACAAGCGTTTTGTGGCTAAACTGCAGGTTTTGTCAGTAAAACGCCTGAGCGATCGGTGATGAGTCTTAAACCAGGGGAAAGTAGCGATTAAAGGTCGTACTGATGTGTGTACAAGTGGACAAAGTGAACCTTTTTCTGGATCATTTCTCTCCATATGATAATCAATAAGGTCACACACACACATCATTAGCTTCTTAGGGACATACTATAGGAACAGAAGGATCATTAGCTTTTGTGAAATTGCGGATTTGGTCCTGATTGGAATTTTAAATCCCTGATCAGTATTAATGAGTTTTCTCTGAAATGTCCGTCTCTGTTTATAAATATTATATTTCTATATTTACAATTACAGTAGTGAACAGTAACATTATTGAGATTGTTTTTTTTTTCTGGAGTCAATGTTCATAACAGACAGATTCTCAATTCAAACACACACACACACACATACACACAATAAATATTTGTTTCTCTTGAGAAAGTGTGGTCGACTGCACAGATCTCACACATCATTACTGCAAAAAATGTGAAACTACTTAACAACAAACATATCCAGCATAATCTTACTTAAAAATTGTAAGAATTCCTTCAAAAAGTACGAGAATATAATGATTATTTGACCTGAGGATCATCTACTGTAGCTGTTGTGATACATTTTGAAACAAAAAGAAAATAAATTATTCTCTTTTATTTATTTATTTTTTTAATTCAAACCTTCAAAATGTTTCTGGACAGTTTTGACCGTTCAGTTCAGAGTTGCAGTATTTCTGTCCTGTTCTTCCTGATTCCTGGTTTTTCCTGTGTCAGTTCTACAGGGGTTTCAGAGATCTGCTCATGTGCGCGTCGCCACATCAAAGATCGAGCTACAAAACCTCCACCAAGTTCTCAAAGTCTCTCAGGATATTTAGACGAGTCAACGCTCCCAATGTGACTCCATGCCAAGACGCTGCCCGCAATCCAGACCGCGACAAGCCAAAGAGCGGGTCTGAACCCGAGACCGGTTCTCCTGCAGCTCCTGGAACTGTGAAGCACACCGTGGTCTCTCTGGAGGTCCAGCAGATGTGCAGAGCCACACAAACCCGGTGCTTGACTCCATGATGCTGCTGCATACTATAGGGAAAAGAAAAGCACAATTATGAATAAACCTGTTACAGCCTGATATTAATTTGTCCAACTTTTACCTTTAATTATCCAAAAGACCCTCAAGTGTACAAAGAGCTAAAGTTATTAATAACACATTATAGAATTATGTAAAATAACAGTATCATCCGGATTGTTTTTTATTTTTTATTATTATTAAAACAGTTCTCATGGTGTTTGTTACATATTCACTGGTTATTATTATTTTCTCTTTGCACGGTCCTGTGCAGAAATTTGTACCCCCTGAATGATTCAAGTTAATCAAATCAAAAAGCTGAATGAAAATGAAAACACATGAACTCTGTCCATGAAACACCAGATTAAGGATTTTAAATGTGTTTTTAGTTCATTATAAGCCCTCGTTTAATTAGAGTTAATCATGCTGATTAAGGTGTAACATTACATTTCTACAGATTAGATATCAATAACTGCTCGTTAACTTTAAATCGGTCATGATTATGAAACATCTACTGTAAGACATCATTTTTAGCTTATATTAAAATTATATACATAAGATTTGCAGCAGAAACATTTTAATCGATGTCTGGTTCATCATTTCTTTTGACAGACAATAGAGATTTTCTTTTGTTATTGTTTTGTTTCTGTCATAAAACAACAGGTTTGGTGATTTTGTGTTTGACGCTTCCATCACGGTGCAGTTAGTCTGGCTTCAGAAGGGTTTGGGGGATCAGGATTGATTGTGCAGTATGTAGTAATGTTCTGTAATTATCTCTGGCTGTGTGGTCAGAGGATCTTCATGATTTTCATCTTCAAGTCCGACACACACACACACACACACAGTCTGGTACAGAATTTAGACCACACCAATGATCAAATCACGCAGGAAAACCGCGGTTAGTTTTACACTTCATCATTTGAAACACCTTCACTTACACAATTACTGAATCTGAACGAGCTCTGTGTCAGGGTTCGATTCCACCTGAAAGATTCATTAAGCCCCAAATTTTCACATTTGAGTTTAAAACTGTATAAAGAGTCTTGAAGGTTCATTTGAATTATTTAGTGATATGGTACTTGTGGTGAAAATCACTCGCTGCTGTTTGAGATAAATTACAGCAAATGTTACAGAAAGTAAAAGCTGGTCCGAGGCTGACAGGGAGTGAGAAATGATGGTGAGAATGACGTTGAGTCCCGGAGAGCTTCTGGAATCAACACCAGGGCTGTTAGGAAAATGTGAATGCAGACATTCAGTGTTTAATGTTACTGCGAAAAAGAGAAAAACTCACAGCCTCCGTCCTCGGACTTTATTCAACGTCACTGAAGGTGAAGTTCATGACGTTGTTTTGTTGGAGATATTTTGTCTCAATTAAGCACACAAACTTAGGACTAGAGAAATGATTCCTTGGATTTGAGTGGATTTGAAGTGATAATAAAGTGGTTTAAATGAATATAAAATCCCAGGAACTCCTCAGCAGTTCTATGATTTGAGATCGAGTCTCTCCACAGCTCACAGTGTGATATTACAGTTATTTTCGCTCTGTTGCTGGTAAAATCCTGCAGTAACAGCATCCTCATTTCTAACGAGACAGAAACACTGACGAGGCCAATCTGTGGACATTTTACTTTAACACATTTGCAGGCAGAGTTTTACAGGAAGTCTTTCACATCACAAATACAATCTTTACTAAAAGTTGATCAGAAGTAAAAACCAGTTTTCATGTTCCTCATGTGTCCCATGCAGATGAGAGACTTGTTCCTTTCTTCTTTCATGAACATTATCTCATTAGCCACTTCCATGTCTTCATGCCTGGTGGTGCAGCACAGAGTAGAAATAATCATATAATATACAGACACTGTAAGCTTTAATATTACATTATAAATCTATCTAATTGTTCTTTTGTTACAACGATACGGTCTAAGTGTTACTGTGTTATTATCATTTGTGTTCTACACTCTTACTGTTTTTGTGTTACTCTTAGTAATATTTAGTCATCTTAGTGTTCTAGTGTGTTACTTACAGTGTCACTAACATAGTGTTAGTATTTGACTGTCACAGTGTTTCTGAGTTTCACTTTCTTGCTGTGTTTAAAAGTCCTTGTGTGAAGAGGGTGAGTGTGTAGTTTGTTACTTTGCTCTGTTGCTGTTTGACTTTGTGAATGTGTTACTCATCATTGACAGTATAATCATTTTATTAGTTGTTGTTGTAAATAATGCAGTAACGTGTATTATTTGTTCTTAGTTAAAGTTTAGCCTTTTTTTTTTAAATCCCCTTAGATGTCATCTGGAGTAGTTTGATAATGTAGATAATGCCATCTAGTGGCAACAGTGATGTACAAAGGCTAAAGATATGTGGCCTGGACTGTGTTGTTAATGAATCGCTCTTACACTCTCATTCATTCTCTATAGTGTCGATCCTTTACAGGGTCGCATGGGCTCGGAGCCCATCCTAAGGGACCGAGGGCAGGAGGCAGCGTTCACCCTGCATGGGGTACAAACATGCCCTCATGCACACACTTTGGAAATGCCAGTTAGGACCATGCAAACTCCACGCACCCAGACCCGAGTTGGGAATCGAACCCTGGAGGTATGAGGCTGCAGTGTTAACCATTAAACCACCTTTTCTGATCAAACTAGTGCTATAAAGAAAAAGGGGTTTTCTTTAAATAAATTTTAAAAAAGCATACAGTACAGTACTGATTGTTTTGAAAGGACAAGTGCGGTCAAATAAGACATTTAGTCTTAAAAAAAATGTTTGGACATAAACTTTTATATGTTGCTGGTGGTTTCAAAGTCCCAAACTTGGTCGCCTCTGCTAGGAGGTTAAGACTGACCTGTAGGACCCCCACAGCCAGGAAATCATTTCTCAATGCTTTACACAACACAAAATAATGTTGACTCTTTGACTTTAATCTTCTTAGACGGCACATGGAGAAACTTCTTTTATGTGGAAGAAATGCACTAATGTGATTCTTCCATCTACGTCGCATTGCCCAACTGCGTCCCTTCATCAGTACCAAAGATGCTGAAATTGTCATCCATGCATTTGTCTCATCACGCATTGATTTCTGTAATGCCCTTTTCACTGGTTTACCTGCCAGCTCCATCTCTAGGTTACAATATATTCAAAACTCTGCCGCTAGAATACTGACTCATACAAAACGCTCTGCTCATATAATCCCAATCAATCTTGTTTGATCTCCACTGGCTCCCAGTTAACTACCGCATCGAATTTAAAATTCTTCTCCTTGTTTTTAAATCTCTAAATGACTTGGCTCCCTCTTATCTCCTCAACTTGCTTGTCCCCTACATCCCGTCTCGCTCACTACGTTCTTCCGACTCTGCCCTTCTTGTTGTCCCTCGGTACCGCCTCTCTTCAATGGGGGGCAGATCATTTAGTGTTATTGCACCTAAGCTCTGGAATTCTCTACCACACTCTCTCCGTTCTCTTAATAACATCTCAGCATTTAAATCTCAACTCAAAACTTACGTGTTTTCTGAATGTTACAGCTCGCTTCGTATGTCTGTCTCCTAGTGTTTTTTTTGTTTTGTTTTGTTTTTTTTATCTTCAATGTCTGTTTGTCTCCCTTTTTCTATTCATTGTAAAGTGTCCTTGAGCTCTGGAAAGGCGCTATATAAATAAAAATTATTATTATTATTATTAGAACTGTGATTTCATTTACAGCTTATTTCTAACTCGTGATTAAATTTACTAAATATAAATATATAATTTTTTATTACATTATAACAAGAATAAGTGATTTTGACATTAAACGCACAAAGCACGAGGAGAAAATGCAAACTCCACATATACACTCCACACACACATCCTCACACACACTCGACCGGAGATGTGATGCCACAGTGCTAAGGATCAATAACATGATGCTAATAGTAATAATTTGCTATTGTTTTATTGCTTTTATTGCCCAGACATATCTTCAGTTAAAGATTTTATTTAAAAGTTTTTTATTCAAGACATTCAAAGAAAAATGCTTTCATATAAACACATTAAAAGTTTATTTAATGAGAGTAAAAAAGCATAATTTTGGAAAAGATTAAATATTAAATATTTCTCTAGGTAGACATCATTATTTTTTAAAGAAAAAGGAAAAGAAGAGAAAAAGACCAAAAAACAGTTGCTGTCTATTCTGTTTCATATTGTCGTGGCAAATTGTTGTAAACTGCACCAATTTTATGCTGCCGAATTTAGTACTCAACATTTTATCAATATATCAAGTGATGTTTAAAAAAAAAATGATTCATTATCATAAGTTGCACCAGAAATCGTCTCTAAAACATCTAAACCAATTACACCGATCAGTAACATGAGATCAAGTTACACTAATAAAAAAGATTCCTAAGATCCTAAGAAAATAAAATGAAATCCTATACACACACTCCACACTGCTGCACTTTTCACACTTTGTTGACGATCTGCATCTCTGTATTTGTAAGATTTTTACATCTGGTGTGAATATTTCAATCAGTGCAGATCATTCACAGCCCTCACACTGTCCCGTTTCCTCAATCATCATTCGTCAAGCTGCTTATTTCATCTTCTCACTTCTTCTTGTAGTCTCCCGTGTAGGCGCGATGGTGCTCCTGGTTTGGGAAGCGACTTGCATAGGCCTTCAGGATGTCCTGGAAGTTGATGGAACCTGGATTTGGCTGATCGTAGGAGGCGTAGGGATCCTCCTGGCCGCTCATGTAGCGGTCATACTGCTGCTGCTCAGGGTAGAGCTCCTCTCTCTGATCCTCATGGGGAACAGTTTCCTCTCTGGGTTCCTGTTGCTCACGATCGGAAGTGTAACTCTCTGGCTCCTCAGTTTCAGGCTCATAGCGACGCAGACGGCAGTTTCTGTCATACTCTGGGTCGCAGTGAGGATCAGGTTCAATCACGCCCTTTCTGATGCCATCTGCATTAAGGTGAGACTCGTAGTTTTCCATTGAATATGGAACCTGCCTTTGTGGCACTATTTTGGGGACATTCTGCATTCCAACTGGGTAGCACTCTTCGTCGTAGCCAATAAAGCAATCATAGCCCTCCTTGGTCTTCCCAGGAGGTCCAAATGATTGGGTGTTCTCCTCCATAGTAGGAGGCTGAGGGTGATGTGGAATTTGGCGTGGAGCAGATGGGAGCCTGCGCATGGCAGAAGCAGCAGCAGCATCCCGGAACATGGTATAGGGATCATACTGCGGTTTTTGCAGCTCCTGCATAGTGCCTACAACAGAAGCTGGATCATCTTTGGGATCTTCTGGTTGAGCAGTCTTGGTATACGTCAGTGGGTTGCAATTGTCTTCATATAGCGGGTTGCAGACCCTTTCGAGGGCAGCTGGAGAAGACGGTGCCTCTGATTTCTGAACACCATAAGAACAATACGGATCGACGCGGGGGTCGCAGCTGGGATAGCGCTGGTACAAGCTGGCTGGGGCGTTCTGAACTTTCTGTGAGGAGGAGCCTAGATGAGTGTAGGATGGAGCTGGGACGCCAGCGGGTCTGTAACCATAAGCACCACGGTAGTGGTACTGCAGGCACTCAACATCTTCAGCACCACAAATACGCAACAGCTCGGCTTTCTGCTCAGCAGACAGTAAAGACTGAGCCATGGGGGCATAATAGTACTGGCTAGAACTTGGGTCCTTCACCACAGGGGCTCGGATGAAGGCCGGAGTTTTAACCGGTGCAGGAGCAGGAGGAGGACCTGGAGCTGGCGACTTCGCAGAGGCCACATACGGATAAGCGCTGTATCCCAGAGCATAGCGACATTGTGGGTCCTGCAAAGGATCACAGGACCTAACCGGTGCTGGTCTCTGTGGCTCAGCCTTAGCTTTGGGCCTGCTAAGGTATGAGGCCACACAGTTTTGATCATCAGACTCAGCACATGACTTGTAGATCTCACCCAGATGCTGAAGGTAGAGCTTGTAGGAGCGTTGAGATTCGGCACGGTTCTTGTTCTGCAGGTACGTCAGATACAAACGATCCAGGTCTGCAACCTGAGAGCCAACCAGGAATAAGAACACATATTCAGCTATGCAGAACTGCATACAGTATTTTACTATTTTGCTATACTTTGGCTAGGTAGGTGTTAGAAATTTCTAACTAAACAAAGAGACCTTTATGTTACGAGATCGAGCGTAGAATTAACCATAATACAGATCACTAAATTTGATCGAATCCCATCGGTGCACTAAGTTTCACTTGCTGTTTCTCAAGGCATCTTTGACAATTTCAGGATTTTTGTTCGCTAAATTTAATTTTGTCTAGAACTCATCAAAAGCAGAACTATCTGTTATAAGGTTCTACAAGGTGAAGAACCTCCTCCATGTTTGTTCTAAAAGAGTGTAAGTGTAAGATAAAGAACAGGTTGATGATAAAAACAAGGTTCTTCTCTCGGTCGTGTTCTTGTGTTTACGCAGAGCGGTGGTACTCACTCCCTGATGGTTTCCTGAGTCTGTGAAAAACTTGTACCAGTTCCAGAAGTCCGAGTGTTGTTTGTACCAGCTGATGTTCCTTCGATTGCGATTGCCTCTCTTAGAAGAGAGCTGGGTATGGATCTGCTCTGTAGATGCATCAGACAGGAGCAGTTGAAGCTTAAAAACAAGGCTCTCCTGTATACAGCAGAATGTTCAGAAATTTGCAAAAGTTTGAGAAGTTACCGTGTTCAGTGGAGGGCCGGGACAGTGGAACAGCCAGGAGCAACTCTGTAAAAGAGCAGGAGGAAGAACAGGAGAAGAATCAGATGTTGCAACGGTAAAGCGGAAACTGCTGAGCAAAGCTGAGTGTAATAGCTGGCTGTGATTTAATGGTTTCAGGGAGGAGGAGGTGGTAAATGTACAGGTGCGACTGTATGAGATTAATGTTCAAACGGAATACATCAGCACTTTTAGGTGGATCGGCGGGAGGTGGCAGTTTAGTGGGACGTTCAGAGCACAAGCTATAAAATCTACACACAGAAAAAACAGACGCTGCGGTTGCCTCAGGCGGCTCTCATTATCCCTGGAAAAAATACAGTCTGCGTTTTCTGGCTTTTATTTACAAGAGGAACTTTACCCTTTTTGACCTTCATTTCTGCTCCAACTGTCATAATTAGTCATCTAACATCAGAGCTACAGGGAGAATGCCGTGAAACCAAACTGGGCAAAAATGAAGTTTATTCCTACACATTATAAAACCTTAATTCTACTTTCCTTCCACAAACAAGTTGTGTAACATGTAACATCCACAACACTTTATTTATTAATGATTAAATGCCTACAAAGATCATTTCAACACAATTTCATCTGCTGCTGTTCATTAATTATTTACGAGTTTCACAGAAAGTTTTAGGAAGTTTCTCTACTCCCTAAAAAAAGTTGAAAGTGTAATAATGTTAATAAGTTTAATTAAATAATTGAAAATTTTAACAAATATTTATAAGATTATAAGTTTATCTTATTTCTTAAACATTTTGACCAATCTTAAGCTTAGCTTTGTCTGATTATTATCTTATTATATGAATAAAAAAAAACATTGATAAAAAAAAATGTAAATTACAAATATCTGAGAAAAGTAACACAATAAGACTAAAACAATAATAAGATCAGTTCATTATAATTCTATTAAAAAGCATCTTCAATAAATAGCTTTAAAAAGTCTTTTGTGCGCATTTAAAAAAATAAGCTGAACATTTTCAGTAAACAGAACTGAGAATCTGATTAAAATGACAGTTTGAGATTTAGACTGCTTGTGCAAAAATGATCAATTATAAACAGAAAGGACAGATTACATCTTCATCATTCTTTTCTATTTATCAGAGACTATATCTTATCAAAAACGTATCTTATACTGATGTAGGTCCGGCATGAATTATCTTCTACACCGGCATGTGTTTATAGTTCCAGTGTTAGAAACTGAGTCCAAAAATAGTCAAAATCATGTTAGTCTTTGTCCCTCTCGACTTGTGTTTTAGTTTGATTCCTACCTGCAAGTCATCAGTTCATCATGTAATAATTCTACAATCATAAGGTTCAGAGAGCTGATCTCACCTGCCAATATCACTGTAGTCAACACAAATCCCGTCCACAGGCGAGAGAAGGACGATCGTCTCAGATGAGACATTTTTCAGCTTTTGACTCCTGAACACAAGAGAAATGGGACTTAACTATTAGAGTTTAATTTGACAGAACAAAACTACAAATTAATGTTTGTTACTTAATTTTTCTAATATAAAATGTTACCGAGTATGAAATAAGAGGGTTGCCAGATCAAAGTATTACAGCTTTAAAAACTCCAGAACCTTAAATACATTTAAAAATCATGACTGTTAAATATATAATGAAATTTTCTTTGTATATGATCAGTTCTTTCATCATGGTGTCATGATGTTTTATAATTACATAATTACATTATAATTACATTACATCATTACATCGATATATTGAGTATATAAAGCTGTGAAAATGAAGGAATTATAATTGAATCATTTTCAAGATAAAAGCAGTAAGTATTTGTATTTCGTTCTCTTTCACTGCGGTTACAGGACATGATTTACATCGACGCATCATTTTACTAGTTAGTTTTTAAAACATATACTAAATAAATCTTTAGCCATTTTTTCTTTGTTTGATTTTCGATGTGATCTAAATCTGCATTCAGGTTTCTTATTGTTGAAAATGATTATTGTTGAACATACAAATAAAAAATAATCGCTTTAAATCAAATGTTATATGGAAAGATGAAAAGAATGAAAGGAGTTAGAAAGTGAAGTTCGGGCTTGTAACAGAGATTAACTGAATTCTTATAAGCAGAATGGAGATGATGCAGGAGCGAGATCGTTGTCTTACCTGCCTCTGTACCTGAAGACCTGGCTCTGTGGTTCTGGAGTGGTTCTGCAGCAGTTCTGCAGAGGCTCCGGTGCTGGTTGTGCCCGGGGTTTGGGTTCGGACACGTTTTAAACACCAGCCTGATAATTAAAAACAAAACACGGTGTCCCGTGGGGTTAAACAGGCTGCAGGAGACGCACTGATTGGTTTCCTCGCCTCTCACCAGCCGACCAATCAGATCTCAGGATTGTAGACCTGGCAGAGGAGAGGAGGAGAAGGAGCCTGGCTTGGAATCTGGACGTTGCATGTTGTAAATTTATTGATATTTTCAGGAGTTTAGTTCAGTCTGAGTGGCAGAACGGAGACCTGGGACCGAGCTCAGTGAAATCATGAGCATGTCACTTTTGATCTGGATTTTTTTTTTTTAGTAATAAAATAATTTTAAAAAATTGAATGCAAAAATGTAAGATGAATATTTTACTGTAGGCACATCTTTTTTCATGTTCATGAGTAAATCCAGCTGTGATGATATTAGACATACAGTAATGATTATATCACAAGAGTAAGACTTTATATTTTACAGCACATTTATACATTTACACTTTCATAGGAATTCCATAAACATTTCATAGAGCAACACAAGAGTATTTTACTAAAGCCTGTGAGGGTCTGTGCTTAAATTATATTATATAAATAAAAAGAGAATGAGACCCAGGTTAAACTATTTGTAAAGAAAAAAAAAATGGTTAAACTGCAGAATTAGTACACGTGATGAAGAGTGTTATAAATTTGAAGTTGAATATTATATGGATTTGATTTAAATCCTAAATTCTGCTGATATTGTGTCTTTGTAAATAAGTGAAATATGGTGCGATAATAATTTTAAATGCAAATAAATCAGAGACACGTGCTGTAAAGTCAGATGACGACATTCAACATCTCAGACTCGTCTTTTTCCTTTTCACATAAAGATGATGTGATGAACTTCCTAACAAAACTTTTACATTTCTGATTTATATCTAAGCCTGACAAAGAACAGTCAGTACAATACTTACTCATCATTTATAAATGGTTTATCACCGTGAGGTTTATTAAGCACTCCATAGTGTCTTATTATAAATGATTAGATTTACATACACTCTATCAGTCTTATAAACATTTATGATGAAAAGAAAAATGGTTCCATTTTTTTGAATTCTGCTTTCTGATTGGTCAGTAACAGTAACTGCTTTCTGAATCCTCTGTAACAGCAGCTCTGACAGAAGTGCGGGTTTAAATTAATGTGCTATGTGTGATTATATTATCGTTTCCATAGAAACGGCTCATTCACAGGGACACATTCATACAGCGGACGCGCTGCTCATTATAAACAGAACAAATGAAAGGTTGATGTGAGATTTTAAAGGTAATGAGAAATGTGTTTGTGCAACATCAGTGTAAGGAGACACCAGTGTGAGCACTGTGAACCAGTCAGAGGTAAACGTACAGAGCTGTACGTTTCCCACATCGTCAGGACAGGAGACTACACTTTTACACTTGTTTGTTTGTTTTTTAGTAACATGACACGGTTGAGGTTTTTTTGTCGGTTGCTGTGGTATAGAAGGAATAAAGGGTTGTGCTGGCGCTGATCACACGGTCACTGTACTTTACTAAACAGCAACGCAAACACTGGTTATTACTTACGTGAAAAAAATGTGTTTATAATCTCTTGTTAAATTCTACACATGAATGAATGAAATTCAAATTGGCTAAGAATTTGTGAGCGACTAAAGCAGAGCAACAAAACTTTATTAATGATAACATGAGTTCTAAATAAATTGGTTGTGTGTGTGTGTGTGTGTGTGTGTGTGAGGATGGCAGAGACATGGACATTGTAATTTTTTAATTTTTTTTTTTTTTAAGATTTTGCACGTCTCGACAGAAACTTATTTTTCAGCAAATTTCAGAGTAACATCTGGATTGAAGGTGTAATTACACACGGCTACAGGTGTTCAGGAATTTACTAAAGCCTGCAATCGGAGCTAGAAACAGATTTCAACACGAACACACAAGATCAGGATCATTTCAGCTGGTGGAGTGGAATGTGCCACAGCTTCAACATTTGCAAACATCTGGAATTTTAAAAAGCCACAGTTCATATTGCTCCTTTTTTTGTTTGTTTTTTTTACAAAATGTTTATTTGACGACAAAATAAACCCAACTTGATAAACTGGACTTTACAACAACAACAAAAAATTGACAGACAGAATGGAAGACAAATCTTCATCACTGGATATCATCATCATCGAAAAGGTCTTCAAAATCTGAGAGGAAAAAAAACAGAATTACATTTAGAGGAAAAAGCACAAACACAATGTCGGTCACGTCCCAGAGTGTGTACTGTATCAGTGTGCAGGATCGCTCTTGATTAAAGACGCGTGTGTGTTAACGTGAGCAGTACCCCCCCTCCCCCCCGGCATTGTTCCACTTTGCCTTGCGGATGAAGCTGCTTTGACGTGACACGTGTTCCACTTTTTTCAGCCGCTGCAGTTGGAAACACGGCTTTAAAACCCGGAGCCGTGCTGCGCTGGAGCCAACGAGGCCCCGTAAAAACGGCATTACACCTCGGGGTTCTGCCTCAGATTTACCCTTTAACAGGCTCCAACACTCTGACTCTTTCCTGACTCGGGGCTGAGGCACGTTCACAACCTCTGCGTAGCCGTAATTAGATAAAAATGAAATACAGAAAATAGAAGAGATACCGAGGAGGAACTACAGTGAGTTTTACAGATAAAGGGTAACTGGGCATTAATTACAGATTTTTTTAAATTAATAACACTAATAATGGCACCCTTTATTAGATTAGATTAAACTTCGTCACTGCACATGTAGATAGAAGGCAACAAAATACAGCGTCAGTGTGCCAAAAGACATGGAGACATGGAGCTGTGCAACTGGTGTTGTTCTGACCTCGTGCATCTCCACGTCTGCTATTTCATCATGGAGAGCAAGTTAGAACAAAAAGTGAACATGAAATTCTGTGTGAAACTGCACAAGTTGTACTTCTTTGGTGCGCAGACAAATACACTCGCTGTTCGGTAATCGGAGAGAGAATCACAGATGAGAAATGGAAAAAGTCGATCAGATAAAGATGAAGTTTTGTCTTAAAACGACTCCGGCGTGTTAAAATTCACTTATACCACTTCAGCGCTGTTATTTCAGCCAAAGTGAGAATATGAACTAATCCCAGTCAAAATATTCACTTTATCTTTTCTCATTAATATCTATTGCTGCAGGTGTTTGTTTACATTGAGACAGTAGCGCATTAGTAGATTATTTTAAAGTAGATTATTAAATCCCACACATAACTGTTCATAACATCACTTTTACTCAACATTTAGATTTGAGCAGGTTTCAGTTTGAGTATTTTACACGCTCTCGACTGCTGCAAACATGCTCTTGTATTACATCATATGGGCGCTTCACATTTCGTTTATGGTTCAGGTTTAAATTCAGGCAAATACCCAACAAAAAAGTTCTTTCCTGACAGTTTTGTGTGATAATGTGATAAAATCTTAGACATACATATAAACAGACAGAATTTTTTCTGAGACTGGCTTCTGGTTCGTCAATGTATGTAACTTAAAGATATCATTGAAGAGCGAGTTCTGTCTAATGTACAGACAAAACCTTTTATTTATAGAGATACATATTCATATTCCCTATAACCTTAACTGATACTCACACGGATTTAAACTCTAAATGTATTTATTTCTCCATCCTTTTTTAAATCTTGGTATAAAACTGGAAATTTGTATAGTTAAAAAAATATCACGTGTGTGTGTTTGTGAGAGAGAGAGAGAGAGCGCGCGCGAGAGAGGGAGTGCTGCTTTCAACAATGAAGTCCTTAATTATTTGCCTTTTATGCATCCATGTCAGTCATGAAGAAAAGCATAGAAGAGAGAGTGGGATGAAAGAAAGCATACACGGGAAAAAATGGGGGGAAAACAAGAGAGAAAGTAGATAAGAGAGGAGTGAAAAGACAAATGGATGAAAGGAGAAATAAGAGAGGAAAGAGCAGGCAAAGAAAAAGTCAGGAAAAACAAACCTCTATTTTCGGGAGAAGAAAAGAAAAAAAGAAGGAAAAAAAAAAAAGTTCCTGGTGCGCGTCTCACCATTAAAGAAATCGGAGTGCACGGCTTTCTCATTAGCTGCCAAATCCATCAGCAGCCCAGTACTGCCTCCTGCCTGTGGTCACACACACACACACACACACACACACACACACACACACACAGGTTATCTTCTCATATTAAAAAATAGATATCTTTTTTTAAATACTCAATAACATTTGAGGATGTGATCCGGTGCCACTCCGTCTGCAGCGTCGTCTCTTCTGCTGCAGTGATTTATATTTATTACAGATTTAATTACACAGTAAAGTTTCTATTAAACATCAGCTGGCAAAGCTGTAAACTAATGTCATGTGCTACTGTACATGTAAAGGCAAACAATAACAACATGCTAGTGAGGAAGAATCATATTGCAGAATAAAAAGAAGAAAGCATAAAAAAACATGAAAATAATTAAAAACATGTTCGATATGACATATTAAATGTTGAATATAATAAATGTTTATTATAATGTGTTTATAATGTTAAGCATATAAATATTTAAATAATCGTCTTATAAAATTAATTAAATTAATTAATAGATAAATGTTGGAAGAAGAACTAAAATGATAAATATTAATAATAATAATAATAATAATAATAATAATAACAACTAGTTAACTGAGTTAGCTGTGAGTATTAGCCATGGTTCAGCAAGAGATACCTTTAAAAAAATACCTTTAGGTTAAAATGTTATTTTTGTATGTGGCAACATTTCTAATGAATGACTACTTTAATTTAACTGTTCGTCCCTATAAACAAAAACAAAAAACCTTAAACTCTGACAAAGTGTACATTAGCTATCCATTTACATTACACCCACTTTCTATCCCACTCGTATTCCAACAAACCCGGTCTCCGGAGTTTGACCACTCGACCAATCAAATCGCAAAGCACGAATACCCTAGCCAATCCAAACACAGGAGGCGGGATTTACCGAAAAGCGACTGGGAAAAGAAAATGCGCCTTATCATGGTAAATGAACTAACCACCGCGCTAGCTTTAGCTTCTCAAATAATAAAACAGCTCATATGTGTCACGAACCTCATCCAGATCCACATATGGTCCAGCTCCCTCGGGAAACATTTCATCCACTGCCGGCTTCATGTCTTCGTCTTGACTGCTTGAAAAATAAGCTTTCGGGAGCTTTTAACGTTGCGTAGCAGAGTATGCTAATACAGCAACTTCCGGTGGTGTTACCTCTTAATGCAGCCGAGTGGAAACCAGGACCCACTGGCTCTATTGGAGAACGGGTCTGAACCTTGTCATGCATACAGCCTGGATTTTATTAATTTATGTTTATTATTATTTCTTTTTGTTTATTAGGTTTTGTTTGCGTTTTATTTATTTTTATGCTTGTATTTGTATTCCTGTATATTTCATCAACAACTTTATTTGCAAGCTGATTAATCCATCAACGAATAATATACATTTAATATACATATGAAAAGTGTTTAATGTATATGTATATAATCAGAATAGAGACTATAGTGTTTTATACATGACTTGTTACAAGCATAAATGATTACAAAACGTTTTTACAGTTTATATGGAAAAAAAAAAATAACACTCTCCAAAGTCTATAAAAATCTTATAACTTGAAGGTTAAATCTTGCTTATTTACTTAAAAAAAATAAAAATAAAAATAAGAGGCTATTCATATATGTCATTATTTCCTAAGTCTTCATGCAGAGAGAAGTCTGATTGCCTGTTTAACGTTCATGTTGTTCAGCCACTTCATATCCCAAAGTGTCACCGAGATTCTGGTGAGCAAAAAACGCCCTGGCCATCTCATTGATCCGGTCGTATTCTCTGATGCTACGAAAGTACTCGACGTAGTTCCAGAAATCAGAGGTGGAGTATGGCCAGTAGGGTCTGGCCGGGGGTTCAGCATAGGGAACTGAGTGTAAAAATACAGATACATGATAGTAATACTGCACAGATGTGGAAGTTCTTCTGCTATAAAAGGACATGCATTAATCCTTGCCTGTATTGGTTTATATAAAAACATTATTTTTCATTTTATTATTCTCCTTTCTTTATGTTTCTCTTTATTATTTAATGATTTTAAAAGTTCAAAGGTTCCATGGTTTTCTGTATTAATTATAGATTACAGAAATATTTACTATGGATATATCATCACCAGAACATCCATTATATCTGTGAAAAATACCATTAAAGCACAGTTTGTAAACATCAAGTGGCCCTCGGAGACTATTAAGCTCCTGTTTTAACGGAAATCTTAAATACAATAACCAAAATAACTAATTTTTATTTATTTATGTTTTGAGTAAAAACACACCATCACAGATAAGAATTACAAAACCCATAGGAACTAAAATAACTGAGGTTTGACAGAAACTCTGTTTTTTTTTTATTGAAATAAATGATAGAATTGCGTCACAATATAGACGATTTATGGAAAGGCAAGGTTTGCGAGCAAAAATAATTATGGCTCAAAATTAGAATCTTATATTAAACATAAACTCTTACCTCCTTCAGGAATAACTCGAGCCTCTGAGAGAGGAAGGGGGAGGAGAGGGGGGATCTATTAGTGGACTATACAACTCACAAAGAGTTGATTCACATGTTCACTTCATGGCTCGAGGAAATATGAGGGGTTCTGTGCCAAAGTTTATTTTTAACAATTATCTTTTATCTCAAAATTATCAAAATAAAACATACAACATGGTGCAAATATGTCGAATTAAAGCTTTTTCTTGATTCCTTGTTTTAATTATATATATTTTACTCACCACAGAGATGTTTGGAGAGAAAACAGATGAAGAAAGCACACAGCAGGACACACCACTTCATCTTTCCCTAAAAACACAGAAGGAATAAAATTAAAGTGCAAAGTTGCAAAAAATAAAAAAGGCCTAAGTTTATAAATCTTCCAGTTCAAACCTCAGGCTGGATATTTTGTATAAAAAATAAATATAACTTTTAAACCATTACCTGCTTTAAGGTCTTTCTGTTAACTAGGGAGCTGCTGGAAATGTTCACTGTACTGAATGGTGTGTGTGTGTGTGTGTGTGTGTGTGTGTCTGACTCCGCCCCCAAAAACAGCCTTATACATGTTTTGTGCATAGTTATTTATTTACTTTTAAGTACATACTCATTTCAGATTTTCCTAAAAGCCACTGAAGTGGGTTTCTAGTGGCCCTATTTTTAGTATTATGCACAGTAAGTATTTATGCAGGACAGACACATCTTAAAAAGTACCATGATCATAAATATATTTAAAGTGTTCATATTTATTATAATACTTCAGCAGATGGAAAAGGGGATTTAAAAAAACAAACAAAAGCACATTTAAAATGTGGTCAAGAGGAGGCGCTGTTAGGACGTGCTTCAGAACTACAGCACTGAAAAAAACAAATTGAATAAATATTTATTCCATTCATGGTGAAAATCTCAATTAAAAGCAGATAACAAATTATACTATAATTAGTAAGTTTATAGGTGTCCACTTTTAGTTAAAAAAAACTCTTTGCATTACATTTTACGTTAATTTACTTTTTACCTTTTAAAATAAATATTTTTAAGTCACATTACAACATACACAACTAACACACCCGAGGAATTAATTTGAATAAAAAATGTATGACAGTAAAGGGCGGGGCCAGTGTTTAGATTTTTTTTTAGAATTAAGAATTAATTTAAGTAAAAATCTGTTGAAGAACTACATCACTTCCATTAATCTGAATTTATATTATACATGGAATTTAACGTTTTTATTAATTAAAGTAATTATAAAAATTTCTGTATATGATAACTGAAGGAAAGTAAAACTGGAACACATAAATACAACTCGTATTGAAAATAAAAATTGTCATTATAAGCACTTTTCCATTGTCTCTTATTGAAGTCTTTATTCTAAAAGATATCAATTCATCATAATTCTATATGTAAAAATATGCAGATAAAGCCCCGCCCTCACAGCCATGCTGGTCGTAGAAACCTGATGAGCAACTCGAGGGTGACGGTGACAAAGAAAAACTCCCTGAGATGACAAGAGGAAGAAACCTTGAGAACTGAGGTAAGATATTTAAAATGTAGGACTACATCTATTTAATATTTTCATCTGTTATCAATAAAAATGCTTTAAATTAACATTTTTTAAATGAATCTGTTGAGAAATAATTCTTATTGTAACACAGCTGCTCAGAGGTCTGAGTCAGTGACACTGAGGAGGTTTTAGGAGCTCATAAACTTTGCAGTGATTTATTTGTAAGCTTTGAAGATCATGATTCAAGTTTTCACTCCACAAATCTCAGTAGTAATACTGTAGTTTATATTACACTTTATACACTTTATGTTGATACAGTACATATTCAATTCAATCTGTATAGCGTGTTTAACAATTGACATTGTCGCAAAGCAGCTTTACACAATCAAAAGAATTAAGTTTGTATGAAATGTGAATGTGTATGAATCAAAATGATAAGATTGTCCCTGATGAACGAGCCGAGGGCGACGGTGGCAAGGAAAAACTCCCTGAGATGGTAATAGGAAGAAACCTTGAGAGGAACCAGACTCAACAGGGAACCCATCCTCATCTGGGTGATAACGGAGAGCAGGGATTGATCTGCACTCATACTGTGTGAGACTGGAAGTTCAGTATAACAGGAGATGTGTTTAAATTACTTGGAGTCCAGTTTGTTCCTGGAGGCTCAGGTAGACTGTAGGAAATTCAAGTCCTGAACTATCGAGCGACTGAAGTCACAGGTCCCCAGAGAACAGCTGTCCTCTTCGGTTGAGGACAGGACAGTGTTCGTGGAAAAGTGGAACCATCCCCAGCCAC
Source organism: Clarias fuscus (assembly GCA_030347435.1). Classification (NCBI taxonomy): domain Eukaryota; kingdom Metazoa; phylum Chordata; class Actinopteri; order Siluriformes; family Clariidae; genus Clarias; species Clarias fuscus. The sequence continues at coordinate 520,188 of CM059226.1, read as the reverse complement.
CACGCGCATCCCAGGCAGACCACACGGGGCATCCATGCGACGAGATCTCCAACCAGAAGCAGGACACCAGGCCGAGTTAGACAGGTCCAGAGGGCAGAGGGGTCTGGATCACTGGCAACTCACGAGCCACATGTATAGAGGGAAAATGTATAGAGGGAGAGGGAAAAGGAGAGAGAGAGAGAGAGAGACAGAGAGAGGGAGAGAGAGAGAGTAGAAGAGAGAGAAGAGGAGAGAGCAGAAGAGAAGGAGAGATGGCAGTTAGGTCTGGTCACAGTCAAACAATGTATAAGGTGAATGTATATTTAGTGCAAAGTGCAAGCAGGGACTCCGGCAGGACTAACTATAATAGCATAACTAAAAGGGAGAGCCAGAAGGAAACACAAACATGAGGGGGAACTGAGATGTAAAGCGACCAATCACCTCACTGTCAACAAACCTGAGTGAACAATGAGAGTGGGGAGGACAGCATCTAAACATACCAGTTCACCAGAATACTCTACGTCCATGAGTCCCCCAGATCTGCTCCTTTACCTAAGGCTAATCCATTTACAAACATGCTGCGCTAAATAAATAGGTTTTTAGCCTAGACTTAAACACTGAGACTGTGTCTGAGTCTCGAACATTAACAGGAAGACTATTCCATAACTTTGGGGCTTTGTAAGAAAAAGCTCCACCCCCTGCTGTAGTTTTAATAATACGTGGTACTGACAGGCAGCCTGCATTCTTTGATCTGAAGTAGGCGTGGCCGATCCTAAGACACTAACAGTTCACTCAGATACTGCGGCGCGAGACTGTTTAGTGCTTTAAATGTCAAAAGTAGTATCTTAAAATCGATGCGAAATTTCACAGGGAGCCAATGCAGTATAAGATAGGGGTGATGTGCTCGTATCTTATGGTTCTAGTGAGGACTCTCGCTGCTGCATTCTGTACTAACTGAAGCTTGTTTATACACCTAGTTGAACAACCAAACAGTAAGGCGTTACAATAGTCCAACCTAGAGGTGATAAAAGCATGAACTAGTTTTTCTGCAACATTTAGTGACAATATATTTCTTATCTTGGTAATATTTCTAAGATGAAAGAAAACTATCCTTTTCTTTAAGGGCCGTTCCCTTAATTCTACATGTGCTTCAAATGAAAGGCTGGAATCTATAATCACACCGAGGTCTTTTACTGTTGCATTTGATGGAACAGAAAGGCCATCTAAAGTTACAATGTGATCAGAAAGCTTACTTCTAGCTACTTGTGGTCCTATGACTAGAACTTCTGTCTTAAGCAGAAGAAAATTAAGGATTAAGCAGAAGAAAATTAATTAACATCCAATCTCTTATGTCCTGCACACACTGCTCAATTTTAGCAAACTGTTTTTTCTCATCTGGTTTTGCTGAGACGTATAATTGTGTGTCATCAGCATAACAATGAAAACTAATACCATGCTTACGAATTATGTTGCCCAGAGGAAGCATGTAAAGGGAAAAAAGCAGAGGACCTAGAACTGAACCCTGTGGAACACCAAACTCTACTTGAGAACATGAGGAATGGTCACCATCCAAATCTACAAACTGATAACGATCGGCCAAATAGGATCTGAGCCACAAGAGGGCCGTTCCCTTAATTCCTACAACAATTTCTAATCTGTGAAGGAGAAGGCTATGATGAATGGTGTCAAAAGCTGCACTGAGGTCCAGTAACACAAGTATAGTGACGCAACCCTGATCAGAGGCCAATAGGAGGTCATTTACTACTTTAACGAGTGCCGTCTCTGTGCTGTGATGAGGCCTAAATTCTGACTGATACAGTTCATTTATGTTATTTCTATGTAGTTGTGAACATAGCTGCTGTGATGCGACCTTTTCCAGAATGTTGGAGATAAATGGGAGATTTGATATCGGCCTATAATTGGAAAGCAGACAGGGGTCAAGGTCAGGTTTCTTGATTAGCGGTTTAATAACAGCTAATTTAAATGATTTGGGAACATACCCACTGCTGAGTGAACAGTTAATTACTTTCAACAGGGGTTCTGTTATTGCTGGGACTGCTTGAGAAAATGTGTCGGTACAGGATCTAATATACAGGTTGACGATTTTGAAGAAGAGATGAGTGAAATTATTATTATTTTTTTTTTTTTTTGGATTTTTCCCCGATTTTCTCCCTAATTTAGTCGTGTCCGTCACTAGGGGGCTCCCACATTAAGGCTACTACTACCACTCAGCCGGGAGGGCCGAAGACTATCACGTGTTTCCTCCGAACCACGTGACGCCAGCCGACCGCATCTTTTCGAACTGCTCGCTCGCGCACCGTTGGGGGCGGCGTAACACACTCGGAGGACGGCGCTATCCGCTCCCTCCGTTGCGCGAGCTCACAGACGCCCCTGATTGGCTGTAGAGCCGTGATTAATGTGGGAACACTAAGTACCTCTCATCCCTCCCCTCTGAGAGAGCTCGGCCAATCAGCTCTCTCTAGACCTCCGGCTGCGAGAGGTTACAGCACCACCCGGGATTCGAACTAGCGATCTCCGGATGATAGGGCGAGCGCTTTACCACTGCGCCACTCGGAGGCCGAGATGAGTGAAATTAGTTCTCTCGCTTCAAGGGGAGTAAAGTGTTCTAAGTTCTGATGTGGTGTGGTTAGTTTATCATCTGTATTACTTAAATAACCTGGTTTCAAAGCCTGAATTTTTTGCCTAATATTTATGATTTTGTTATTGAAAAAGTTCATGAAATCCTCACTACTGCATGATGTTGTTGTGGAGATTTCTGCAGTGGTCTTGTTTTTAGTTAATTTGGCTACGGTATTAAATAAAAATCTCGTATTTCTGTTATTTTCTATAAGCGTGGAATCTATATACGTTGATCTAGCATCACTGAGAGCATTTTTTTTTATAGTTCAGGATGCTCTCCTTCCAAGCTATTTGGAATACTAACGGTTTAGTTTGGCGCCATTTACATTTGTGTGGTCATTATACCAAGGAGCGAGTTTCTTATCTCTAATCAATTTCATATGATTATCATTCTATAAGAGTCATGCGATCATTATAAAATCATTTCTTTCTGCTTATTTCATAAGTGGACTGAGACCTAATTAGGTTTATTGTACAGGATTACTTCAAGATACTTAACTTTTTCTTTTTTTTTTAATGCCATTTTTTTTTTTTTTTTGGAGACAGTCCCTTGCCCTTTCACCTGTGTTGTGTTTCCCTTTATGAATGAACTTTTTCTCTGGATGTTCAAAGGGAATAATCTATTTAAAATAAAGGAAGTTATAGCTGGGTGTCTGGGGTGTAAATCATATGCAGTTTACTCATGATCACACTTTTACCCGCATACACACCTCCTACTGACAGAAATCATCTGGAAATTTCAAGCTGAAACTCTACCTAAAGTCTACAATAGCTAATGAGATATAAATGCTATCAAATTAATTGCGCAGATTATCTGTAATGAGTTTAATCATCAACTGAGGCGATTGTGGCGTTTATGAGTCATGGGGAAACTGATTCATTCTGTCACTCGACTCATTAGCGCAACACATCGATTCCCTTATTTCGACACGCATACTTGTAATATAAAATATATGTATATTTCTTTATTTAAGTATGTTTATTGTTTATTTAAAGCGCTATCAACGATAACCGAATCACAGAGATTATAATTCAGAAGAATCGGTTCACTTCAAAGACTCGTTCGAAAAGAATCACTCGGGGGCGTGGTCATAACGGAAATCAGCGCGAGCTCTTCAGAATCCAGTCAGAAAATAAAGCAGACGGTAAGAGTTTTGGCGAAAAAAGAAAAATAACCGAATGTTTGTTTGGCAAATGCTTTAAATGACTATAACAGTGTTGTTGTTGTTTTTTTTTTACAGAGATAATCTTTTAGAATTACTCCATGACGTGACGTGCTTCATACGAGTCTGTCGACGAGAGCGCGAGGCGTTAGCTCTCAAGCTACTAATTAGCTAGCTAATTTAAACTAGCCTGTCAGAGTGTGTGTGATATAAATTTCTTATATGTAATTTAAGTAGTTATTATTTTATTTAAAATTCAGTATTATTATTCGGTTTAATATTAAGTACATTAAAGTGATTATTTCACTTTATAATTATAATTCAGGTAATAATCTATTAAGTGTTTCTTACCCATGTTTTTTTTCTGATAAGAAAACATTAACATAGTAAGTTGCATTTTTATTAAAAAATAAAAATGCAAGTATTAAATATAATGAAGTGTGTGGATAATTACTACATGTTGTATTATTGTGAAAAGATGATGCCGTGGTGTGAGAGGAAGATGGAGTTTGTAGAAGAGTATGACTCTCATCATATTGCAGAGGATCAGCAGGATGAGTGAGTGTTTAAACCATTCTGTTATACTGGCTCTAATGAAAACAGATCTCTCTCTCTCTCCATTTCTCCCTCCCTCTGTCTCTCTCTCTCCTCTGTAACACAGTGTTTTCTGGTACTTCTGCACAGGGATTTGTACAAGGTTTCTGATAAAGCTGAGCTTCTCCACTCCAACAGCTGCTTGAGGACGCTGTGCACTGACTGGCAAGAAAGTGCTGAAATGGAGGAGGACAGCAACGCCACCCTCAGGGCCGAGAACAGTGAGCTGAAGAAACAAATTCAAAGGTAACAGAAATTACGTACATGTAGAGTACAGGAACACACTCCTGTGGACATCATCTCATCTGATCATCGTTTGTGAAGCTTGAGGCAGATGAAACAGGACATCCAGCTTCTGGAGAATGAACTGGAGGTCACACGAGCTGCAAAGGCAGAGGAAAATAAACGCTGCAGCACGCTTGAGGCCAACTGCAGAGAGCTTGTGCGTACAGAGGACAGAATTTAATCAGTAAATATCTCACTCAGCTTTGTGCTTAGTGACCCATCTGTTCAACAGCTCATAGATTATGGTTGTGAACTTGTGACAGGAAAAGGAAAATGAAACACTCAGACGGCAGGTAGAAGCACATTTTAATGAGGTATGTGCAGGCTAGAGCATTTCTATCTTTTAAATTTAATTGGTTTTAATTTGTTAATTTAGTATGCTTTACAGGCGTCAAGTTTTCTTCTAGAAAAAGAGAAGCAGGAGAAGGAGATCACTGAGCTCACCTGTGTCCTAAGAGCTTACCAGGTGATATATTTATGGCTTTAAACATTTTTTTTTTTTTTGTTACTGCTTAGGTCTGCACTGCATTCTTGTTTTGCCAGTTCAGGTAGTCCCTGTTCACGAAGTCTTATTCCAGGAGCACATTCATAAGTCAGATTTGTTCTTAGGTCTGACAAAGTCTTATACACCTTTGACAAGAATATAAAATGTAAAGCATACCAATTCACTTGACTAAATCTCTGTCAACTGCACCTAGGGAGTACTTAATCTCATAGTGTTGTCTCTGCACCTTTAAATCGAGAGGGGAATCCCGAATCATGTATTGGACTGTGAACACTGTTTTGTTGAGCATTTTAGGGTGTGAGGAATTGAGGAATTTAGGATTATTCACCATCAGGACAGCGTTACAGGACAGCCATTTTTATCATCTTGCCTCCGAACTGATTAATTGAAATTTGTAATTTGAGGACTACCTGTAGCAGATTGTTCACAGGGACTTGTAGAAGAAAATGGTAATTTAAGATTTATGGAAGGAGTTCCCAGTGTCAGTGCTTTGTAACAGTAAAGATGTAACTTTAAGGTTTCTGACATCTTCAGGACAGATGAGTTTTTTATGATTTTACAGTTTTTTAGTAACTTGTTTTGAAGATATTCCAAAACATTAAATGTAACAATAAGTAGATAAAAATACCATTTGATGCTCATAAAACAATACAGTGGAACCTCGGATTGCGAGTAACACGGTTTGTGAGTGTTCCGCAAGGCGAGCAAAGATTTTTAATAAATTTTGATTTAAAAAATGAGCAAGTGTTGGTTTACGAGTGCTGAGTATCATATATCACGCATGGGCCTCTTATTTTGACACCGAATCAGCACCGAATTGTGGGTGCTCGTCTCTTACTTGTATAATCAACATCTCCCTCTCTGTTTCAGCGTCTCCTATGTGTGTGCACGCGCGTAATTTGACACCGACACACACACACACACACACACTCTTTTCACCCCCCTCCCCGGCTTCACTCACGCACACAGAAACTCTGCTCTGTTGCGATTCTTTTCAAAGGTAAGGTGCTGGCTCATTTGTTTTTTTGTTTTTTTTACTTTACAGCAGTGATTCCATTAGTATGCGCTCACGCCAGTGTCATAAGAGAGATTTCTTTTTTTTTTTTTTTCCCATTAAAACAGTGCTTCCATTGTGTGTGTTTGTTGTGAAACTTAAAAAGCGAGGTGGGGAGAGGGAGGAGGAGTGCTACTGTGTAAAACGAGATGAAGGAAGGGGCTAATTCCACACACACAGCGCCTGCACGCACAAAGGGAAACACTTATCTGTCGTGATTTATTTTTACTTTATTTAAAAGGTAAAGTGCAGGTTAATCTGTTTGTATTAATTATTTTTGTTTTCATAGTTTCTTATGGGAAAATCTGATTTGATCCACTTCCAGAACGAATTATGCCCGTAATCCAAGGTTCCACTGTGTCTTTGTTATCAAAGTGCTTGTGATTTAAGAAGAATAAAACACATGGACATGTCTGCTTCATCACTTCATCTTTTTTTTTTTTTACTATAACAGCAACACACACACACAATTACAATATCATAAAATACAAAAAAAAAAATACAATTACGTAAATAGTCATATAATTTTACAATGTACGTTTTAGCAACAACTAGAGGAGGACAGATTTCTACTCGAGCAAAAAGATGATCTCATTAATCAGGTAACTTACATAATTTACAATGATTTTATAACAATTCAATGTAAGTAAGCAATAGATTTTTTTCCTAATGGTAAAATGTTTTCTTTACATGCAAAGAACAGAAATTTACACTGAATTTGTCATTAAATATTTTAAACATGTGACTATAAAAATAAAGAAAACTAGATGCAAGAGAAATTCTTCACGAATCTGTCCGTTATGGACTTTTACCCAGCTTTCCAACAGCAATGCAGTACGAAGTAGTTCAAGTTCCTTTACACTTTCCTGAAGGTTTTGTGTAATCCATTAATACAGGCTTTAATACATGTAACAAACACTTTAACTGAAGACTTCATTCCAGTGTTTGATTTAAAATAGTGTTTAAGAGTTGACAGTGTTTAGAATAAAATACAGGTTTAAGGTGTAAAATAAACCTGCTGCTTTTCCATCAGAGAGATTTGATCATCCAGCAACACAAAGACATGCTGTCAGAATACATCACCATTAACCAGGTACACTCATCTCATTTATAATGTTAAGGGTTTTTATGCTACTGTAAAAGTATTATAATGTGTGTGTTATTGTTCAGGGCATGAAGGATGAGCTGAAGGATTTGAACATCAAGTTGGCTTTGGCTTCAGTGTACGTCCCTTCTCTGTACTTTTGAATGATTCTGTCATTACATGCAAGATGACACAGTTTTGTATTTATTTAACAGCAGCAGGGAAGGGAGCTTCATGAGAGTGGATACGATGCTCGCTTGCCCTCCTGAGTCCTCAGTTTCACTCGGGGAAGAGCTCGGGATTCCGTCTGTGGATCAGGTAAATCTACAACGATCTAAAAATTCTAGAACAAAAAAATATATTATTGTTTCTAAATGAACAGCTCATTAGCAGGGACGCGTACAGCGGACGCTCCACTAATAGGTTTTCTTAAAGAGAAAAAACTGTAAGTGTAAAGCTGTAACAGTAAGTTTTCCCACATCTTCAGGACAGAGGAGTTTACGCTTCTTTGCGATTCCTCAGTCACACGACACGCTGTGATTCGTAATCACTTATCTTTAAGGGACTGTTACGACCTCTAGGGGGTAGCCGCAACAGAAAAAGAGAACAGAGTGAGCTTACACCGGAGAGATAGTTCAATAGTTTATTTTTGTTTTCTTTCAGAGGTAGACCAGGCCAAAACAATAAACAAATTTGCTTACCTACCTTCCTAAATCAAAAACAGAGTAAGAAGATATGTGAAAAAGAAATGGCGTCTTACCGCCTATTTCCCGTATGTAAAGTTGTCTACAAATTATTTACAAAAAGTTGATGTTTACATGCAACCAAATCAGTCAAACAAGCAAAAGATTAAATAAACCGGGTAGTCAGTCCGTACAAAGATTTACAAAGACAACAAAATACTACCACAAAGACTACAACATTCCCACTTTCTCTTTGGCACAACACTCAAAACAAACAAACGACGGAACATACAACAGTCAATCGAAATCTAAAAAATTTAGCACATGACGGATCAAATTTACAGAGGCTCAAAATGGCAAAAGCTGAGTGTTTGGGGCGGTCCTTATATCAGGATAGGATGCATAGTAGAACCAATCCCGAGCTCCAGCTGATTAACCAGCCACACCCACCTAGAACAGACAGGTCCAACACACAGGAGCAGAGAGACATCTAACAGACAAACAGAATCTCAGAAATCATAACAGGGACAGAAACAATAGAGAGGCTGGTGAGGGAACGACTGTTTATAGCTGATACATTTTCTAACTTGTTTCATTGGTGATCCAGTACATTCAATTTTAGAAGAAGAAACAATCTACACAAACATAATAAATCTAATTAGATCGTTAGAAAATTATTCCTCGTGCTCCCAGTGTCATGGGTCTAGCTGGTGGTGCTGGCTAGACCCAGCTGATGATGTTGCCGTGGACATGAAGGTAGGCATGAAGGCAGAGGGGTGTGCAAACAGAAAGAGTCTATTTAAACAGAACTCAGACACAAACAAAGGAACCAAAACAACAAACAAACTAAAACTAGGGCTCAGGAAAGACACAGGGAACCGCGCGCTGACACAGGGAACTGACAGAGAACTGGGGATGAGGAAACATGGAGCTGAAGCTAACTAAGACACATAGGGGAACTAGAGACTGGAGAGACAGGAGACTAGAGAGACAGGACCACAGAGACTAGAGCCCAGATGGGTTAGTGGTTAGTGAGGTTAGTAGCTACATGGAATACTGGGGACACTGGATGCTGACCTAACCAGGTTAGTATCTAAAGGAGTTAGTGGCTAACCGGGTTAGTACTGACCTAATGGTGGGGAACTGAACACAAAAGGCAAGGCACACATGAGGCTATTCCAAACTAGGGGCTAACCCTGCTAGCAATCAAGGCCTACTAGCGGCTAGGCCCTCATGTGGCTACACAAAACTAAACAAACAAAGAATTAAACCAGAATACAGTACTTACACAGGAGGAGACACAGCCTAGCTAAACATGAAACAGGATAGCTCCATGAATCCAGTAACACAAGGAACATAAGGAAAACACAACTAGAGCCCTCTTTAAACAAAGGTAAAACAATATAACTAAAATATAAAATTAAACAAAAAGGAATGCCCACATGACGGTAGTTACAAAACAATCACAGACAAACAATGCTCGACCCAGTTTCCCAGAACAAACTGCTATTTATAGAAACTTTAATGAGGCACCTCAGTCCAGGTGAGCACTCATCACCTGACTGAGGTGCCTTCTGGGAAACTGAGTCAACCAACATGAACTACACAGACAGACAGACATGAACAGTGACCTCTAGTGGAGGTTCCTAACACCCAGAGCTGCTCTCTCACACAGTCCTTGAATATGGCGTGTGCTATCAGGGAAGAGAAACTCCATAGATGTGATACTCTGGTGATTCAGTACATTCAGGTAGTCAGCTGACATCATTTTATTACCACATAACGTTGCTGAGCCTAGACTCTCCAAAGTCCAATCTTTATGCTCCCTAGCAAACTGAAGCCTTTGACAAGTGGTCAAACAGCAGTATATGTATGGCTTAAAACTACAACTTGTTCTTTAATAACTCAATGTGGTATGAGAAACCTCCACTTCACACCATGCCACTGATTCTTTTCCTATAAATACACACAGTTCTTTATTCCTTCCTAGATGATGCCTGAGGAGGAACAGAAAGAGGAAGAAGAAGAAGACGCAGGAACTCAGGAGGAACAAGCAGTACCTGGTATGTCAAAAAGGTGAGTTATATTTATTCTTATCATTTTATTTTTGACACAGCCCATGGTCAATATTTCAATTCTGCTTTTTCACTAATTAAACTTGTGACACACAGCTGGGAAAGAACTATAAAGAAACGGGTGTGTGCTGCTGTGGCGCTCAGTTTCAGTCTACTGGGTGTGTTTGGAGCACTGAGTCCCACCGTGTGTGCAGACGTTTTGGACATCATCCGTCACCTGATTGACCCACACTGCCACATTCATCACACAGGACTCCCTCCTTTATAAACACAAAATGTATTTATTGACTATAATGATTTTATTGGTCCTTTGGTTTATTACACATAGTTCTAGAACGGAAAAAAAAATGTGTATGTGTGGTTTGAAAAATCAACCTCATTTACCTTTTGTGCTTATTTATTTAATCATTTGTTATTTACTTATCTCAGATTTCTTAAAAGCCATTGAAAGAATAAAATATAAATATTTTTATAATATCATGCACAGTAAGTGTTTATGCAGGACAGACACATCTTAAAAAGTATAACGATCATAAATATATTTAAAGTTTTAATGACTTATTATAATCCTTCAGCAGATGGAAAAGGGGGTTTTAATGAAAACGTGACTCAGAACTATAGCACTTAAAAAAAAACAATAGAATATTTCATCAAATGTTAAAATCAGAAATCAAATTATTCTACATTATAGTAGTTAATATGTCCACAAGTCAAATTTCAACACAAACTAGCACAATTAACACACCCCAGTAATTAATGAGTATAAAAATGTACGACGATGAAGGGTGGGGCCAGTGTTTAACCTAAGAATTTATTTAGGTAAAAAATCTGTTAAATGACCACATCACTTTCACTCATTTGAATTTATATTATACGTGGGATTTCGCTCTTTATTAATGAAAGTAACTATAATAATTTTTGCATATGATTACTGAGGGAAAGTAAAAATTGAAACACACAAATACAACTGGTATTATAAAAACACAAATTGTCATTATAAGCTAAGATTATTAAGCTAAGAGATATTCATCCGTCATGATTCCATATGTAAATATATGGAGGTGGTGTGCGATTTAAGCCCCTCCCTCACAGCCGTGCTGATCGGTCGGAACCATGCGACTGACATCGATGTTGTCCCGAGAGAGGACTTCCTTGGCGTGGTAGACGGTCTCGGGAGGGAGAGAGCGGCTGCGGGACAGAATCCAGGCGTAGTCGACATGGAAGATCCGGAGAAAGTCGGTGCAGGAGTAGAGCAGCGCCACGGAGTCATAATCAGTGGATAAAACCCAGTGCGCACTGTACGGAGTAACTAACCCCCGGGAGGAAGAGAGAGAGAGACTGATTACAAGAGAGTAAATGAGACTGAAACGTTCAAAATGTATAAATGCTACCTAAAAAATTCAATTCAGTTTTATCTGAATGTTTCTTTGTCACAAAGCAGATTTACAGAATTTAAAATTAATGGGAAAAAGTTTTTACATTTTAATGATCTGTTTGTTACTCATAAGCAGGTTAAGGGTGACGGTGGTAAGGAAAATCTCCCTGAGATGACAAGAGGAATAAACCTTGAGAGAAACCAGACTCAACAGGAAACCCATCCTCATCTGAGTGATATCAGATAGAATCTGCTGCTATATCTCTGTGTTATAAGGCTGAAAGTTACAGGGAAGGAGTTTAAGAGTCTGCTTCCATTATTGGAGACTTGGGTCTTTATTTAAACAGAAGCTATACCTGAACAGTTCAAAGTTTGTACCTCCTCATCATTAAAGCAGTGTGTTTGGATTTAAATGATTTAAAATGATGGTTTCTGCTCCCAGTCTCTAAGCTCACACAGGAATGAGCAGGTGTGTTTAGACAAGTGAGTTCTGCAGCAGGTTAGATTAGATTCTACCCATCTTGCAGTATATTTTGTAAAAACGCATGTTGGTGCATTTTTACAGTGGATTGCATATAGTCCAGTTCAACTCATAAACAGTTGTACTGTACATTACTGTTATTTGCACAAATCTAATATTTGGTACAGTATAGTGTGTAAAATCACCATCATATTTCTTACAAACTCCTTGCATCCATACTTGCCGAAAAAATCAATTCTGATTCTGATTTGTGCAACAAGAATAAAAAAAAAAGACTACTGCAGTTTTAAATACTCACAGTATGAGAAACTGACTCCGAGTTTAGCCGGTTCTCTCGGGTTCTGCACGATGGCTGTTCCCTCAGCTGTCCTCACTTTTCCTTTACTGTAAACAGAACAAAATAATGGATACTAGTAACAGAATTAGATCTCACATATCATTTTCTAATACTGAAATCGTGATCAAATCAGTGTAACTCCCTCACCGTGTCCGAATATAAACCACCCTGATGGTCTTGTCAGGTCTGAGAGAGTAGTTGGTTTCGATACATGTGCCTTTCTCATAAGTAGCTGGGAGCTTCTCAATTTCGTACCACTTTCCCAGGTACTGCATTAAATACAACAAAACGATGAGTTAACTTGCAATAGGAATAAGTGAGAATTGAGAAATAAAGAGCAGAAAGGTTTCTCCAAACCCTGTTCAGGTCAAAGTTTGGCTGGACCATCGGCGTCGGACACGGACCCCAGTGGAAGACCTGAGACGACACCGAGACGACCAGCGTCAGAGAAAAAGCCCACACGCTGACTGGCTTCATGGTGGACACAGTGTGACTGTCTGTGAGGGGACGAGACGGTAATGTGCACATAGTTAGCCGTTATAATTCATGAGCATGTAGTGCTGTAAAGCTTCCTATTATACTTTGTAACAATAACTGTTGTACTCTGATTATTTCAGGAATTTTAATTATGTTTAATGCATTTATACTGTTTTGTTCAGCAGGAAAGTTCTGCTGAGGCTCATGTCCCGGTCTGAAAAGTGGAAATTCTAATGAGATTCTAATAAATGCTAGAGACGGATCAGAACTACGGGAAAATACAGTCTACAGTGAGTCATAAAAGCAAAATGGCCTAATAAATATTAGAAAAAAATAACTAAGATATATATATATATATAAAAATAAATAAAACTTGAACAACTTCATATTTACAAAACCAGTTCCTGTTAAATCCTTTATGAACATTTTGCATCATCAGCGTGCTAATAATATACTGTACTTAGTAAAATATGTAATACTATATGATTATAATCTAGCTAAGGCAGAATTTTCATATAATCTAGTGACATTTATCTATTTATTTCTTTTTTTATTATTTATTTGATAAATATTTAGTTTGATTAAAAAACTGCACACACTGAGCACTTGTTGAGAACTGTGTCATATATAGAAAATATCTTATACTGTATGTAAATAAAACAGAATGGAATAATAAAATGCACGACTGAGTTTACATATATTATTATATTGTTTTTTTATATATATATTTTGACCTGTTAACAATTAAAATGCTTTAAATACATTTTTTTTAAGTGAATCTGTTGAGAAAGAATTCTTACCAGCCTGTAACACACCTACTCGCAGATCTGCGTCAGTGACACTGAGGAGGTTTCAGGAGGTCACTTTGACCTGAAGGACTGAATTTCTGGATCGGTGTCGTCAGTGCTGGAGTCTTAACCAGAAGCAGATGACGAGGAAAATGTGTCATGGGACTAATTAAAGAAAGAAAAAAACAGCAAAAGTCAAGACAAAGCGTGGTTTTCTGTTACATACGAGTGCCTGAGCTACCGAGTAAATGTATATCGCCAACTTAGAAAAAAAAAGCATGCAAATATTCAACAATCCTCATAAACTTTGCCATGATTTATCTGTAAGCTTTAAAGATTAGGATTAAAATTTTCATATCAAATATTCACTCCTCAAATCTCAGTAGTAATAGTTTATATTACAGTTAATGATTTTCCTTGGTGTTAATAGAAACCATGCGTGTTGATACAGTACATATGAATATCAGTCTATAAGAGTCATACACATGGTCATTATGAAATCATTACTTTCTGGTTATTTCATACAGTTAGTTACCTTGTGGGCAAAATATTTAGTTACAGAGCTCACTAAAGGTTTTGAGCATTGTGGAAACCGATTCATTCTGTCAATTGACTCATTTAGCGCAACACACCGATTCCCATATTTCTACACGCCTACTATGTTATCTAAAATATATTTTATTTTATTTATTTATTCCAATATATTACCAATTTGTTCATGTTTTAAAGCGCTAACAATAACGATAATCGAATCATTGAGATGATGATTCAGCAGGATCGGTTCACTTCAAAGACTCGTTCGAAAAGAATCACTCGGGGGCGTGGCCGTAACGGAAATCAGCGCGAGCTCCTCAGAATCCAGTCAGAAAATAAAGCAGACGGTACGAATTTTGGCGAAAAAAAGAAAAATAACCGAATGCTTGTTTAGTAAATGCTTTAAATGACTATAATATTGTATGTTTTTGCACAGATAATCTTTTAGAATTACTTCATGAAGTGACGTGCTTCATACGAGACTGTCGTCCAGAGCGCGAGGCGTTAGCTCTCAAGCTACGAACTAGCTAGCTAATTTAAACTAGCCTGTCAGAGTGTGTGTGTTATTAAAGTATAACAGTGCCAAAATTGTCCAAAGCTAAATTGCATGTTGAATTACATGAACTGAACAAACACTTTTTGCAATATATATATATTTTATTAACTTTTTTTCAATTAAATTCAGTAAAAATTCAGGTAGAAAAAGATCGGGTCTTCACATCCGGGATATCACAGGAAGAGCATTGGATTGCCGGTTGCTGCGGACCGTGCCGCCATGTACTTTAAAGTGTGCCCTTCCTGCTCCCTGTTCACGGAACTACTTGCGGTTCGGAATGCAGCACGCCTAACCAATAGGCTGGGTTGCCAGTTGCATAATAAACACCGGAGTACTGAAGACGTCCAGCCGCATTAAGACAAAGAATAAAGATAGGAAATAGATAGATAATAGATACTTTATTGATCCAGAATGAAATTCCAGATATCCAGCAGCAATATAGACAGCAACATTAAGACAGGTTGTATATTGAACACCGTATATCTTACATACAGTCAGTATACCCAGTAATGGTAAAATTGACCAGTAATAGTGCAATGCTAGGCAAAAACTACAAGGTTTACAGCGGTGGGAAGTAAGGAGTTACATTTACTCCGTTACATTTACTTGAGTAACTTTTTGGAAAAAATGTCCTTCTATGAGTAGTTTTACTGCACCATACTTTTTACTTTTACTTGAGTAGAATTGTGAAGAAGAAGCGCTACTCTTACTCCGCTATATTCGGCTCCACTCGATTCGTTAGTTTTTTATTGTAAACATGACTGTTTATTGTAAACATGACTGTTTGACCAATCAGACGCAGCAACAATAATCACATGACTCTGTTTGACCAATCAGGTCAGATGGCATTGTGGGAAAAAACCCTTCAGCCGGTGTTCTATAAATTCATCCTACCTGTGAATCTGTCCTACATATGCTCACTTGCGCAAACAAAAGTTTCCGCATCTTTTACTATTTTCGCGGAACGCCCATAAATCCATAAATAGTGGGATCGTGCGGTTAGTGTACAATCTTGCAGTGAGTATAGAATGCTTTTTTTATGTTTGTGTCATTATATGTTAACTTTAATTGTACAGTGGAACCTCCGATTGCGAGTAGCACAGTTTGCGAGTGTTCCGCAAGACGAGCAAAATTAATTAATTCTGACTTGAAAAACGAACAAGTCTTGGTTTATGAGTACCGAGTATTGTGTATCACACATGCGTTTCTTGTTTTGATGCCGAGCGTCATGTGATCATGTGATGTGGTCATGTGGTCATGCCGAGCGTCATGTGAGCCAATGGTTTATCTTTTTTGCGGGCAAATTCTTATGACTTCAAATATTAAATTGAAACTAAAATGTTGTACAGAAATTACTTTGCATGAAATAAATAATACTCAGTATGATTGTCATGTTTTTGAAAAATCAGACTGACATTAAAACATTGTACTATCTGCACTACGTTTTTCTTTATTATAAAGTTATTACTGTTATTTTATTTATGAGCAATTTAAATTTTAAAGTGTAAACAGCATTTTTGTTGTTGCTGCTGTCAAAGAAATGAACCCCATCACTCTCGCATTTGAATGAAAGAGCGCTGGCTTTGCTCTGAATATAGCGATTACGGTGGAGGGGGGATTTTAGTGCGCAGCACCGTTTATTGTGCAACTGGCAACCCAGCCTATTAGTTAGGAGTTCTCCATTCTGATCGGTAAGTAGTTCCGTGAGAAGAGACTGCACAGGGAGCAGGAAAGGCACACTTTAAAGTACATTGACATGAACACACTCCTAGGTACATCATCTTGTACAAAAAAATATATATATATATACAGTATACACAGTTTGTCATGTTGGCGAGAAACCTCAGATAAGTGGTTCCACAAAGCGTTACAAAGTGCTGCCACTGGAGACTCCTTCCGTACATAATGATGTTGAATAAACATCAGAAAAAATCATAATTTCCATGGATTAGGTTATAGAAAATTAATCAACACCTTCTGACTGATTAGAATCTAGAATCAAAATGTTCAGGTTCTTAAATCTTTGTGTGATTTACCAGTCAGCGGGATAAACATTCCTGTCAGTAATAGTTTTATTCAGACACTTCCTGGTAGTAATTAATGTGCACATGTGATGGAGTGAGGAGAACAGGTGACGCCAGGACCTCAACAAGCAGGCAACTTTAATTAATTTACAAAATAAAAAAGCTATAGGACTCGGATATCCAGTTGGCTCCAGCTTCAGTGTCCATCCCTTCTCTGTACTTTTAAATGATTCTGTCATTACATGCAAGATGCCGGAGTAAATCCTCACAGGTTTGTATTTATTTAACAGCAGTAGGAAAGGAGTCTTGTGACTGTGGAAATGAGATAAGAGACCCACCCAAATTATGTCTGTGGATCAGGTGCAGCTCAGATTATGACTAGTTAACTGCAGCCACATGGGTTCTTAAAGCAGATTTACAATTAGATCACCTAAATCTACAGCAATCTGAAAATTCAAGAAAGTATTTTATTGTTTCTAAATGAACAGCTCATTAGCGGGGACGTGTACAGCAGAAGCTCCACTAATAAGTTTCCTTAAAGAGAAAAAACTGCAAGCGTAAAGCTGTAACAGTAAGTTTTCCCACATCTTCAGGACAGAGGAGTTTAGGCTTCTTTGTGATTTCTCACATGAATCACATGACAAGCTGTAATTCGTAATCACTTATTATGTTTAAGGGACAGAAACAATTGAGAGGCTGGTGAGGGAACGGCTGTTTATAGCTGATGCAAATTATTGTCTCTTCTGAAACACAGTAACATATTTTCCTTGACCCGAGATACATCTTGCCTCATGTCTGTGTAAGAAATGAGACGCTCCTCACTGCTTTAGTTAGGGTTAAAGAATTGCTGCAGTTGAAACACATTAATCCCTGCAGTAATTATACAGTCAACGCCTCTTAAGTATTTACTTATTTAATCTCTAACAGCAGTGTGTGTATGGCTGAAAACTACAACTTGTTCTTTAATAACTCACTGTGGTATGAGAAACCTCCACTTTACACCACACCACCATGCCATTGATTCTTTTCCTATAAAAGCACTACACACAGTTTTTAGTTACTAGTTTAATTAGTTACATTCTTACTAGATTAACTGCAAGGAGGAACAGGATAGGCGAGTATATTTATCCTGATTTACTTTATTTTTTCCACAGCCCATCAATATAAAGGTTCTGTGTATCGCTCTGGGGCTCGGTGCTGGTGCTCTGGGGCTCTTACTCCCTACGGGCGGCGGGCCATTGTTGCAGGACTTATCATTTTAAATGATAAATAATAATAATAATAATAATGATAAAATTAGAGGACATCCAGGTTGGACATCGACAAGATGGTAGCATAGAGCAAGTGCTCCCGATTAATGAGGTTTTGAAAACTCCCTAAAACATTTAACTGTTATATACAGTATAATGTTATACTAAGTATTAATTTATTTAATTTCAAACAGCAGTGTATATACTGTATGGCTAAAAACTGCAACTTGTTCTTTAATAACTCACTGTGGTCTGAGAAACCTCCACTTCACACCACCATGCCATTGATTCTTTACCTATAAAAGCACAGGCCATGGACAGGAGAAAATTTGTGTGGGTTGCTGTGGGGTTCGGCGTCGGCGTGATGGCCGCAGTGACTCCCACTGGGAGGCGGAAGATTTCTGCCAGTGTTCAAAGGATGATTAACACGGTCTTCTGTAAAGACGTATAACTTATTTGTTTACTTTTAGTTTTTCTTTGTTTAATGTTTGTTTGTTCAATAAATAATAATCAGTTATTTTTACTATTTGTTTGTTTCAAATGTTTTATATTTATAATAAACAAGTTAAAATAATTAAAAGTTTGTTTAACTGTTTGTTTGTTTTATTCAATTCTTCTATATTTCTAATCAATAAGATTAAATAACAATAATAATAATAGCCAGTTTGTTATATGATTTGTGTTTGTTTGATTAATCTTTTTATATTTCTAACCAAAAGTTCTAATAATATTAATCAATTTGTTTTACTTTTGTTTTGTCTGATTCAATTTTTTTTAAATCAACAAGTCCTAATAATAATTAGTCAGTTTTACTATTTGTATTTGTTTTTGTTTTTTCTTCAAAATTTTAAGATTTCTAATGAACTATGGCAATAATAATAATAATATAATAAAAGTCAGTCAATATTTATGGCCATTTTTTGGTTATTTTTCTTTTAAAGATGCACTTATTTAGAATGGCTTTTAATATTTTTAATTTAATGTTTTTATGATTTTATAATTTTGTGTTTTATTATTTATTTTTTATTATTGCCATCTTATTGCAATTTTATTTAAAAAAAATAATGCTGTGGAGCACTTTGGTTCAACTTAGGTTGCTATAAGGTGCTATATAAATAAATGTTCATTGATTGATTGAATATTTGTTTGTTCTTAGGTTCTATTGTTTGTTTGTCCCTAACCCTTTCATCTGTGTTGTGTTTCCCTTTACAAATTAACTTTTTCTCTGGATGTTTAAAAGGAATAATCTATCTAAAATAAAGGAAGTTATGGATGTCTGGGGTGTAAATCATATGCAGTTTACTCATGATCACACTTTTACCCCCATACACTGACGGAAATCATCTGGAAATGTCAAGCTGAAACTCTACCTACAGTCTATAATAGTTAATGAGATATAAATGCTATCAAATTAATTGAGCAGATTATCTGTAATGAGTTTAATTCCCAACTGAGGCGATTATGGCGTTTATGAGTCATGTGGAAACTGATTCATTCTGTCACTCGACTCATTTAACACGAAACACAGATTCCCTTATTTCTACACTAGCGTGTTTCTCGCCAAACTAGGATTCTGTGACATGTCTCTGAATGTGACGTGGCAAATGACGTGGGATAGGGTTAACCAACTAACTTACTGTAATTGCAACTAAATTATAACTATCCATAATTCCAGTGTGAGAAATCCCAATTTAATTCCGACCAGTCACAATTCCAATTCAAGGTATCTTTAACTCCCCTCAATTAAAGAGATTTATAATGTCTTTTTTTTTTTTTTTAGATATCTGAGATTTTAACGAGTCAAAACTACATTATAGATATCTTGAATTGTAGATGTCTGACTAATCAGAATTAAATTGTAGATATATTAGATTGTGAGTCATTTTTAGTTGATCTATCCCAAGTTTAATGTTTAAATTCTAAAATATTTCTTTTCTTTAGTTACAGCATGCATTCACTGTGGCACTGTTTTAGTAAGCTTATCCAATGTCACCACACTTTTTCCCTCCCGTGTTGCATAACTTTTTGCAAACAGATGCTCAATCCAAAGCAGCTCTGAGTTTAAAGCAACATCCATTCATGTGTCAGGAAGATCCGAAAAACCTTCCACATATTTGTAAAAGAAATGGTACCGCTTGCTTGCAATTTTTGCTTGTGAACCTCCACAGTATTTACATTAAAAAGTTTACATGTGTTTTAGAAGAGATTTTAACTCCAACAGAAAAAGATGTTCATTAAATGATTTTCATTCTCAACAGTTGGGATTTGTCTACTAAACAGTAGGACAACACATGGAAAACACACGAGTGTGCGACGGCGTCACTCTTTTGTTGTGAGCGTGCTTGTCGCGCGTCTCTGTTTACGACACAACTGAGCACACAAAAGGTGTGACATGTGAACGGCCTCTAAGACAATTAAAATGCAGAGCAGCCTAGTCTGAGTATTGGCACTGTCTGTATTCTGTCTAAGAAGCCGTCTAAACCTTGGCACCAATAGGTGTGGTTGCTAGGTGGAGCTTGTCTTTGCATATTTGGACTGTGACATCCTCACTACATAGTATACTGACAGAGGGCGCAAAAGTCTCATTTTTTTCCGCAGAACTGAACATGAACGTCTGTTAGCTGACCACTGACCTCAAACACAATAGGCTTGCTGGCTGTTACTGTTGCCATGACAACTATGTCAAACAATTAAACCATTAAGTTTAGCCTTAATCTCAGAACAGGACTGCCGCAACGATCTGCAGAGAGACAACAGTGTATTAATAAGTATGAAGCGTTTTTATTTCAAAGTAGTTAACATACAGTTTATTACGTTGTGTTTTCGTACTCCTAATGTGAGGTGTTGGCCGGGTCAGGATTGACTGGCCATGCAGTCCGGATCCAGACTGTGAGATTCCCTGAACTAGCCTGTGATGGTTGGCAGTGTGTGTGTGTGTGTGTGTGTGTGTGTATGCATAATTTAAGTAGTTTGTTCACTTTATTATTTACTATTTCATGCAGTTTAGTATTAAGTACATGAAGGTGTCTATTTCACTTTATTATTATAATTCAGGAATTAAACACTTTAGTGTTCTTTACCCTTGTTTCTTTCCTTAAACTGGCACTAAATGAAACAGAGTTCTCTCTCTCTCTCTCTCTCTCTCTCTCTCTCTCTCTCTCTCTCTCCTACAGTGTTGTTCTCTGTTACAGCCATAACCAAAACTTTTGAGAATGACACAAAGATTAATTTTCACAAAGTCTGCTGCTTCAGTGTTTTCAGATCTTTTTCTAAGCTGTTACTCTGGTATTCTGAAGTATAATCACAAGCTTTTCATAAGTGTCAAAGTTACATTACGTTTATGCAAAAAGTCAGTATTTGCAGTGTTGATCTTCTTTTCCAAGACCTCTGGAGTTCGCCCTAGAATGCTGTCAATCAACATCTGGGCCAATGTGGGTTTTTGTTTGTCCACTTGCCTCTTGAAGATCGACCAAAGGTCTCAATGGGATTAAGGTCTGGGGAGTTTCCTGGCCATGGACACAAAATTTCCATGTTTCGTTCCCCGAGAAAGTTATCACTTTTGCCTCGTGGCGAGGAGGTCTGTCATGCTGGAAAGGTCGTTGTTCATCATCAACATGTTCTTGGATGGTTGGAAGAAGTTTTTTCCATTCTTTATTCATGGCTTCAGCAAAACTGCTTGAGTGTCAGCACAATTGTTCCCCTGGCTGAGACTCGACTCCCCACATGATGCTTTACTGTTGGCGTGACACAGGACTGATGGTGGCTCTCTCCTTTTTACTCCAGACAAGCTTTTTTCCAAAATGGGATTCATCAGAGAAAATGACTTCACCCCAGTCCTTAGCAGTCCAATCTCTGTACCTTTTGCATAATATCAGTCTGAGTAGTTCTTGATAATCTGATAAATGGTTAATTTAGGTGCAATCTTTACTAGCAGCAACATGCAAGGTCTCTGATAAAGCTGAGCTTCTCCACTCCAGCAGCTGCTTGAGGACGCTGTGCACTGACTGGCGCGAAAGTGCTGAAATGGAGGAGGACAGCAACGCCACCCTCACGGCCGAGAACAGTGAGCTGAAGAACCAAATTCAAAGGTAACAGAAATTACGTACATGTAGAGTACAGGAACACACTCCTGTGGACATCATCTCATCTGGAGACTCCTTCCGTACATCATGATGTTGAATAAACATCTCCTTACAGAAAACTTCATAATTTACATTGATTAATTTATGGAGAATGAATCTACACCTTCTGACCAATCAGAATCTAGAATAAAAATCTCCAGGTTCTTAAAGAGGTTCAGACTTTGTGAGATTTAATAGTCAGCGGGATAAACATTCCTGTCTGTAAAAGTTCCATTCAGACACTAACTGCTAGTGATTCATGTGTAAATGTGTGTTTGTGAAGCTTCAGGCAGATGAAACGGGACGTTCAGCTTCTGGAGAGTGAACTGGAGGTTATTCAAGCTGCAAAGGCAGAGGAAGATAAACGCTGCAGCACGCTTGAGTCCAACTGCAGAGAGCTTGTGCGTACAGAGGACAGAATTTAATCAGTAAATATCTCACTCAGCTTTGTGCTTAGTGACCCATCTGTTCAACAGCTCATAGATTATGGTTGTGAACTTGTGACAGGTAAAGGAAAATGAAACACTCAGGCGGCAGGTAGAAGCCCTTTGTAGTGAGGTATGTGCAGGCTAGAGCACGTAAAAGTGGAGTGCACTTCTATCATTTACATTTTATTGAAATCAATTTTGTTAATTTAGTACGCGTGTGCTGTTCAAAAACAGGCGTCTGGTTTTCTCCTGGAACAAGAGAAGCAGGAGGAGGAGATTAACGAGCTCACCTGTGTCCTAAATGCTTTCCAGGTAATTTATTTATGGCTTTAATCTTGGGGTGTTTAAAGCGATAAACACTAACAAAGCGCTAACACACCGTTAAGGCAGTGTGTCTAAAACAGTTAAGGCTGTAGGTTAGTGGATTTCTGACCGGAAGGTCACGGGTTTGAGCCCCAGCACCACCATATGCTAATGTCATACAGAAAGTTATTAACCACTTTTTAACATAAGTTTAAGGCGCCGTCACGGCTGACCTGTTTGAGATATAAAAAATCTAAACATTTTATTTAAAAATGAAAAAAACTATTTTACATCCTCAATGTATGGAGATCACATAGACCCAGTTTGTTGGTGATCGTATAAATTCTCTAGAGGGGAGTACTGTACATCAAAATCCATTGGGTGCGTTTGGAAAACGACTTCCTGTTGAGTAGAGCCCATGTGCCATGCAATGCGACAGTTGTTCAGCACAATAGGTCCTAAATACCGCGTACCTGGTTTCAGGTACATACGTGCAAGTGTGTATGAGCTATGCAGTGCCACGCCCAGGCCCCAGACTCTCAGGCCTCCTAATGGCAGCAGATTCCAACCTGTCTGCCAATTTTCATGTGTTTTTGAGTATGTTAAGCCCAAAAAGCCCAAAAAGTTGGGGAAAAAATCCTTAGAAGAACTAAATGGCCCTCACACACTATGATGACATAGTGCTGATGTCATAGTGTTTGGGCCCTTAATACACACACATGCGCACACAGTTACATAAACAGTCAAATAAATTCACATTTTATGTTTTAGGAGCAAAAAGAGGAGAGGAACCTTTGTCTGGAACAACAAGATAAAATCATTAATCAGGTAAATGTACATCATTTACAATTATTTTATTAAAATTAAGTGTAAGTAAATGATAAAATCTGTATTCATGTTAAACTTTCTGTTTATTATATGCACAGAACATTACAGATAAAACTCGAAAAATTAGAATAATGTGTAAAAGTTCATTTATGTCAGTAATGCAACTTAAAAGGTGAAACTAATATGAGAGACTCATTACATGCAAAGCGAGATAGTTGAAGCCGTGATTTGTCATAATTTAGATGATTATGGAGTGCAGCACATGAAAACCCCAAAGCCAATTAGAATGTTGTGAAAAGGTTCAATATTCTCGGCTCAAAGTATCCCAGTCTAATCAGCTAATTAAGCCATAACACCTGCAAAGGGATCCTGAGGCTTTAAACTGTCTCTCAGTCTGGTTCAGTAGGAAACACAATCATGGGGACGACTGCTGACCTGACATCATCCACATCCTCCATAAGGAGGGAAAGCCTCTAAAGGTAATTGCAAAAGACATTGGATGTTCCCAAAGTTCTGAGCACATTAATAGAAGGTTATGTGGAAGAGAAAAGTGTGGAAGAAAAAGGTGCACAAGCAGCAGGGATGAGCAGCCTGGAGAGGATTGTCAGGAAAAGGCCATTCAAAAGTGTTGGGGACTTTCACAAGGAGTGGACTGAGTTTACGTTTCAACAGTCTGTGTTGATTTGGGGAGACATGTCATCTGCTGGTGTTGGTCCACTGTGTGCTTCATTAAGTCCAGGGTCAACGCAGCCGTCTACCAGGAGATTCTGGAGCACTTCATGCTTCCTTCCGCAGAAGAGCTTTATGGGGACGCTGACTTCATTTTCCAGCAGGACTTGGCACCTGCCCACACTGCCAAAAGCACCTAAACATTGGTTCAGTGACCGTGGGATTACTGTGCTTGATTGGTCAGCAAACTCACCTGACCTGAACCCCATAGAGAATCTACAGGACATTGCCGAGAGAAAGATGAGAGACATGAGACCGAACAATGTAGAAGAGCTGAAGGCCGCTATTGAAGCATCCTGGTCTTCCAGAACACCTCAGCAGTGCCACAGGCTGAGAGCTTCCATGCCACGCCGCATTGAGGCAGTAATTGCTGCAAAAGGGGCCCAAACCAAGCACTGAGTACACATGCATACTTATACTTTTCAGAGGTCCGATATGTTCTATGTACAATCCTTGTTTTATTGATTGCATGTAATATTTAAATTTTCTGAGATTGTGGATTTGGGGTTTTCATGTGCTGAAGCCATAATCATCTCAATTATGACAAATCACAGCTCGATCTATCTTGCTTTGCATGTAATGAGTCTCTCTCATATATTAGTTTCACTTTTTAAGGTGCATTACTGAAATTAATGAACTTTTACACGATATTCTAATTTTTTTAGTTGCACCTCTATACTTATTTGTTGTGTCATTAAATATTTTAAACATGTGACTATAAAAATAAAGATAAAACTAGATGCAAGAGAAATTCTTCAGGAATCTGTCCGTTATGGACTTTTACCCAGCTTTCCAACAGCAATGCAGTACGAAGTAGTTCAAGTTCCTTTACACTTTCCTGAAGGTTTTGTGTAATCCATTAATACAGGCTTTAATACATGTAACAAACACTTTAACTGAAGACTTCATTCCAGTGTTTGATTTAAAATAATAGTGTTTAAGAGTTGACAGTGTTTAGAATAAAATACAGGTTTAAGGTGTAAAATAAACCTGCTGCTTTTCCATCAGAGAGATTTGATCATCCAGCAACACAAAGACATGCTGTCAGAATACATCACCATTAACCAGGTACACTCATCTCATTTATAATGTTAAGGGTTTTTATGCTACTGTAAAAGTATTATAATGTGTGTGTTATTGTTCAGGGCATGAAGGATGAGCTGAAGGATTTGAACATCAAGTTGGCTTTGGCTTCAGTGTACGTCCCTTCTCTGTACTTTTGAATGATTCTGTCATTACATGCAAGATGACACAGTTTTGTATTTATTTAACAGCAGCAGGGAAGGGAGCTTCATGAGAGTGGATACGATGCTCGCTTGCCCTCCTGAGTCCTCAGTTTCACTCGGGGAAGAGCTCGGGATTCCGTCTGTGGATCAGGTAAATCTACAACGATGTAAAAATTCTAGAACAAAAAAATATATTATTGTTTCTAAATGAACAGCTCATTAGCAGGGACGCGTACAGCGGACGCTCCACTAATAAGTTTACGCGTAAAGCTGTAACAGTAAGTTTTCCCACATCTTCAGGACAGAGGAGTTTACGCTTCTGTGTGATTCCTCAGTCACACGACACGCTGTGATTCGTAATCACTTATTATCTTTAAGGGACAGAAATATAAGAGAAGGACAATAATTTGACTTTTCTGAAACACAGTAATATATTTTCCCACATGGCCGTGTAAAAACTGAGAAGCTCCTCTTGCAGTTGAAACGCATTAATCCCTGCAGTCATTATATAACCAAAGCCTCTCAAGTATTCACTTATTTAATCTCTAACAGCAGTGTGTGTATGGCTGAAAACTACAACTTGTTCTTTAATAACTCACTGTGGTCTGAGAAACCTCCACTTCACATCACACCACCATGCCATTGATTCTTTTCCTATAAAAGCACCACACACAGTTCTTTATTCCTTCCTAGATGATGCCTGAGGAGGAACAGAAAGAGGACGAAGAAGACGACGCGGGGACTCAGGAGGAACAAGCAGTACCTGGTATGTCAAAAAGGTGAGTTATATTTATTCTGACAACTTTATTTTTGTCACAGCCCATGCTCACTAACTCAATTCTGCTTTTTTATTTATTAAATGTGTGACACAGCTGGGAGAGAAATATAATTAGAGGAGTGTGTGCTGCTGTGGCGCTCGGTTTCAGTCTACTGGGTGTGTTTGGAGCACTGAGTCCCACCATGTGTGCAGACCTTTTGGACATCATCCGTCGCCTGATCGACCCACACTGCCAGATTTATTACACAGAACGTCCTCCTGTATAAACGCTAAATCCACTCCAATGTCAAGTGACTGTATAGAGACTGGAGAGAGAAGCACCATGAAGGAGCCTGGGAGACGCTGAGCGAGCAGCGCAGCCGAGCTGGGGAGGCTCATGATACCATGAGTATCTTTTGTTACACAGCGCAGCGGTGTTCGGGATACCACGGCTCCCCACAATGACTATGAAGAAGAGACCAAGGGGTCCAAGCGTGATGCTGTCCAGGGCGAGGAGAAACCCCAGACCGAGTGGTGACAGAGGGCAGATGGTGAGGTCCACTGGCGCCAGCAGGCATGTAAAGAGCTCGCTATACACAGGGATGTACAGTATGTCACGCTGTGCTTCTGCGTTTTTCCTTTTTTCACCATTATAAATTTAAGATGTCTTTTTATATTATGCATTTTTAGTGTATTTTTATTGTTTTTTTTCATCATAATTTCATAATTAATGCAATGCTTGATTGCATCTATTGTTTTTTTATAGACATCTGCTACAGCTGCTGACTTGGAGACTTCCTTGTGCCATCCTGGCAATCTTCGAATGGTAATGGTACATCGGATACATTTCACATATGGTCAGGTCCAGGACGTTTAGAACAAAGATGTGCCCTTTGTTTAGAACAAAGCATGTGACCTCTGTACAGCACCACACTGAGTTTGAAATGAAACACAGAAGATGTGAGTGAAGTCATTCAAGGGGTTTGACAATAGTGTGGCATTAACCATTCACGAGTTACAGCCTTTTTCTTACACACACACACATTTTGGGGCTCATTAATAATGGAACAACCTAACATGATTACAAAAATAAGGATTGCCTTTAATAGTTGAATGAAAATTCTCTTTGCAGTCACTGACCGGCTGAAGTCTGGAACTCTCGGACATGACCGGATACTGAGTCTCCTCCTTCAACTGCCTTCGGCTGCTGCTTGTTTGTAGGACTTTTTTCCTTCGGTCTTGTCTTCGTCTAGACACTTCAGAATTGATCCTGCTACTTTTATCAGCAGTAGGTCATCAGTAAACACCAGTGACCTGCTTACACTGGCAGCCATACACGTTTATGCCATAACACTGCCGGTGTGGTAGGTTTTGGATCATGAGCTCTCCCTTTCTTTCTCCATGCTTTTCTCATTCTCATCATTCTGGTACAAGTTAATCTTGGGTTCATCGATCAAAGAAATCTGGAAAGTCTGGAAACTCTAATCTGGTCGTTCTGTTCTTGAGCGTCACCAGTGGTGTGCACGTTGTGGTGAAACATCTGTATTTACTTCATGAAGCTGTCTCTTGGCTGTAAACTTTGACAATGACACACACACACACACACACACACACCCCTCAAGAGTGTTTTTGATTTGCCCAAATGTTGTGAAAAGGTTCTTCTTGACCAAAGACAGAATTTTGCAATTATTCACTTTAGGTGTGCTCCGTGGTCTTCGAGGGTCTTTGCTGTTTCTGAGCTCACCAGTTATTTCCTTATTTTTAAGGATGTTCCAAACTGTTGTATTGGCCACGCCCAATTATTTTTCTTTTTTTTTCTTATCTCTCTGGGTTTTTTTATTTTCAGCCTAATGGTGGCCACCTTCATGAGGAGAGTTCTAGTGAACAGCTACCCAATGCAAATGTAACACTCAGAACCACCTCCAGGCCTTTTCTCTGCTTCCTAGTCATGGAGTACTGAGGGAACAGGACACACCCGACCCTGCAGCTGCTTGTTAATAAATAAAAAATCATAAGTGTTGGTGAATAAAGAAATGGAGAACTTTTAATTCTGCAAAAGCAAATTAAACCCATAAGTGTAGCACATGTCCATATATTTTTGCATTTATTTATTATCCTAATTTTGGAACTGAATTGGATTTTTTTTTTATTTTTTTTTTTGCAAATGCTCTGACAATTTAATCAGTTATTTGTCTTGGACAGCACGTGTCCTTCCATGACTGGCAGAACATACACTGGTGACTACATTATTAGAACCAGAGGAAGTAGAACCAAGTGGCATGATCACATGGAGGTGTCATCGAAAGTTTGACGGATTTTACAAATAAAATATATAAATGATAGCAAAGGACAACAAGCTAACATTAACAATCATGTTAATCACTTTTGAGTTGCTAAAGACAATGTATTTAAATTAGTGGGGGAAAGTGGAAATTAGGTGGGTTTAATAATTTATGCATTTATTGTCATACTGATGTCATGTCATGAGCTGAGAATTGGTATTCATGCATCACATGGCAGCTACCACTTTGATTACACCAGTTTTTTGTTATTGTTGTTATTTCGTATTTATTTTTGTGAATTTGTCTTTTGGTTGTTTGTTATTCAAGGAATGATATGATTAATTATTGAGCAGCTGTGACCATGTAAGTGAAATATGTGCAGAGACAATCAAACTTCAACCTTTGTTTACTAGAATGTAATTCAATTATAATGGATTATAATGCATGAATTAGTATGCAGCTAATGCAACTAATGATTATTTTTGTAGTTGATTAATTTGTTAAAAGAATCTTATAATAATTCGTGGAGTTGTTTGGTCTATAAAATGTCAGAAAATGTTAAAATCAGCAGTTTCCGAAAGCCCAAGATGAGCTCCTCAAATGTCTTGTTTTGTCCATACCTCAAAGATATTCAGTTTATTATCTTAGAGATTAAAGAATCCAGAATACAATCAAATTTAATAAGTTGAAATCATACAATTTGGACTTTTTTTCTTTAAAACATTACTCACATTAATGCATTGTGAAATGGTTGATGAATAAGTTGATAATTAACAACTATGAGATTAATTATTGCAGCATACCTCAGTATATAGAGATTTTGTTATAATATGTGTTATTTCCCCCATGCTTTTCCCAATGTATTTTAACTGTGAAATTATCAGTATTTTTTATGCAGTGGGATTTTAAAGGCTATTGGTATTACTTTGTTTACATGGAAGCCTAATTTTTCTAATTTCTCCTTCTTATTGGAATAAATCCAGATCAGGGCAGCAAAGCAAAGGCTGGCAAAGTGATGAGCAAAAGGGAGTATGGGGAAAACTGTTTAAAGGAAATCTGAGTCATTAAATGCAGGGGTGTGCTCCTCAATGGAAAGGCTGTTGGAGATTTAATTTTATCTAGACACACACACACAATCACACAGAGTGTTAATCTAAGTTTATTAATTGCTGTTAAATCTTTTCTTAATCAAAAATGTGTTTAACATTGAATTATTCTCCATTTGAAGTACACCCTGTTATTGACATTATTGTTGTTGAATTTTTGCTCATTTTACGTTGCTCCATTTTCTTACTGTAGTCTTAGTGATATCACACATTGTTGATTATCTCTTTAACAATGCTGAATCATATTTTGTTTATGATTTTGTACTGAATATGTGTTGATCACATGAATTGTAATTCATTAACTGTTTTAACATTTAAAATATTTAACGGATATATGAAGGATATGCTGTAAATATACAATGTTAATAGCTTCTTGATTACTGTAATTTCACAGAGATTAATTGTAATAGAACAGGTAACTCCTGTAATTAGATCTACAGTAAATGACTGTAATTATATTTACAGTACTGTATCAATACGGTAAGAAAAGTATATTGCTGGAAAAACTGCTGGCAGTAAATATACAGAAAAGAAACTATAAAATAATGACAAACTTAGTAAAAACAAAGAAACAAATAGCACTCCAAACACTACCTGTGCGCGTAATTCTCTATACATTTCACATTCACTTGGTTTTAATTGTACTTTAATTACAGCCATCATTTAATTTATGTGATCAGTTAAGTGGTGGTCAGTTTCTTTATACACCATTTGTCTTGTCGTCTTTTCTTGTCTTGTCTTCTTGGTGTTTACTGGCAGTTGGTAGCCACGATGTTGCAATACCACCACCTTCTGGTCTTGATCTCCCTCATCTTCCTTTCAGTTTAAATCCTTTTTTCTAGTCCTGTTGCCCCTAATCAACCAAAAACTTTCTTCCTTGTCCTCATAGAAAATTGAAAATTCATTCAAAACACACCTCCAGGGTTAATTACGGAGAGCAGACAATAAGACTTTTGATGGTCAGAAGGCTTTGATAAATTTTCTGAAGCAGCAGCTCTGACAATAGTGTAGCCACAAATCATGGGTCTATACACTTGGCCAGGAAAGGTCACTATTTTTATTTAAATAAGCAAATATTTAGAAATTTTATGGAATTATTGCAGTGACTAATGTTTCAGCTGCAACAGGTGAAGCAAAGACATCAACTAAAGACACTGAGGCTGAAATGGAACTGGGTTATGAACTGTCCAACACATTATTAAACCCTGGGAGGATAGAGATGGGCTTCATTTTGTTAGGGAGCATAAAGACTGGATTTTGGAATGGTGGAAAAAAGGTCATGTGACCTGATGAGTCCAGATTGTCAAACTGTATAGGTGAGATATGGGTATAACAGCAGGAATAACAGAGGGGGGGGGCGGGGTGCAGATTATTGGGAGTGGGGCTTGTAGGACGACTTTCACACACACACACGCACACTAACGGAATGACAGCTGTCTGGCTCACGGATTACATAAACTGTCTGAATAACGGATTACATTTTTTTAAAAATATAACTAAATAACTGAGGACTTGAATGGCGGAGCTAACGTGTTAGATTACTCGTTACATCAAAAAAAGTAATCTGAGTACTCTAACACGTTACTTTGTAAAACCTTACAACCTTACAGCCAGCACTGTTGACCTGTGTTGTGTTTCCCTTTACAAATGAACTTTTTCTCTGGATGTTTAAAGGGAATAATCTATTTAAAATAAAGGAAGTTATAGCTGGGTGTCTGGGGTGTAAATCATATGCAGTTTACTCATGATCACACTTTTACCCCCATACACACCTCCTACTGACAGAAATCATCTGGAAATTTCAAGCTGAAACTCTACCTACAGTCTATAATAGATGATGATTCGATTCACTTCAAAGACTCGTTCGAAAACAATCACTCGGGGGGCGTGGTCATAACGGAAATCAGCGCGAGCTCCTCAGAATCCAGTCAGAAAATAAAGCAGACGGTAAGAGTTTGGCGAAAGAAATGAAAAAACCCAATGTTTGTATAGTAAAGGTCTTAAATGACTATACTATTGTATGTTTACAGAGATATATTTTTAGAATTACTTCAGTAATGCTTTAAGTACATGACGTGGCGTGCTTCATGCGAGTGTGTCGTCCAGAGCGCGAGGCATTAGCTTTCAAGCGACTAGCTAGCTAGCTACTTTAAACTAGCCTGTCGGAGTGTGTGTGTGTGTGTGTGTGTGTGTGTGTGTGCTTTTTAATATATATAATTTAAATTATTGCACAGAGATTCACCCAAGGTCTCTGATAAAACTGCACTCCAACAGAACTGACTGAAAGAAGGAGGAGGACAACGGCGCCACCGTCAGGGCCGTGAGGGAGATTCAGAGCTAGCAGACACCACGGACATGTAGCCTACAGGAACACACTCCTAGGTACATCAACTCATTAAAATTAAAAACTTCTTCCATACTTCATGATGTGAAAAAATATATATTTTTACAGAAAACTTAATAATTTACATTGATTAATTTATAGAGAATTAATCAACACCTCAACTGACCAATCAGACTCTAGAATAAAAATGTTCAGGTTCTTAATGAGGTTCAGGATTTGTGTGATTGAAACATATACACTATACAGTATATATAATTTTAAACATTCTTGTCTGCAGTAGTTTTGTTCAGACGCTTCCTGCTAGTGATTTGTGTGTGACATGATGAGGAGAACAGGTGACACCTGGACCTCAACAAGCAGGTAACTTTACTTAATTTACAACTAGGTTATTAAAATGTATTGTAAGTAAAATCTCTATTCATGTTAAACTCTCTTTCTATTATAGGCACAGAACAGGAATTTCCTGTTAGACTGTATCACCATTACCCAGGGACACTGCAGATGTTAAGGGGTTTTATACTACTGTGAAAGTATTAAAATGTGTGTGTTATTATTTAGGACATGATGGACGAGCTATAGGACTTGGATATCTGGCTTCAGTGTACATCCCTTCTCTGTACTTTTAAATGATTCTGTCATTACATCCAAGATCCCGGAGTAAATCTTCACAGTTTTGTATTTTCATTTAACAGCAGTAGGAAAGGAGACTTGTGACACTGGATAAGAGACCCACCCAAATTATGTCTGTGGATCAGGTACAGCTCAGATTATGACTAGTTCACTGCAGTTCCACATGAGTTATTAGAGCAAGTGCATTACAATGTGTGCCTTTTGTTATGTCGCATAGCGGTGTTCAGGGTAACAACTGTGAAGAAGAGACCAAGGGGTCCAAGCGTGGTGGTGTCCAGGGTGAGGAGAAACCCCAGACGAGTGGTGACAGAGGGCGGGTGGTGAAGACCACTGGCAGCAGCTAAAGAACTTGCTATACAAATGGGCATATGCCACGCTGCGCTTCCACGTTTTTTCTTTCTTTTTTTTCATCATTTTAAATCTACAATGTCTGGCTTCATCCCATGCATTGTTTGTAAATTTTATTGTAGCTTTGTTCCATCATCGTTTAATAATTAATGCAATGCTTGATTGTATTTATTGTTGTCAGCCACAGTGCTAAAAACTACAACTTGCACTGTGGTATGAGAAACCTTCACTTGACACCACACCATAAAACAGACCATTTTTTCCCCCATAAAAGCACTACACACAGTTGTTTTTTTCATGGGTAGATGAAGCCTGAGGGGAATTAGAAAAAGTGAGTATATTTATTCTGATTTACTTTACAAATAAACTTTTTTTCTGGATGTTTAAAGGAAATAATCTTTCTAAAGGAAAGGAAGTTATAGCTGGGTGTCTGGGGTGTAAATCATATGCAGTTTATCTGTAATGAGTTTAATTCTCAGCTGAAGTGATCATGATGTTCATGAGTCAGGTGGAAACTGATTCATTCTGTCACTTGACTCATTTAGCACAAAACAGATTCCCTTATTTCTACATGCCTTTATAATTGTAATCTGTAAATAAGTTTTGGTGTGTGTGTGCGTTTGTGTTTTACAATAATTTGTTTTAAAAGTCAGATCATAAATTAAATATCCGTCTAGACAAAAAAAATTTATATGGGGACTATTTTTGTTTTGCTCTTTATATAAAATATCAGTTTTATTTGTTACGAGTAAGTGTTTTCATTTTAATCTGTAAACAAGGTTTGATCTGTTTACAAATTGTTTTCTGACGATTTAAAATAAATCTATCAGATTTTTTTTAATGTAAGTTTTTGCTCAGCCATGTTTGTATAGTTAGTTAAAATGAAATAGAATTGATTTGATCATATTGCCAAGGTTGTGCTAAAATAAACGATATAAGACGTTCTATATTGCACAATATCTAAGCCTTGATATAATCATTAAAACACTAATGCAAAAAAAAAAAAAACTTAAAACTGCTGTACTGTGTTTTAAGGGTTTTAATATTGTAAAATAAATAAATACATTTTATTTACTGCACATGGATTCTCTGATTTAAAAAAAAAAGTTTCTGCGCTCCAGCAGCTGCCTGAACTGACAGAAAGATGAAGGAGGACAGGAACGCCACCCTTAGGGCCATGACGCAGGAAATCCAAAGGTAACAGAGACCACGGACATGTAGCCTGCAGGAACACACTCCTGTGTGCGTCATCTCATCTGAGTTAAAGAAAAAAATGCACAGCTTGTAATGTTAGCAAGAAACCACCAATAAGTGGTACCTCTGGTACCTCATACGACTTCTGAGTGTTACAAAGCTCTGACACTGGAGACTCCTTCCGTGTAAATCCGTGATGCGACGCCAAGAGAAAACTTCATATGTGAGGGAACGACTTGTTTCATGGGTGTTCCAGAACATTACATTTTAGAAGAAGGAAAAATCCAGACACTAAAATAGTAAATCTAATTAGATCATTAGAAAAGGATTCATTAGAAAAATGTCTTCCCACGTGTCTGTGTAAGAAATGAGACGCTCCTCACTGCTTTAGTTAAGGTTACAGAATTGCTGAAACACATTAATCCCTGCAGTAATTATACAGCCAAAGCCTCTTAAGTATTCACTTATTTAATTTCTAACAGCAGTGTGTGTATGGCTGAAAACTACAATCTCTTCTTTAATAACTCACTGTGGTCTGAGAAACCTCCACTTCACACCACACCACCATGCCATTGATTCTTTTCCTATAAAAGCACTACACACAGTTGTTTATTCCTAGATGAAGCCTGAGGAGGAACAGAAAGGTGAGGATATTTATTCTGATTATCTTTATTTTTGTCACAGGGCAGGGAGGAGAGCAGAAGACTGTGGGTCGAGAAGACTGATTCCCACCGGGCCGGGTCAGTTCTGCCGTCTTCCTCAAGAACCTATAATTGTTTTTTTTTTTCTTCTTTTTTCTATTTGTTAAGTTCTAATAATAATTTTAATAATAATCTATTTTATGTTACTATTGTTATTGTCACACTAGTGTGTGTGTGTGTGTGTGTGTGTGCGCGCCCCGTGATGTCCTGGCGCCCCATCCAGGGTGAATCCTGCTTTGTACTGTGACTTTATGCGACTCTGTACAGGATACACGTTGTAGGGAACGATTGAGACCGAGTGAGAAATGAAACAACCTCTTACAATTCAAAGTACAGTTTTTCTTTTGTTTGGTGTCTCGGTGGTCAAACGTTCTCACAGCCTCTGAGGAGTGTAAAAACCTTCATCCTCTGCCTGTTTGTCTACAACAGAACCATCTGAGCCCAATAAAGGAGAAGCTTCTCTCCACAATACAGACTAAAACACTTGCTAGATCATTAGACAAATATTTGAAGGTTTCATTATTGTTAACACACAGCGAATATAAAAAGTCTAACATCCCTGTTAAAATTCTTATATTTTTATTTTCTTATATTTTTCTTATTGTATATTTTTACTGTACATATATTTTATTATTTTATTCTTAGTTAAATCTATTGCTACGTTCTTTGTTATATTCTTTACGTGTAAATAGTCTTAAATAGTCTTTTATTCTAAGGTCACGGACAGTCGCCTAAGCATTTCACTGCATATTGTACTGTGTATGACTGTGTATGTGACAAATAAAATTTGAATTTGAATGTGATCGAGATTAGATTAGATTCAAATTTATTGTCATTGCACATAGTTACAAGGCAACAAAATGCAGTTAGCATCTAACCAGAAGTGCAAGTTAGCAGTGCAATACAAACATATATACAATTAATATATGCAGTTAGCAGTGCAATGTACAGTCGTGGCCAAAAGTTTTGAGAATGACACAAATATTAGTTTTTCACACAGTTTGCTGCTAAACTGCTGTTAGATCTTTGTTTCAGTTGTTTCTGTGATACTGAAATATAATTACAAGCACTTCATATGTTTCAAAGGCTTTTATCAACAATCACATGACATTTATGCAAAGAGTCAGTATTTGCAGTGTTGGCGCTTCTTTTTCAGGACCTCTGCAATTCGACTGGGCTGCTCTCAATCAACTTCTGGGCCAAATCCTGACTGATAGCAACCCATTCTTTCATAATCACTTCTTGGAGTTTGTCAGAATTAGTGGGTTTTTGTTCATCCACCCCCCCTCTTGAGGATTGACCACAAGTTCTCAATGGGATTAAGATCTGGGGAGTTTCCAGGCCATGGACCCAAAATTTCAACGTTTTGGTCCCTGAGCCACTTAGTTCTCACTTTTGCCTTATGGCACAGTGCTCCATCGTGCTGGAAAATGCATTGTTCTTCACCAAACTGTTGTTGGATTGTTGGAAGAAGTTGCTGTTGGAGGGTGTTTTGGTACCATTCTTTATTCATGGCTGTGTTTTTGGGCAAAATTGTGAGTGAGCCCACTCCCTTGGATGAGAAGCAACCCCACACATGAATGGTCTCAGGATGCTTTACTGTTGGCATGACACAGGACTGATGGTAGCGCTCACCTTTTCTTCTCCGGACAAGCCTTTTTCCAGACGCCCCAAACAATCGGAAAGGCTTCATCCGAGAATATGACTTTGCCCCAGTCCTCAGCAGTCCATTCGACATACTTTTTGCAGAAGATCAATCTGTCCCTGATGGGTTTTTTTTTTTTTGGAGAGAAGTGGCTTCTTTGCTGCCCTTCTTGACACCAGGCCATCTTCCAAAAGTCTTGGCGCTCACTGTGCGTGCAGATGCGCTCACACCTGCCTGCTGCCGTTCCTGAGCAGCTCTGCACTGGTGGCACTCCGATCCCGTAGCTGAATCCTCTTTAGGAGACGATCCTGGCGCTTGCTGGACTTTCCTGGATGCCCTGAAGCCTTCTTAACAAGAATTGAACCTCTTTCCTTGAAGTTCTTATAGATGATCCTATAAATTGTTGATTTAGGTGCAATCTTAGTAGCCACAATATCCTGGCCTGTGAAGCCATTTTTATGCAACGCAATGATGGCTGCACGCGTTTGTTTGCAGGTCACCATGATTAACAATGAAAGAACAATGATTTCAAGCATCACCCTCCTTTTAACATGTCAAGTCTGCCATTCTAACCCAATCAGCCTGACATAATGATCTCCAGCCTTGTGCTCGTCAACATTCTCACCTGAGCTAACAAGACGATTACTGAAATGATCTCAGCAGCTCCTTTAATGACAGCAATGAAATGCAGTGCAAAGTTTTTTTTCAGGATTAAGTTAATTTTCATGGCAAAGAAGGACTATGCAATTCATCTGATCACTCTTCAGAACATTCTGGAGTATATGCAAATTGCTATTATAAAAACTTAAGCAGCAACTTTTCCAATTTCCAATATTTATGTAATTCTCAAAACTTTTGGCCACGACTGTAGTCCATATATTAATGGACTTTTACTGGCTGCTCTAAATGAATAAAACTCCTGCTGTCACGTCTTTATCTTTTTGATGTTTTATCCTTATGGTTTATTCCAAGCTTGAGCGCTGTTGTGGAAGTGCAGGACATCTTCATCTTTCATCATCTTTTATTTAAGAATTAGAATATAATAAAAGTTTGTCTGTATCGTTTTTCTAATGATAACTGATGAGATATTATCTGACAGGGTGACGGACTGAGGCTGATCGATGGCTTTGCATTTATCTGAACAAACATCCTGGTGTCAGAGCGAACTGACAAAGTCCTTGTCCAGTCGAGCACGTATATCCTCACCAAAAAAGCAGCTGGCCCTCAGTCAGGAGTCTCATTTCAGCAGGTGTTATTGACCAAAACCTCTCAGAGAAGAGAAGAGGAAGCAGAGTAATCGCTAGAGGTTGTGGTGTTAATGAGGGGCAGCAGTAGTTAGCAGTGTATCTGCAGTCAGCTTTGTGACATTTAACAGTCTGATCCAAACCCCAGTGACATCACAACGTCCGGAGTGCTATTAGTGGTACAAGTAAACATTGTGCTTCTTTTAGTTTATACTAAACATGGGGAGTCTTTCATTCATTTTGGTGTTTCAGCTCTTTAACTGTACAAGAGTCGGTCCTGAGATTAACATTTCCTCCCGCTGTATAAATGAGGAACAAACATCATTTACATACAGTTTAATATTAAATACAACCTGTCTCTGTATATCACGTTATATTCCCTGTGTAAAGCTCGACTGGCTGCATCAAAATACAAACAGCTAAAACACACTACTAAACCTTGATGTCTTTATGTTATACATACGATACAGTAAACGTGTCTGGGCCAAAGACGCTCCTTCTGAAGTTCATGCAACATGGAGGCGACGGATCTCGTGTCCCTAAACATTTCAACTTCAGACGTTTTGGAGAGATGATTTTATTTGAGCCCCAAAAATGGCCATGTTTCAGTGTTAAACTGTCTCACTTCAAACAATCATCATTTAAAATGCAAATTATCTCTTCATGAGTATTGATACAAAAATTGGTGTAAACTTCTAGACGCATATGACCTGTAAAAATTGTGGCTTAAATTAAAGCATTCTGAGCAAAAGTAAAAAAATGCTGTCCATAACCAACAATTTTAGAATAATGACACTTTTTCAGCTTTGTGTCTTTTCACGTGACATCTAAACTGTCCGAGTTTCATCAGTATGACTGAAAGATTTTAATTTTAAAAAGTTACAGACACTAAAACATAAAAGGGCATGAAATTGTATTTACAAAACAAATGTTGCTTTTTATCTGATAAATATATAAATGTGCATATTTACAGAAACGAAGCATGGATCAGGAGATAAGAAGCAATAAATATGATGTAAAATGGTTTTATATGATCTGATCTGAACATTCACCATGTTTTCACCCAACAGTACGATTTCTTTGGATTACAGTAATAATAACATTTACAATATTATATGGTCGTTTACATTTCTCTTTAATCTCTAGAACTAGACTTTTTTAAATGTTTTTTTTTTACATTTCGGATTATGAATAATAAATAATGAATTTAAATTATTATTAGAGAAAACAGCTGGGAACATCTGCAGAAACTTGATGATGCAGTTACAGTTCTGGAGAAATCAGTTTTCTTGTGCATGTGAGATCGTTTAACTGAACCCTAAACATTCTGATTTTAAAACTCTGCAAATGTAAAAGTCAGTCTGTGGCTTCTGAAGTGTCCAGTTCAACTTTAACCCCAGCTGCTTTGTATTTCACTTGCAGTTTGAAACTAAATCACAGACTCACTGTATTTGAGGGGGAAAAGTAAATTAGCAGGATTTTGCTTGAACACTGAATGTACACAGACGATTTTAAAACAAAGCTGATCGATTAGTTCAGTCTGAATATGTTCTGTGATTCCGGTGTGTTATTGTTAGGAACCTCCACCAGAGGTCACTGTTCATGTCTGTCTGTAGTTCTTGTTGGTTGACTCAGTTTCCCAGAAGGCACCTCAGTCAGGTGATGAGTGCTCACCTGAACTGAGGTGCCTCATTAAAGCTTCTATAAATAGCAGTTTGTTCTGGGAAACTGGGTCGAGCATTGTTTGGTATGTTGTTTATTTGTTTTGGTATGTTTGTTTGTATACCATCATGTGGTCATTCCTTTTTGTTTCTTTAAGTTTATATTTTGGTTTATGTTTTGTAACCTTTGTTTTCAAGAGGGCTCTAGTTTTGTTTTCTGTATGTTCCTTGTTCTGATGGATTCATGGAGCTGCCTTGTTCAGTGTTTAGTTAGGCCGTGTCTCCTCCTGTGTAAGTACTGTTCTGTGTCTCCCCAGTGTCAGCCTTCTCGTGTAGTTCTTTGTCTGTTTAGTTTTGTGTAGCCACATGAGGGCCTTGGCCGCTAGTAGGCCTTGGCTGCTAGTAGGGTTAGCCGCTAGTAGGGTTAGCCTCCAGTAGGCTAGCCTCTAGTGGGATTGACTGCTAGTGGTTCTGGTCGCTAGTAGGTTAGCCGCTAGTTTGGAATAGCCTCATGTGTGCTTTGCTTCTTTTTCTGTTTCCCTATTAGGTCAGTACTAACCCGGTTAGCCACTAACTCCTTTAGATACTAACCTGGTTAGGTCAGCATCCAGCGTCCCCAGCATTCCATGTAGCTACTAACCTCACTAACCACTAACCCATCTGGTCTCTAGTCTCTGTGCCCCTGTCTCGCCAGCCCTGTCTCTAGTTCCCCCATGTGTCTTTAGTTAGCTCCAGCTCCATGTTTCCTCATCCCCAGTTCCCCGTGACGGCTCCTGGTTCCCCGTGTTTTTCTGGTTCCCTTGTTTTTGTGTCTGTTTTGAGTTTTGTAAATAAAGACTTTGTTTCAACAAGCCCTCTGCCATCATGCCTACCCTCATGCCCACGGCAACCACACCATCAGCCGGTCTAGCCAGCACCACCAGCTAGACCCATGACAGTTATGACCCGACTGTGACTGATGTACTGGACACTCTGATGATCCGTCAGTAAACAAAACTACGTGCTGTTCAGGCTCCAGTCTGTTTATTTTAAATACAGAGCAAGTGATTACAAATGACTCAGGAGGACAACATTAGAAAAAACTGCCAGATTTATCATCGAATAAATAATTAAAAACAGCTTGAGAAGTTTATTTTGAGTCTCAGAGTCACACAGCAAGAAGAGAAGATCAAATAAACCAGTTTGTAGAAAAGTGCACAGAACCTCTTGTGTCGTATTTTGTGTGTGTGTGTGTGTGTGTGTGTGTGTGTGTGTGTGTGTGTGTCCAGGCTCACACGGTGGTTTCAGTGGTCTGTAGGAAGGACTGAGCTCTCGAGTGACGGAGGAACAGCGCCATGTTGTCGGTGCCGTTTCTGGAGATGGACGAGCTGTGCAGCCGGTAGTCTCGGCCAATGTAACGCTTCAGACACACACTCCTCCACTTCCTCTTTAGCTCACCCTGGACCTGCCACACACACACACACACGCACAGAGATAATCAACACCTGGACCCTGGAAATTTTATCACACAAAATTATTTGATGATAAGCTGATCTTTTCTATAAAACTAGGAACACAAACCCAACAAGAGTTAATTACTAACTTATAATCCACACACACACACACACACACACACACACACACAGCGTCACTCACCTCACTGTTGAGAAAGCAGTATAAAATGGCCACCACCAGCCCCTGTACAGAGCGAGACGTACAGTATCAGGGTCGCGGGACAATAAATAATCATCAGAATCTGTTCTGCATTTGTTCGCACGCATTTCTCACCTGGAACGAGCCGAGACCGAGGTCGAAGAATATTTTATAGTCTTTAACATTGTCGTTTTGACTTTCTTCTCTCATGTACACAAACACCACATAGTTGACCCCGAACAGTGGAATCAGCAGCAGCGTCGACTTCGCCAGCCTCCTGCAGGACACACAGGCTCGTTACGGCATCCAGCAAACGTGTGTTTTAATAAAGAACAAACAGAGCGGCGGCGAATATAAGTGCAATTCAAAGCAAAAAAGTCTGATGAAGGTTTAATTAAAGCTGATTAGAACAGAACAGCGAAAACTAGAAGGAACGTGAAGAGGAAAAGATGAGACGAGAAGAAAAGCTCAGGAGACAACAGCAGCCTGGACCGGGACGTCTCACAGCCGAGCGAGTCTCAGCCTTCATGTTTCCAAGTTCAAGTTTCATTGGAAGTTGGATTTTACGGTCATTTCAACCATATACAGTTCAGTACACAGTGAAACGAGACAATGTTCTTCCAGGACCGAAGTGATGCACACAACATCAATTATCATCATCAATTAACAACATCAATTAACAACATCAATTAACAGAAACTAATTAACTTAGAAACCTAATTATCTGGCCAGCTGAGACAATTTGAATTTCTGAAAGCCAAAAATACACATCAAACAGGAAGGAAGCTCCTGAAGAAAAAAAAACAGGTATTTTCTCACCTTGCTGTGACCTTCATTCTATTAAAATAAATTCTAAAATCTACTTGATAATTCATTTGTAAATTGTATGTATGAATCCATTTTTGGTGACAGAGACATCCTGAGGTTCCTGATGCAGTTATTTACAGGCTCGATGCCCGACTGAGCACTCGGGGGTGAAGGACCATGCTGAAGGGGCCGACAGTGGCAACCTGGTGGCGTCAGGGCTGGAACCAGGGACATCCTGGTCAGCGGTCCAACACCTTAACCGCCAGCCACACCCGTCCCCAGCTGTAGCTCACGGTGCTAATTACTGAGACATCGTGCCAATGATAATTTCGGATGGATGTACAGACAGACAAAACGTACGCCACCTTGTGGCACAGGCAAAGAAAGCAGAGTAACAGACAGAAACTACAGAAGACCCGGTCACTCTCACTCTCGGGAGTGAGACACAGAGAGAAAGAAACAAAAAGAGAGTGAGACAGACAGGCAGAGAGTGAGACGTCAACCCTGAACACCACCTGTACTGACTCTGGTCGTTTCCCCCTACGTCTGGGCACCGCAGCTTCTGAACCAGAATCTGAATAATGCTGATGAACAGAATGAAGTTGATCTGAGGAGAGACAGAAGGATGGAGATGAGACGACTGAGTTCATGGAGTTATTGTGGTTTTGTGGTAAAGCTGTAACGACTCGGGCGGGGCAGTGGCTCTTACTATGACGGAGGCCATGACGGGCCAGTCGATCACCCGCCACGGAATCGTAGCTTCATTTCTCTCCCAGCACCTGTGTGAGGAGAGGGACAGACGTCAGCGAGCGCTCGGTTATCTGTGTGTGAAATGTTTAATGCTGAATTCCGAGTGTCTCTGCTGCTCATGAGGGACTCGTGCTCACCCCGTGTCCTCCAAATAAATCCTACAAACGATCCACGCTGTCACACACACGGTCGGGAATCCTGCTCGAGGAGAACAGAAGACTAGTATTATTCAAAAGTTTTGATTTATTGATTTTTTGATTGTAATACTCTACATTAAATGTAAGATGGATCGATACTAAAGGACACATCACACGTCAGGATGCACTGACACTCCGGCTTCATCAGACCATCGGGTTCTCACTGATACCGAGTACCAGGACCGGCATCTGCCTCATGTCGCCTCTGAACTAATTATACAAATATTAACCAATTAAACTTAAAAGTGAGAATATTATAGTGCGGTAAGTCAACACGAGTATTCAGCAGCATCATTAAAGTCGCCGTCACAGCAGGGACACGAGGTTC
This sequence comes from Clarias fuscus, assembly GCA_030347435.1. Taxonomy (NCBI): domain Eukaryota; kingdom Metazoa; phylum Chordata; class Actinopteri; order Siluriformes; family Clariidae; genus Clarias; species Clarias fuscus. Next base: position 477,043 of record CM059226.1, on the reverse strand, counting down.
AGTCCACGTCCGTCTGAGAATATCAGAGGGTTTTCATCTGCTGATGCAGTTCTTCTTCACCAGCTGGAAGTTGATGAGACTCTTTCACAGTTTGTGTTTATTCAGCATGATGAATAGTGTTAGTTCACTTTCACAGACAGACGGACAGACGAGCCAAGAGCTGCACTGCTAACCTCAGTTAAGCAGACAGACTACAGAGACAGATGTCCTGTAAGCATCAGATTGACCCTGCTGTTATTTACTGGCATCAGGCTGAGAGAGGAGACGACACACACCGGGAAGATCGTTCCACTTCATCCTCGTATTAATGTTGTAAACACTGACACACGCGCGTGTGTGTGTGTGTGTGTGTGTGCGTGTGTGTGTGTGTGAATGACATTCATCATCTCTGTTCTGGTTCGATCATAAACAAGTGAAATGTGGTAAAAATGACACAGGGAGCTCTTGAGGGTGAGACGGTGTAACCAGACGTACCCCATCCGATAAAGAGGTAGACGAGGAAGTGATGATTCTTGGAGAAGATCACCATCAGCAGAGTGTGAAGGTACAGACCCTCCACCAGCAGCCAGAAGAAATTCGCCATAATGAAATAGTGAAAACTGACCAGACTGGCTTTACATCCGATCTGAGGAACAGAGAGCAGAAAGCAGCAATCAGGTTCATGTCTCAGACATTGGAGGACCAGAAACCTCCAAGGTCTCAGAAAACTGTCTGTCTGCCTGCCAGTCGGTCTGTCTGTCTGTCGGTCTGTCTGTCCACCCAGATTTTGTCGCAGCATCACACAAATGGGACTGTTGTTCAGTATTCACCTGAAGTTTAATCTGCACCATCAGTGAATCTACATTGTGGAGTAAAAGTGATGTTATGAACAGTTATGTGTGGGATTTAATAATCTACTTTAAAATAAGCTACTAATAGCTTCTGTCTCAATGTAAACAAACACCTGCAGCAATAGATATTAATGAGAAAAGATAAAGTGAATATTTTGACTGGGATTAGTTCATATTCTCACTTTGGCTGAAATAACAGCGCTGAAGTGGTAGAAGTGAATTTTAACACGCCGGAGTCGTTTTAAGACAAAACTTCATCTTTATCTGATCTACTTTTTCCATTTCTCATCTGTGATTCTCTCTCCGATTACCGAACAGCGAGTGTATTTGTCTGAGCACCAAAGAAGTACAACTTAGTGTGAACAAGGCGTCAGATACTCGACCTTACAGAATGTGATTTCTGTGTATTAATAAGTGAGACAGAGAGTTCTGCTGTACAGAGAGACACACAGACATGGACGTGGACTCCAACCTCAAATTTAACGGGAAATAAATTCCTTAAAGACATTTTGTAATCAAAAACTACCAAAACAGCTTTTATTCTCCTCGTGACAGATTCCATGAGGCTGTACTGGAGTGTTGATGATGAGGGTTTAGATATGCTGTGTGTGTGTGTGTGTGTGTGTGTGTGTGTGTGTGTGTGTGTGTGTGTGTGTGTACATTCAATGATCCTGAGAGAACTTGCCATTAATATCATCATCATCATCTAACCATTCGCTGATCTAGTGACTTGATAAGGGCGGAGTCATTCTGGAAGTGACCACGCCCACTGGGATGGAAACGCTACATCACAATACTGTTGCCATGAAACCAGATCTCTGCATGTTGAACCATTAAACCATGAGAATATTACACGTACGCAGTTATCATTTTTTTGTATGTTACATTTTTCTACGAATATCTTCTTCAGGATCTGAGAGACTTATTTCAACAATCTGGGACGTTTGTTCTCCTCCTCTGTACTACCGTGTTTTATAATCCAGTGTGTACACTACCGTCGTCTGTTTACTTATACACCTGCTCATCTGTGTCTTCAGTTATATTCTTTCTTTTCTTTCCTCTCATGTTCATGTATGTTCTGAGCTATTGTTCAGGTTTTCAGATTTGTTTTTTATTCTCTTTTTATGCACCGAGCCCTGACGTCTCACACACACACACACACACACACACACACACACACCACTGAACCATCAGCTCTGGGATGAACTGGAGCTCGAGCCTCCACAACATCCCGACAGCAGCAGCTGAGCTCACTAACACTCTTATAGTTGAATGAACACACACTCACACACACACACACACACACACACACACACTCCCAACATTGAGTGGAAAGTCTTTACAGGAGACTGGAGCGTGTTAGAACGTGTGTGTGTGTGTGTGTGTGTGTGTGTGTGTGTGGTCAGGTGTACACAGTTTTAGGCATATACATATAGTGTGCATCAGCTCACCAGTGACGGCTGTTTGTCACACTGCGTGTTCTCACTGTGAGAGAATAAAATGGCGTCCTTGGTCAACACGGCGATGGATCTCAGGATGAAGGAGAAGAAGAGGTTCAGATGGATGTAGTTCCTGGTGCAGTGGAGCTTCCTGCAGACGTGCATGCAAATATTATACAAGTTCTCACTATCACAAATATCACACCAGTTTAAATGTGAGGCTGTAATCTGTAATTCTTCCACCTCCCAGTTTTTATGGAAATATTTCTGCTCCAGTCGTATAAACAGTTTGGGGGCGAGACAGAAGCCCGAGCTCGGTGTTTATACTGCGTGTCAAAAGCCCTGAATTATGGTTTGTTCAAGAATACAGCCAAATACTTACAGCTTGTTTAACGGCTACATCAGCCAGAGCTGTGTGTGTGTATGCGTGTGTGTGTGTGTGTGTGTGTGTGCGTGTGTGTGTGTGTGTATGCGTGTGTGTGTGTGTGTGTGTGTGTGTGTGTGTGTGTGTGTGTGCGTGTGTGTGTGTGTATATGTGTGTGTGTGTGTGTGTGTGTGTGTGTGTGCGTGTGTGTGTGTGTGTGTGTGTGTGTGTGTGTGTGTGTGTGTGTGTGCGTGTGTGTGTGTGTATATGTGTGTGTGTGTGTGTGTGTGTGTATGCGTGTGTGTGTGTTTGCGTGTGTGTCTGTGTATGCGTGTATGCGTGTGTGTGTGTGTGTGTGTGTGCGTGTGTGTGTGTGTGTGTGTGTGTGTGTGTAAAGACACCTGAAAAGACACAGGATGGCACTGCCAGTGAGGAGAGCGATGAGAGACAGACTGTGTCCCAGTGTGTACAGCGTCTTCACCACCATGTAAAACACTTCCTGCTTAAACAAGTTAAAGAAGTCAGGTGTCACTCCGAGCCGCGCTGGACCGTCTTTATGTCCTTTAAAACCTATTTTTCCCCAATTAATCACAGTCAGGATGTTTAGAAAGACTCGGTGTGAGTGACATGAGGGACAGACAGTGTGAGCCGGGTCAGAACCGGCGCTGTAGTGAGAGAGAGAGAGAGAGAGAGAGAGAGAGAGTCAGGGGCCTCCGCTCTAAACAACATTCTTTATGTCTTACACATTCACAGCCTGGCACACACACACACACACACACACACACACACACACAGATATTCATCATTAAATATTCACAACACCATGTATTCACCCTGTCACTCTCACAAGATTCTTAAATAAATTAATAAATTCTTCATAAATAAGTAAACAGCACTGCTAGCATACGTTTTTTAAATGACCTCAATGTGTTCAGCATTCTAAAGCAGATACTTCAAAGTCTTTTTTTTTTGTTTTTATTTAAAGGTTTTAATAAGTGAAACATGTTTAATAGAAACGAAGTAAAGAGACCATTTGCAATTTAATCAAACTTTAAATAACTCTAAACCTGATCACAACACCCTCGGCCCCTGTCACCGCACAAAATCCAATGAGTTTCCCGATGTGTGTTTTTGTGTGTGTGTGTGTGTTTGGGTGGGGGGGGGGTGCGGGAGTCAGGACAGGTACGGAAAGGAAGCCAGACACCTACATGTTGGCAGAGGCGAGTCACGGATCGTCTTCGGAATGTTTTTTCGGGGGATGCCCATGGAAAGTTTCTGTGGAGTCTCATAAAACATGACATAAAAGCAGCACAAGGTCCTGTGAAGGTCAGCAGCATGTTTTATATCAGAGCAGCATGAAGTCCCGGAGCTTAAGACATGAAAGGTAATTCGGGTCTCCGTCCACAGGGATTTAATCTCCTCTCAAGAAGGGTTTAGCTGGAACTGATGAGGTGTAAAGGACAAATTGTGTAAATGAACTAATGGATGCATCTTGTCACGATTTTCCCAGTGAAGTAAAAACGTCTCAAACACTCCTGATCTTCTACTTCACAGTGCATTTGATTAACCAGTGTTTAAAACCTCCGTGTCTGCATTAATTCACACTAAACCTGCCGTCAACACGGAGCGTCTCGGACAAGTGACGGAGGAAATGCCGACTCGTATATAAGCGTCTGGGAAGATCCGTGTTCGTTCCATCAGAAACCATCAGGAGGGAACCTGAGTCGCCTTCACTCATAGACCCAGGAACAGACACTGTTCACCCCTCTGTCCTTCAGCTCACTCCTCGTACCATTAACTGAAGTGATCGGCATCATACCATCCCGTCCGTTTCTGGTTGTGTGTGTGTGTGTGTGTGTGTGTGTGTGTGTATCCCAGCGTGACGTTCCGGACGCCTCTCCATTGAAACGCAGCAGGGCACAAACACACAGCCGAGGGTTTTATGACCTCCAGGTTTGATGCATCAGACTTTAATCTCCGCACTCCACTGGAACAGGACGGACGTCTGGTCTGCTGAAAACAATAACCGCTCAATAACATTACCAATTTCACGCATGGTTTCCTTTTTGGGATCAGACAGCGAATAGAGCCATAAAATGGACTGGCTTTGGCGTGTGTGTTTTTGCGCAGGGTAAATGCCTTTGCACTGACCTTCTAACAGAACTAACGTGGCTCTGTGGCGGTGGCATGGAAGGTTTCAAGCGTACGCTGGGCAGCGTGCTGAGATCATAACCTCCAGGGTGAAAGCATCAGAGACCATAAAGGATCCAGTCATCCATGAGCTTGGTGTAGGACTGCACTGTGAGCGAGACCTCGGCCGCCCGTGCACCTCATACTGAAAAATCTGCCGCATGATGCATATGATCACGAGGGGGGCTGTGGGGGCTCAGGCGGCCAAATCTACGGTGTTGATCGAAGGATCCGGGTTCTGCCACCAGTGGGTTGCTGCCGTCGGGTCCTTGGGGAAGAGCCTTAACCCTACACCCACCCCATACTACCCGGCCACTGTGTGCAGTGCTGCTTAGAAAAATGGAGGGGAAGGGCATCAGGAAGGGCATCCGGCGTAAAACCTGTGTTCAGATCAGATGGAGCGCCCCTTAACGGGAGCAGCCGACAGATAAAAAAAAAGTTCATCATCACAGAAATGAAAGCACTGGCTGGAACTGGCGCAGTTTGTCCGGTTACACTGAACCCCAAAGATCGATTACAGGTACAGCAGAATTCCAAAGACTGATAACGTGGAGACGGCAAAATGGACAGGTTTATTTAAAGATACAAAAAAAAAAACTTAAATACACAGATTTTTTTTGTTGCTTAGTGTACGACCTCATACAAGGAACAGAGGTGGCTCAGTGGTTAAGGTGGTGAACCTCTGACCAGGAGGTTCTCGGTTCGAGCCCCGACGCCACCAGGTCGCCACTGTTGGACTCTTGAGCAAGGCCCTTCACCCCCCCCCCCCCCCCCCCCCCCCCAATTGCTCAGATACAATCGGGCCTCGAGCTGGCAACCCCGCCCTGTAAATAACTGCCACAGAACCGAGGGATGTTCCGGGCAGCGCGTAGACAGAACCACACACAACAACCTCATTCCACAGGTTCTTGCTCTTTTACTTCACGTTATAGCTCTGTCTCCTTCGTCTCCACTGTACTCACCTTGTTGGGTTTGGATTCAGAAAAGCAGACGTTGTGGATGCTGGGGTACGCGTCCGACCAGCCCTCGGCTGTACAGGTTCTGCTGATGTTCCCTGAAAATAAAGATCTCAAAATGATGACAGAGGCATTTCCTGCGACAACACAACACGTGTCCCGCACACAACATTTTACAGGATTGTGGACATCTGTTTCTGTTCAGAGGAGCGTGCTGTATGTGTGTGTGCTGTATGTGTGTGTGCTGTATGTGTGTGTGCTGTATGTGTGTGTAGAATTCATGATGTCATTAATCTTAGACAAGTTGCATCACTGCTCCACCTTCAAGTTTACACTCCGCGTATTCGAGTCACACCGTATGAGCGACACCTGTACACCTGTACGAGTTCTAATCAGTCGGTCATGTGACCTCAGGGCGGTGCAGGAGATCATGCAGATGGAGGTCAAGAGCTTCGTTCATCCTCACATCCAACACCGGGCCGAGACGCCGAGCGTCATCACTGTACAGACGTTCTCACAGCAATTTAATGCATTTATTTCATTTAGATAAAGAAAAGAGTGTGAGAGGACTAATCCCTGAACTAATCCCAAGTCCACTGTATAATAAGACATGCGTCTCACCAGCACATTAGATGTTGTGTTCATTATTCAAGGCTAAATATTTAGCACAGTTGCAGTTGCAGTTGGTTGGAGACATAAAATGTAAACAGTGCTGACACACATCAGTGGCGCATCTGTTTAATTCAGTGTTTGACCACCATGAAACAATCACACACTCGTGTACACACACACACACACACACACACACTCGAGATTCATTCCCTCGTCTCTCTCATTCTTCTCTACAGAGTCACGGGAGGCCTGGAGCCGATCCCAGGGGCCACACTGCATGGGGTGCCAGTCCATCACAGGGCGCGCACACACACACGCACGCACACACACACACACACATACACGCAGGCACACACACACACACGCCCACACGCACGCACACACACACACACACACACACACGCACACACACACACCCACACACACTATGGTGCAGGAACCAAACTACCGTCTTGGCCAAAGAGGTTCCTCAGAGCCTCTGGACAGGAATTGGTGACGACTTCACCGACCTCTGCTTGGAGCCAACAGGAGAAGTTGTCCCACATGCCCGGGCAGCCTGTGGAGAGGAAACCTACATCATAACAGACATATTACACACACTAGAGCAGGACACACAGTGTGGAGTCGGTAGAGCCCCGCTGAGTCTGTGAGAATGTCTCCATGTGGTTCGTGTAGTGACCCTGAGAAGATAAGATCTGAGCAGCGTGGTTTCTGCATCTCCAGCGCTTCTATAATAAACCAGCGGTGAGTAAAAGGTTTCACAAGTCACAAGAGCGCGCTTTTATTTTCACTCGCGTAAACAATTTATACCCAGACGCCAGACGCAGCAGCTCTCGCTCAAGCGCTAGGAGTAAAATAGGCTCGGCAGCCTGACCAGCTCCGCCCCTCATCATCATCATCATCATCATCATCATCATCATCAGCTCTTCTGGAAGGAAACGCCTCGGGTGGTTAAAGATGCTCTACGGAAATGCTTAAGAACATTAATTTAACCTGAACTGTGGCGCAGTCATTATTTGAACTTTTGCCGTGTGGTCAAGCGAACACCAGGACACCAGGACACCAGGACACCTGGACACCTGGACACCTGGACACCTGGACACCAGGACAGTCTGGCACAAGAACAGTTTCCTCCTCCAGGAACCTCATGAGCAGTCAGATGTTCTCCCACGATGCAGTAACAATATGTGCAACACTGTGAAATACCACTGATGTTGATTTTTAATGCCTCACATCCTATTCCATTTCTTCTTCTTTTTATGTTGTTGTTGTTTTGTTGCATGTCGTGTGTGTTGTCGTCGTCTCTGGAAGCTTCTGTCACCATCAAATTCCCTGCAGGTGCAAATGTACTATCAATGAAGCTCCTTCTGCTTCTGATTATTCCAGAGGTGATGGAGTACACAGAGACCTACAGGACGTGGAAACGGGTTCAGCTGACAACCTGTTTTTTTCACACACTACACTTCTCTGACGTAGACCGAGCGGTATTTGCTTTTGTTTTCCGTCCTGGCATTGCACACGAAGGCGTAACCATTAACCCGAGTGATGACGACATCACTGGGGGATTCTTTCATAATCGGTTTTTATAATCAGATTTATACTCCGTTTTTTTTACAAGCTGTATATATTAATCACATGGAGTGTAAAATATATCACAATGCACTTATTTAAAAAAAATTAAGTTATTAAAGTATCTCACCTTGTTAATGAGGGAAAAGTCCAACATTCTTATCTGTTTCATGTTAAGTTCAGCCTTTATTTGTCTTTATTTACGTTACTGCACAGTGAAATTCATCCGTCACATATTCCAGCGTAACTGGGCTCGGAGCTGATACGGCGTCCCTGCAGCAGATAGGGTTAAGGGCCTCACTCAAGGGCCCAACAATGGAAACCTGTATTGTTGGAGCCGGGGCGCAAACCGACGACCTTCCGATCAGTAGCTCAGTGCCTTAACCCTCTGAGCCACAACGACGAACCTGATTCATGATTCCACAACGTCTAACAGATCATGAAGCATTTAATCAGAAACATTGTGAAAGAAACACACCTGGGCCCGTATTCACAAAGCTTTTTAGAATTCTCTCAGAGAGCTCCTATCTTAGCTTAAAAAGTCCTAGCTGGGAGTCCTAGACTAAAAGTGATTTAGAAAACTTTTTAGAGTAACTCTGAGTAAGGAAAGTAGAAAAACCCTTTATCTTAGTGAGGGGGCGTGGCTTGGTTGACCCTGTTGCTAGGGATGATGCAGCAATTCAAGGACTGTGATTGGTTAATAAAAAATCACCTCTGACCCTCTGCAAAGGTTTTGAAATGAGCTCTTTGTGAAAACAGAATAGATGACAATAGAACAGACAGTGAAATCATCATTTTTGAATATGAAGAAATTGTATAATCACGACTACAGGCTACTTTATGCAAAGTTTCTAGGCTAAATGTCTTAAAGTTAATTAAACAGCTAAATGGTGAAAATGTGTCGACTTTTGAAGCAACCAATTTCCACACAGTAGTTACTATATTAAAGTTCTCACATTTATTTACTAAACTGATTTTATTACTTCATTTCAGATTGATGGGAGCAAAATGTCTCAGCTTTCACCAGTTTACATGATCACAGGACAGTTTATTAAAGTTGCACTTTTGGATGGTCTGTAGCCAACAATCCAAGAGAGACGGAAGGAAGTAAAACAACAAGAAAACCAGACTGGACAGAAGAGCAGCGTTTACTTTTAGCTTTACGTTCAGTGTTTGGAGAATATTTCTTCTTTACGCCATTTTGTCCTCTGATACAGAAACTCTTAAGCCTCTTAAACGTCCTCGTCTCTACTCTTAACTAATTTAACCTTAGGAGCTGTTTTTAGGGCTGAGATGTTTTGTGAATCACTTTTATCTTTACTAAGATTTAATCCTAAATTTAAGGAGAAATTCTAAGAAAATATCATAATTATAAGATTTTTCTTAGAAATTCATCACTAGGAACAACTTTTAGGCTTAAGAAGATTAGTGAATACGGGCCCAGGAATCTATAATCTATACACATGTTATTGGAAAATGTAATGGGGCACACATATTATTATTATTAACAATAACAATAATAACAATAATAACAATAATAATAATAATAATACAGAATTGGCCTTAATACATCGAGTCCTAGTAAATACTACTGCAGTGTGAAGGATCGACACAGAGGAACCTTACGTAGCTGAGAGAGACAGAGATCAGGAACATAAGGATGTTGGACTTTTCCCTGGTTACCACAGTGAGAAACTTTAATAATTAAATTTTTCAGACTGTTGTGATGTACAGTTTGTGCTCCGTGAGTGAAAAGCAAAAACATCATGTGACCTGAAGACCAGCTACAAGTGAACAACCATCCAATAAAAACTGACTTTTTAAAAAATAGATAAAGATTTAAATAACCCATAAACGATAAAATGACATTAAACGTGCGGGACCGCGTGCCGTGCCTCGTACCTCTGGACTCCAGACGTCCCTGCAGCTCGGACAGACACTCGCTCTCCGCTGACTGCAGGTCGAACCAGAAGTGGCAGCTCGGATGTCTGGCGCTGACCTTTACACGGAAACACAGAATGATCGGTGAAGTTCCTCTGCTGTTCCTCCTCACAGCTTCTGCACTGCACTGTGAACGTCTCAGGATAAATATTTAAACGGGTGTCACTGTGATCCTCATTAAAGCAGGAGAAAGATTTTAAGCAGTTAAAGCTGAGAGCGCTCAGAGGATGGTGTGCTGCTGAGCGCCGGCTTCATCACTTTCAAGCTTTAAAACGTCATCACTGCTGAGGTCAGAGATCTGCTGAGGGTTCAGAGGCGATTACACTGAGCGCTGTTCTCTGGGAACCCAGGAAGAAAAAAACCCTTTAATGGACATTAATGGATTCGCACCCTGATCTCACTGGGGACGGAGAAAAGCCTTCCAGTGGGATGATGGTGAGCTTTAAGGCACAGGGGAGGAAACACACGCACGCACACACACGCACACAACAAATTCATTACAGTGTGTGTGTGTGTATGTGTGTGTGTGTGTGTGTGTGTGTGTCCAGAGATATGATGAAAAAAGTTTAGAGAACTTGACTAAAGTTAGGAACTGTTTTCTTGCTTCATGTTTTGTTTGAATGGCAGCACACAGAGACAGGTCTCCACAACTGGACAAAAGAAAGAGACAGCCATGGTACAGCGCCCCCTGGAGCAGACAGGGTCAGGGGCCGCGCTCAAGGGCCAAACACAGTGGTGACCCGGTGGAGCTGGGGCTCGAACTGCTGACCTTCCGATCAGTAACCAATCAGCAGCCCCCTGAGGCACCACATTATTCATTTAATAATGAATTTAAAAAGATCAATGATGAGGGCAATATTAAGAAATGCTGCTTTAAGAGGTTGAGTTACAGCCAGGCGCTGCTAATCATCAGTGATTAATTGCAGGTGTGCAGACTCTATAAAAGCAGACGGTTTGGTCTGGCGCATTCATGTATGAGTTAACACACTGCCAAGAGGGAACGACATGAACAATCGTCTTAGAAAAGAAAAAGCAACTGTCGCTGCACATCAATCAGGAAAGGGTTATAAAATAAATTCCAAAGAATTTGTGGAGTCGTTTGTCCTTAATGTCCAGCGCCATGTTTTGCAAAAACCAAATACTATTTCAGCAGAAGCAGCTCGCACACACACTCACACACGCACACATACTCACACACTCTCACACACTCTCATACACTCTCACACACACACACACACAGACACACAGGCACACACACTCACACATGCACACACACTCAACACACACACACACACACACTCACATACAGACACACACGCACACATACTCACACACTCTCATACACTCTCACACACTCTCACACACTCTCATACACTCTCTCACACACACACACACACACACACACACACACACACACACACTATCTCAGACAGACTGATGCATGGCCGCGTGTTTGTTAAAGGTATAACTCTAGTAAACTCTTTAAACAGGTAACATTTCACTTCCTGTCATGTTAAAATGCATTATTCAATAAAATAAAAAAACAACAACAAAAACAGAAACCTTCTTCTAATTTCCTGAGATCCTGTAGTTCTATGTCATAAATCTAACAGAATGAATTCATGCTCCGTCTGACTCAGGAGTTTCACTCTGAAGCTGGTCTGAGTCTCGATTTCACACAAAAGCTTGAGATCAGATCTACAGCACTAACAAACTCTTCACTCTCAGTCACATTCCTGATGCCTCTGTACGGGCGACACCTGTTTACCAGTTCACTAAATATAGCTTAGACTTTTCCCTTAAATACTGTTAATAATGTTTCATAGCATTAGAGAGCAGGTGAGAAGCACCGCAGCAGGTGACAGCAGGCAGAGACACTCAGCACGTCTACATCATCCTGGTGGAAAAAGAGTCTGGTGTAAAAGGCTTTTATCAGATGCCATTAAAACCAACTGCACTAATAAATTATACACTCAAATATGAGGGACTTTTTAATCCCAATAGCGGCACTGATGGAGGATTTTACAGACATTATGCTTTACTGTATATGTGCTGAAGTAGGATGTACGGAGGTACAAAGTCTAAACTAAATGCCGTTAAAAACCGATTGTTATATATCTGACATGTGAGTGCTGCTTCTGCTCACAGTTTCATATTTGAACATTTTCGTATTAAAAAATAAAAGGTCCAGAAAGTCTGTAATTCCTTGTGTTTAAGTGAGTGTACAGGCTGCTTCCAGTCGCACGGAGATAAACAGCGTGTGGTGTGTAAAGCAGGGCTCATTAGCACGGCCCTTAACCCCCCCCCTGCCCCAGAGCGCCGCTTCACGCCTGACCCGGTGCTCTCACTCCAACAAGCTGCGATACTGCATGCACGGAGTTCTACTGCACTGTAACGTACACGGCATATAGAGACCTCTGTTCCGTAATGAAAGTGTGTGATGAAGGTAAAACTCACACAGGCTGTCATCCAGAGCAGCAGGACGCAGGAACACCGCAGCAGGAACATTTCATTCCCTCCGATAGTCCAGAGATTAAGATCGCTTCAGATGTTCTTTACAATCCGTGCGCTGAGATAGAGAGCTGATTACAACGAAACACATAAAGCCTAAGAGGACACAAAATACTGGTGGGGTTTAGAAAGCCTGTGGAGCTGAGCGGCGGAGTGAAGAGCGAGAGAACAGAGAGGGGGGTCAGGGTTAGTCCGGGATAATGAGCTGCACCTCCTACAGTTCACTCTCTCACTGTCTCACTCTCTCACACACACCAGCTACGGTGACACACAGCCTGCACGTCAGAAACACACAGGCTTTAACACGGACCGCTTTCACCTTTTATCATTTATCTCCATATAGGCCCATGCTCATGACTCTTAGAACCTCACTGATGGTTTCTGATGAATGTGATTGCTTCTATTTCTGGAAGCATAAACATATCTATCATTTTAAACCACTGAGACTCTGAGCAGAATAAACCACCTGGTGATGAATAAACAGAGCAGTGACCGTGCACCGTGTACTCTTATATTTACTGCAGGCCGCAGATCTGACTGCACTGCAGCTTGACAATAAAACCCTCACGCTCTCGTGCACGTCCACCGTGTGAACACTTGACCCAGAGAAGAGCCCCGTTCGACCGAATTAATGAAATGTGGCGATGATGATGACTCTGGAAGCCTCCGTGTCTGACTTGTCGGCCACCTAACTGTGATGAGTGATGTATATTTTGAATCTTCAAAAAGCAACCTGTATCATCAAATGCTTTATGTTCAACATACTGTACAAATATTGTCTAATTCTAATTTGTCTAATTGGACCTAATTGTAGGTAGAGGGTCAGGAAAGCTATGGTGGCGTAGCGGCTCTCACCTCCAGGTTCTGGGTTCGATTCCTGCCTCTGGTCTGTGTGTGGAGTTCGCATGTTCTCCCAGTGCTTGGTGAGTTTTCTCCGGGTTCTCCGGTTTCCTCCCACAGACATGCAGATTAGGTTAATTGGCGTTCCCAAATTGCCTTTAGTGTGTGAATGTTGACCGGTGGTCCTACCACAGTTTGGCCTCCACGGTCCCTAGTCGGACTACAGCGGTTCGCAGATGGATGGATGGAGTTTGTAAGTGGACTGAATCCATGCGTAGATTTTGCAGCCAATTTGTGCGTCTTCATGATGGATCGTAGCGTCTAAAAACATAGCATGTTCCTTGTTTAGGTTGAGCGGTCGCTACAAACCTCAGAGGCTTGAGGCTCTGTACAAGACATAAAAACCCTCTACCGTCTCTAAATCTGACTCAGAAGTTAAACCATCAAATAAAACACCCTAATAGATCCTACACTGAGTATAACGAGTTTTTATGTACAGTTTATTTTGGCTAAGTAGCGTGAGCGTGAGAATCAGAGCAGGTCTCGACATTTCATAACAGACCGTGAGGTGTGTTAAATCATAGACAAGTGTGTAAGTTCATAAACCCTGTTCTTGATGCTACAGCATGAGCTTGGCACGGTTCGTGGAGACATAGTCGATGGCTTCGTATCATCCTGTAGCCAGCACGTGGCCGCCTCGTAGATGATAACTTGGGTATAACTTCCACATCGCCTGCTTTTAAATGAGTTTAGGTCAGTTAATATGCAGACATGGAACCGGGGTAATCTCGAACACTGACCAGAGCAATCACTGCTTCACCAAGGAAATAACCAACATTAGAGTTATCGCTAACATTAGCCTACTAGCTTCTTGCTAACTTTACTCACTATTGTCCGTTGCCTAGTTTATTGCTAAGCTAAACCAGCTTCTCCGCTCTTGTTGCCGCACTAGTTCAGAGTGTTGCAGAACTAAAGTGAGAACAGAAAGAAAAGAAGTGCAGGGGAGCGAACAGATGTTCAGGTCTATAAGAGTCAAAGTCTGCTTTTATTAGCTTGATGTGCTCTGACGGAGAAAAGACGAGACACTCTGGTCAACGTGTCCATATTTATCCACTTTGCACATCAAATCTGCTCAGGTGGGAAATTTGATTACAGATTTTGTTAGTTTAAAATAAGACTTATTTCCCCCCACACATACAACTCAAGCAAAGAACTCAAACTAAAAGTGAAATCTCTCTGTACAACTTTTTTATCCAAGAGCAAGTTCTCACTGTTATATTTGTGGGCATTAGAATAGTGCCCCCCAGTGGTCAAATAAAGTAAGAGCACATCAGAGAGAAGTGGGTTCCTAACCTGAACCTATCATTCACAGCTCTGTATTAATTCTCTCAGATACCTGCTGAAATCTGATGACGCCATGTGTGTGTGTGTTTCTTCTTCTTCTTCTTTTTTTTCTTAATAAACAGGTCATCATCAAACCTCCACTGAGAGATTAGGACACAGATACGGCCTGGCCAGTTTCAGCTCCGATTTACAGCTTCTAGGAGCCCAGTGGCGCGGTGGTGTAGTGGTCAGCACTGTCGCATTGTACCTTCAGGGTCCAGGTTCGATTCCCGTCTCTGTGTGCATGGAGTTCACATGTTCTCCCAGTGCTCGGTGCGTTACCTCCGGGTTCTCCGGTTTCCTCCCACACTAAAAAGAAATGCAGATTAGACTAATTGGCATTTCCCTGATTGACACACCCTGCCCAGTGTACCCTAAGTCTCCTGGGATAGGCTCCAGACCCCCGTGAACCTTTATACAGGATAAAGTGGTAGAGACAGTGGATATTGATTTAATTTACTGTCCTCAAAGAGGAAATTCTTTCCCACAGACAGTACCCACATTGCACACATTCTTCATGTACAAACAATAGTGCACACAAGAGAAGGTACAGACTGTGTTGTCGCAGACAGAGCATGCGCCAAGGAGATATTACCGCAGACAGTGAGTGGGGAAACTGTTACCTGTCTTTAGCCCCACCCCTCCATGTGACTCCACCCCTGCCCTCAGCATCATGTCGTGTTTTCATCTTTCAGTGTTAATGCAGACAAGCCATGCAAGTGACTAAAGAGTTACCCCTGTTTGACTAAATCAGGCTCCATCTCCTTAAATCCAGGTGAAATGTGGTGGACAAAATGTAAACCAGTGTGTTATAGCACCACCTTTAGGCCAGCAGGGCAAATTCATTCACCTGGCTTCGAGCCAGAATAGTGAAGTACCTCATGTTCATATAACTTGGGTCTGCACAGTTTATTTTAGCTAAGTAGCAGCAGAAAAACAAGAAGAATACTACAAATAAAATAAAATAAAATAAAACTTGGCACTGTTGCCTTGCAAGGTTGAGGGTTTGATTCCCCCCCCGTCAGGTTTGTGGGCGTGGATTTCCCTGTGATTGGTTGATTTCCTGTGGCTGTGTATATACTGTACATGATAAAGTGATCTAGATAGTGAGTTGATGAGATCAAGGAAAGAAATATCATGTGTTCTGGAGATTGTGACAGATGAATAAAAAGACACAGTTATGGCAGAACCATCAGAAAATGCAGTTTTTTTTAAAAATAACCTTATCCCAGTTCCAGCTGCTCACCGACACTGAATACAGGAAAATATTTCTAGGATTAATTTTCCATCAGTTCTGTACATTACTGCAGTTCACTGTAGACATCACACCTGCCCTAAATGCTATACCTTTAACTTCGAATAACTCTTAATGTCCACTAATGACCCTTATTAAAACACACACACACACACACACACACACACACTGCACCACTTATTACCTTATCAGCAGTTTTACTCCAAGAAAAACAGTGAAGTTTACGCAGTACATATGTAAGTAAAGTAAAGCCTTTATTTTGTCACATATACATTACAGCACAGTGAAATTCCTTCTTCGCATATCCCAGCGTAACTGGGGTCAGAGTGCAGGGTCACAGACATGGTACAGCACCCCTGGAGCAGTTAGGGTTAAGGGCCTCGCTCAAGCTGGCTGAGCTGGGAATCGAACCGCCGATCAGTAACTCAGTGCCTTATCCCACTGAGCCACCGCTGTATTATTTATTATAATATTAGTAATACACCTTCATGGGACCCTAGTACATGATGATGATGTAGACATTGCACTTTGAGTTAAATAACTTTTCTTCCAGTTATCAAAAGAAATAATTCCAATGAGATTTCAATAACTGGGACAATCTCATTATCTAGACACATTTCTCTTACACATACACACTTCCTTAAATTTTCTTTTCATTTTCTTTTCATTTCTTTGAAGCTGCTTTGAGACAATAACCATTGTTAAAAGCGCTTTAGAGATAAAATTGAATTGAATTGAAAATTGAATAACTTTATTTGTATTATCCTGTAGTCAGACTAAATACAAACTCTTGAATTTATAATAACTTACATTGTGTGTGTGTGTGTGTCACTAGGGCAGCTGTATGTGTGTGTGTGTGTGTGTCACTGGGGCAGATGTCTTGATGCCCCTGAGGCAGATGTGTGTGTGTGTGTGTCACCGGGACAGATGTGACAGGTGCTGTAACTGCACTCTCTGCTGCATTCAGGTGATCTCAGTGTGCTACGTGCAGAAAATCCGCCTGCAGTTCCGCGTCCCACCGATAGGGCGACTCGTCTGGCATTAAATTCCAAACCGCCTGCGCGCGGACATGTAGTGCACTAAGTAGTGCACTATGATAGCCGTGGGCGCCATTTT
The DNA here is from genome assembly GCA_030347435.1 of Clarias fuscus. Taxonomy (NCBI): domain Eukaryota; kingdom Metazoa; phylum Chordata; class Actinopteri; order Siluriformes; family Clariidae; genus Clarias; species Clarias fuscus. Next base: position 460,037 of record CM059226.1, on the reverse strand, counting down.
ATCAAACACTATGAAGTGCATTCAGGGAGAAAGTTGAGTGCTGTTTGAGATTCATGCCGAGTTTTTCGGCTGTCTGTGTTTAGCCGATGTGAATTGTGCTAATTCTGACATTTAACTCCGGAAACACAAATGTAAAAGCGTTAACAGCCTTTAAAGCTCGAACATCACGCTCGGCTCTACTTTAGCTGTCAGACAGCGGTGAGTAGGAACCAAAACTCCGACAGTTTGATGAAATGCTTCGCTTCGGGACCAAAATAATCCAGTCAGAGAGTGTGGTTTTGTCTTGAAGCGAGGTAGGAGCAGCAACATGGCGCCTGTTAGCATGTTAGCAACAACACGGAGCGCTTTTTATTCTCCGGCGCTGTCGCTTCATCTCTCTCTCTCCTTCTCGAACTCTCTCTCATTACAAACACATTATATATTTATTAAACAACAACATCAAATATCCGTCCGGTTTATAAAAGTGTCCTCGAACTCATTGTTTATTCTGGACGTCGTTATTAGATTTCAGAATGAAGAAGAAAAAAAACACTTTGTTTCTGTTGTATTTCCTTTCTAGTGTGTTTTTTTAAATTAATTTTAATTTGTGAATAAATAAACCACAAAAAAACTATTTTTATTGACACTCAACACAGAATTTTTTATCTTCACACATTTACATTCCGACACAGGAGCTGTGTGTCCCAAACTGTCTCAGGTTATAACAGGAGTAAATACACACACACGCACACACACGAGCTGCTGCAGCTGTTTGATCAGACGCTGAGTCGGTGTACCGGTCTAACCGCGATGTATTATGTAATTAGTGATACTTTTATCGTAACACGCCACGCGTGATGACGTCACAAGTTGTTTGTTTTCACACTGGTGGTGTGCTGGTCAGTGTCTGGGTTCGATTCTCCACCTCGGGGTCTGTGTGTGGGACGAGTTCCCCCGGGCTTGGTGGGTTTCCTCAGGGTTCTCCAGTTTCCTCCCACAGTTCAAAGACATGTAGATTAGGATAATTGGTGTTCCCAGAATGCCTGGAGTGAGTGAGTGTGTGTGTGTGTGTGTGTGTGTGTGCCCTGCGATAGATTGGCACCATGTCTAGGGTGTACCCTGCCTCACGCCCTAATTCCCCAGGGATAGGCTCCGCCCCCGTGACGCTGTATACTGGATAAAGTGGTGCAGATGATGAGTGAGTGAGAGTAAAATCAGCACTAATGTCTTCTACGAGTTTTAACAATCCCTGATACCGGGTGGAAATGTAATAAAGATTAAGTAAAAAAAACAAAGGTAAATATAAATCGCTCTCACTCCATGGTACAGTTTACTGTAAAACTCAACTTATATGTTATATGATAATTAGGGCTGTTGATATGAACATGTTAACACATGGGATTACTCTAGAAGTTTTAGTGCATTACTATTTTTTAACGCAAATGAATTCTAGAACCAAGTTTGACCTTATTGGCTTCCCATAATCGCAGCGTGGTTACCCGGCTGTGTGTGATAACGGCACGTTTAGGGCGGATAATCCGACGCCTGAGGAAACACCACCAAGTTTCTTTATAAAAAGCTTCTAGATGGAAGTGTGGATAAAACCAGTTTCGTCGCGATTAATCCCAGACTATGACTGTAATTGACTAGATTTTTTATTTTTATTGATTGACATCACTAATTTATAACCATCTGACCTGCTGGATCAAATGCCCCACACACACACACACACACACACACACACACACACACACACACACAGAGAACCATGAAGATGTATCATTAGGACTGAGTTTGCTATGAACATTTTACACCCAGGTCTCGCTCCCTGAGCAGTTCATAACTCCAGCTCGGTACACTCGCGTAGAGACAGCGTGAGGGATCTCAGACACCTATGAAAAACTTTTATATTACCTTTTATGGAGTTGGGCGTGATCATACGCAAATCAGCAGAGTTCTGTAATGTAGACGTGATGCCGTTCGTCCTGGTCTGATCTGTGTTTCAGAAACTTATATGTGTATGTATGGATGGATGGTTCTGTGTACGTCCCGCCCGGCACATCAGGACACAAATATATACGTCAGGCCGGTTCTGTGTGGATGTATTTCAGTTTTGATTTTGCAGATTAATTTTGCGTTACAGGCTTTTGTAATGGGTTTTATGATGTTAAGGATGTTTCACTGGGTCACACTTGTTGCGAAGACGTGGATTTGTACTAATGATTTATTACTTTTTAGATTGTGCCAGAGAATTCTGCAGAATTTTATAGAAATTAATAGAGATTCAGTGATGCATCATGATTCCTTTGTGTGGCACTTCATGTATCACCACACTGAGGCATGGCACGGAGGCGTAGCAGTTAGCACTGTGACCTTGAGGGTCGAGTGTTTGGTTCTCACCTCGAGTCTGTGTGTGAAGTTTGCATGTTAACATTCGAGCATTTGGCACATGCCCTTATCCAGAGCGACTTACATGTACATCGAACCGGCACTTTGCCTCTTGTCACATGTCCTCTCTCTTTGGTGGGTTTTCTCTGGGTACTCCGGTTTCCTCCCACAGTCCGAACATAAAGATAAGGCCAATTGATAAGGTTGTAACATGGCAAAATGTGGAAAAGTTCAAGGGGTACGAATACGTTTGCAATGCACTGTAAATCAAAAACCAAAACATTGATATCACGACCATGCAGGAAAAGCAAAATATGATTGTGTATAAATCGTAATCATGAAGCTATCACACTTTCTGCACCATTATTATTATTATTATTATTATTATGAAATTGAACATTGTATGAATGTAAAAAGCCTTTGTACGTGTGTGTGTGTGTGTGTGTGTGTGTTATTGTGGACTGCAGGTGCGAGTGAGCAGCCATGTCTCGGGTGGTGAAGAAGCGGCAGGCCGACCCCAAGGTGGTGCAGTATGTGTGGTCGGCCATCAAGGTGATCCGCAGCCAGAAACAGATCGCTAACATGGACCGGATCTCAAAGTAAACACTCGTCATCGTTCAGCTCGGCTTTAGACAATCTGTCAGAGAGGAAAGACTGAGGAACTGACCTGTGTGTTTGTTGTGCTGCAGGTATCTGAGCCGTGTGTACGGGATGCACCCCAAAGAGACGTCCAGACAGCTGGTGTTAGCGGTGAAGGACGGGCTGGTGGTGGAGACGCTCACCGTGGGCTGTAAGGGCTCGAAGGCTGGAGTGGAGCAGGAGGGGTACTGGCTGCCCGGAGACGAGATGGTGAGAAAAACCTGTAACATCTGTACTTTAACACACTACTACAGCATCACTACTACAGCACACACACACACACACACACACACACACAGTATTACAGTGCAGCATGTTTATTCTCTAGCATACCTGCAGCACAGGTTCACACACATGATCACATGTCTGTGTGTGTGTGTGTGTGTGTGTGTGTGTGTGTGTGTGTGTGTTCAACACCAGCTCTGCTCGCTGTTTCTGTCTGTTTTCTGTGTAACTGTAAAGATTTACATTATCATTAGAGCGTCTCATGTTTATCCATCCTGTCAGTGTTGAGAGACGGTACAGCGTCAGTAACGGACGAGATTCCACTCCTGAGTGTGAGACGGAATTCACAGCAGTCTGTGTTTCGTCTGCCGTCTGACTGCCAGAGCTGAGGACGTTTTATAACGTCATGATGTTATTTCAAAAACTTTCACTGTGTGTTTGTGTTTGTCATCCATCTTTAATACTGTTACTGCGGGTCTGTATAATATACGACCTCAGTCACGGTCAGGACGTGTGTGTGTGTGTGTGTGTGAGCTTGTACCACTTGAGAGCCACAGTCATGCAGTTATTTAGGATTTTAAACAATGTTTTCTGGATCACTTGCAATCGCAGGAGCAGATGTCAGAGGGGAGTAAGGTAGGCCGGCATTCATTACTGAGATCTCTACTTTACTAACGTCATCTTTCCTGTAGTCGTAGTTTGTGTTGCCTGATCACGGGGCGGCCTTTCACCTCAATATACCTGCTTAGATATTAGTATCAGGGCCCAAGCACTAGACGGTGCGCAGGACCCTCTTGTTTTTCTGAGGATTTTCTTTCCACCCTTTTGGGGTCTTAACATGCTCAAAAACCCATGAAAATTGGCAGACAGGTTGGAATCTGCTGCCATTAGTACGTGTGAATGTCTGGGCCCCGGGCGTGGCATGGGGCCCTCACATGTTGTTGTTGTTGTTGTTATTATTATTAATATTATTCAGTTATTATTACAGTATTATGTTGTTTGTTGATCTGATGCTCAGCTTCAGTAATAATTTAAAAACGAAAATTCAGTTCTGTCTGATTATTTGAGTGTTTTATTGAGTATAAAAGCTGCCCCGTGTCAGATGTTTGTCTGTGTGTGTGTGTGTATGTGTCAGTAAATACTTAGTACTTGTCCTCTCTCTGCTCCTGCTCTGTCTAAAAAACTTTTCCCTTACAGATTTACATGCACACACACACACACACGCACACATTACACGTTCTTTTAAAAAAACACACACAGCCTCCACTCGATGAAGTGTGTTGCGATGAACAAACGACTCCTCGAGCACTATGACAGGTTTGGAGTGTAAGCGCCTTTCGTCGGTCTTCTCTCCATCGCAAACGTCCAGTCGAGTGTGTGTGTGTGCGGTGTTTCCTCCTGCAGATGACGAGAGCACAAGAAGCAGACTGCGGCGTCATGTTTACATTCCACCTGAAAGTGCTGAGTACACACACACACACACACACACACACACACACACACACACACAGTGCACGTTAATAGAATGAGTAGATAGATGTGTGTATGTTTGGGTGCAAAGATGGAGTACATGTTGATTTCGGTGGTTTTAATTTAAATGGCCATTCATTTGAACACTTGCAGGAGTCCATTTTTGTTCCCAAAATGTCTAATACACACACACACACACACACACACACACACACACACACACCCATCATCACTCACAGGAGGTTGGGAGACTTCAGGCTCAGCAAATCAAAAGACATTTCAGTACATTAAGCATCACAGAGTCACTAATCAAAGGGTGGGGGGGGGGGGGGTGTATATAATTTTGTGTTGATTTGAACAAAACTAAAATGTTGTGTTCCAGATTCTTGGCTTTAATCTTCCATTAAAGATGTGTGAAATTATTCTGCTCCAGAAAAAAAAAGGTCATTTAAAATAAAATAATTACCTTGATATTCCTGTTCATGTTGTGTCTGTGTGTGCGCGTGCATGTGTGTGTGTGTGTGTGTGTGTGTGTGTGTGTATAAACTTCTGTCCACAACTCTGTATGCAAGTGTTGATTTCATATTAATGGCCATTTAAATTGGGTTTTTTGGGGATAAATAGTGTGTATGCACTGAGTTTCCAGTTTATTAATGATAGTAAGGGTAAAGTAAATTTAACAGGTTTGGGGAAATGAGTGTGTGTGTATGTGTGTGTGTGTGGGGTTAATAAACAGGCAGCTCAGTGTGGGTGACACGCCGTGAGTGTGATGCAGCTCCTCTCTTCCCAGATCAGTGTGCTGTGAGCTCCTAAGCGAGTGGCTCCGGTCCGCACCGTGCCCGTGCTCATGAGCCTAAAGGGGCGTGGCCAGGGCGGAGGGTGCACGCCCATCACTGTGCTCTTTGTGTGTGTGTGTGTAGCAGGAATGGGAGGCAGAGAGTCATGACTGGTACTGTTTCGAGTGTCATCTCCCAGGAGACGTGCTGGAGTGCGACGGCTGCTTCCGCGTCTATCACATCCGCTGTCTCACTGACGAGTTCCAACCCCGAGACTCCACCTCCCACTGGCAGTGTGCTGTCTGCAGGGTACATGTGCGTGCGCACACACACACACACCATCATTTAGATTTAGGCATGTGGCAGCCTCTCTTATCCAGAGACAAAGAGTGCTTTGAAGTTTTCGTCATCTGCTAGATACTTACACTGGGTTACTAAGTGCCATCAGGCAAACACAGTTGTGAAGGGAACTTTTTTGGATGGGGGTGGGGTAAGTTCTGAAGAACTAGCAGATGCGTCTTGAGTGAGCCTTCTGTGAGCCTCGGCCGTCCATGAGCCTGTCACTGGGTCACCACTTCTCCTTTCTTGCATCACCTTTTGGAGGTTGTGACCCTTGCACACTAGGACACGCCCCACAGGTCACGGTGTTTAGGAAACATTCGGAGCCAGTCGTCTAGACATCTCTGTGTGTTAAAGTCTCTCGGATCCTCACACTCGCCCAGCGCGTATAAAGCAAACGAAAGTCTCATTAGAGAGGTTAAAGATCCATTTTCTCTCTCTGTATCAGCCGGCACTTTGCAGGCGCATGTCATTGGACACCGTGCACCTTCACACACACGCGCACCCCTTCTCCCCTCGCCTTCACACATACACACACACACAAACTCTGCTCTACACAGAAACACCGCTCTGTCGTGTGTTGCGGTTAATTTGTTTTATTTTTACTTTACTGCAGTGATTCCGTTAGTCTGCGCTCAGTCGAGTGTCATTAGAGAGATTTCTTGTTTATTTTCACGATAAAACAGTGTTTCCGTTGTGTGTGAGCGTGTGTGTGAAACTCAAATAAGAGAGGAGGAGGGGTTAATGTGTAATACGAGAAGAGGAATAGGGGAGGGGCTTCTTACTCCTCTCTTACTTTAGCTTCACACGCACACACAGCGGAAACACTTATTTGTCTGGATTTATTTGAACTTTTTTTTAAGGTAAAATGCAGGTTCATTTGTTTTATTTAAACTTTATATTTTATATTAATTATTTTTATGTTTTTATTTTTTTGCGCTGTGGAAGGAATAATTTGAGTTTCCATTATTTCTTATGGGAAAAATCGATTTGGTTTACGAGCCCACTTCCGGAACGAATTATGTTCGTAATCCAAGGTTCCATTGTATCTCGCCCTCTGACGGGGGGCGCTGTAACCAGATCATAATCAGTGTTACTGACTTCACCTGGCAGTGGGGTCAGTGTTATTGCTGATGCACAGGCGCGGGGTTTCAGAATGTGTGAAACATGATGTGAATCCTGATGTAAAATGTGACATTAACGTGTCTGTCTTTTTCCAAGGTCTTAAATCAACACTTCACACGAGCCGTGATGTTTATTGTATGTTGTGTTTTTCACAGGGCAGTAAAAGGGCGAACTTTAACAAACAGGAAATGGCGGTGTATCTGAGGTTCATTCTTGCCCGTATGAAAGAAAGGGTATGTTTTATAATTTAGTTAACCTGTAAAATGATTCCTCTCCAGTGTTGCTCACATTCCTGCAGTGTGCAGATGTCACTCAGTGCTGCGTCTGTGTCGTTCAGGCCATCGACCTGCACAAGAGAGGCAAAGAGACGAAGCAGGCGGTGTACCGGAGGCTGATCCACACGGCGCTGGACGTGGATAACATTCAGGAGGTGAGACGCGACGCAGCGCTGGGAATTAGTCTCTTTAGGATCTTAGTGGTTCATGTAGATGTTTCTGATGAAGAGCGTAATAATGTTGAAAAGTTATAATGAGGAGGTTTAAAAAAAAAAAAGGCTTTGAAATGTTGCTTTGGAAATGAATACAGGATCTCTGTGGTCTCGTGAGTGTGTTCGGTACTGTGTGTGATTAAAGCTCTTAAGAAGCATTCAAATTATTTTCGATGTTCCAGTCGAGTCAGAGCCCACGTTCTCACGTTGTCCCCCGTCCTTGGCCTTGCAGATACTCGTACTGTCGATCAATATCCACAGGAGGTTACTCGCGTTACTGACTTTTGCAGCTAGGAAAAATGTTTTGTTGTTTTACATTAAGCACAATCCTCCAACAAATAAGTCTCAGCACAATATTATTATAGACTTTTGTTCCTAATGAATACATGTCTTCTTCATGATCTGGGGGGCACTTATTTAAAATTCATCGGCCCTTTGTTATCTAATCCGGTGTAGGATTATTATTCTCGTTTGTTTACTTGTATATTAATTAATTTCTTTCTTTTTCTATTCTCCTCTGTTCATGTATGTGCTGAGCTGTTGTTGTTTTATTACTATTATTAAGAAAAGTAATAAATATAGTGTTAAAAACAGTAGAAATCTGAGAGGTTGTCGATTGTGACGTTCCTTACGCTTCCTCCTCCTTCCTGCAGAACATTTCTGAGGGAAAGTACAAGAACTTTGAGGAATTCAAAGCCGACGCCAAGCTGATTGTCCACAACACGGCCATTCTTCACGGAGGTCAGACCGATGATGGCGTCTCTGCCAGACTCTGAGTAACGCTGTACCAGCTGATTTCTGACCTGTTGTGTTTTTTCCCCGAGCAGCTCGCAGCGATCAGACTGAAATAGCCAGACTCCTCTACAACGACACGTGCCATGAGGTCAGAGGTCACGTCTGCTTCGTTCTCCTCGTTTTATTCACATTTTTAGTTACATTAACGTGTTTCCTGTGAGTGATGTAAAGTCTGATCTAAACGTCTGATTGTTTCCAGTTGAACGAGCTGCAGTTGTGCAGAACCTGTTTCCATCTGTCTAACGCTCGGCCCGATAACTGGTTCTGTTATCCCTGTGTGAGTACTGCTCAGGGTTACTCTCCATACTCCATGTCACATTTCACATGGTCCTGATTGTGTGTGTGTGTGTGTGTGTGTGTGTGTGTGTGTGTGTGTGTGTGTGTGTGTGTGTGTGATCAGGCTCCCAATCATGAGCTAGTCTGGGCCAGAATGAAGGGTTTCGGTTATTGGCCCGCCAAAGTGATGCAGCGAGAAGGGAACCAGGTCGATGTTCGTTTCTTTGGTCACCAGCACCAGAGGTGAGAGAAGATTCAAAACTGATCCAGATCTCTGACTTTCTGCAGTGAAGCTCACTGTGACATGAGGCGGCATTTCATAATGTCCAGTCTTGAGGACAGAGTGGTGTGTGTGTGTGCGTGTGTGCGTGTGTGCGTGTGTGCGTGTGTGCGTGCGTGTGTGCGTGTGTGTGTGCGTGTGTGTGTGTGTGTGTGTGTGTTCTCCTCAGAGCCTGGATCCCTTCAGACAACATCCAGGAGATTACCGTGAACGTGCAGCAGCTTCAGGTGAAGCGCAGCAGCGGATGGAAGAAGGCGTGTGAGGAGCTGGAGCTTCACCAGCGCTTCCTCCGCGAAGGACGTGCGTGGAAGGGACGCGCGGACGAGCGGCAGGACGAGGCCGAGTCCAGCATCTCCTCCACCAGCAACGAGCAGGTGAGTGCAGGACGCACACACACGCGCACACACACAGAGAGATGGAGGAAATGCCACACCCTCAGGATGTTTGCGTGTGAGATGCTGCGATGGAGAACTCGGCCTCAGATTGCTTTTCATAACACTAAATATATTTGTCACTGCAGAAACAGAAGCTTTGTGCAGATTTGATCTGTGTGTGTGTGTGTGTGTGTGTGTGTGTGTGTGTGTGTTGAAAGAGAAAGTGCTTAAGAAGATTATATGCAGCTGATTAAACGCTACACACACACACACACACACACACACACACACAGTGTTTTCCTGTCAGTAACTGGTGTGTTCTCGTGTGTCGTCAGTCGAAGAGCAATCAGGAGCCGAAAGCTAAAAAGAGCCGCCGTTCCCAACCACCAGAACCCAAAGAAGAGGTTTGTTACCATTCACTGGGACTTTTTATTTTTACTCTGAGCTTGTGTGTGTGTGTGTGTGTGTCTGTCATCTCACTGGTCGTGTGTTCCAGCAGGAGCCTGAGCCCGAGGTGGAGGCGGTGAGTTCGAGTCAGGAGATCCCCACCGCCGCTCCTCACCAGCCCGAGCGCATGTCCGTCTCAACACAAACCAAAAAGTCTCCGTCGTCCTCCTCCTCGCCCGCGCCCCGCATGCTGCACCGCGCCACGCAGACGCTCAACGAGGGCAGCTGTCAGAACATGTGTCACGACAAGTACACCAAAATCTTCAGCGACGTCAAGGAGATGATGAAGGTCGAAAACAAGCGCGAGACGGAGCGGGTGCTGAAGGAGGCCCTGGACAAGGTGGGGATCTACTCACAAACATGTATTTACTGAATTAACCGTGTGTGTGTGTGTGTGTGTGTGTGTGTGTGTGTGTGTGTGTGTGTGTGTGGTGAGTTTAGGTTTGACAAAGCTGTAAAATAATTCTTGCTTTGTTTAATACATTAATTCAGGTTTAGACTCTGAGTATAATGAGATAAACTGACACTGTACTGCCTGGTCCGTTAGCGTGTGTGTGTGTGTGTGTGTGTGTGTGTGTGTGTGCGCAGCTGAGGGTGGAGATGGAGGAGGAGAAGAGGCAGGCGGTGAGTAAAGCGGTGACCAACACGCAGGCGGAGATGGAGCGCAAGTGTAAGCAGGTGAAGGAGAAGTGTAAGGAGGAGCTGATGGAGGAGATGAAGAAGATGGTGAACCAGCACAAGCAGCTCATCTCCCAGACCAAGAAGAAGCAGTGGGTGAGTGCAGCAGCAGAGACGCACCGCTCTCGACCCATCTCCGGTCCTCAGGAATCTAAAGTCCAAATACCTGTCAGTTGTCTCGAATGGAGTTTTGTGAGCCTCACTGTGGTTTTTGTCATCCTGTGTGTGTGTGTGTGTGTGTGTGTCAGTGTTATAACTGCGAGGAGGAGGCGATGTACCACTGCTGCTGGAACACGTCGTACTGCTCCATCAAGTGTCAGCAGGAACACTGGCACGCCGATCACAAACGCACCTGTCGCAGGAAGAGATGAGCTGCAGCCAATCACAGCGCCCCCCCCCCCTGTAGCTCCGCCCACCCACACGCCACGCCGTCGGATGATTTCCCTTCACCCCGAGTTTTAAACACTTTCCTCAACATGGACCGTCTGTCTCAGCGACCCTGAGGCCTAAAAAGACATGAAGAGGAACCGATTTTACCTTTTATTTTATTTTATGTAAATCTTTTATTTGCTGTAAAATGAAAAGAGCCTTGCTTGCCTACAAACTAACTGAAATGTGAAGTAATAACCTTTTTAAACAGGTGATTCTGAATCACTGGCTGTGTAGATATTTGACTTTTCTATGAGCGGACGGTGTTTGGCCTCCTGTGATGATGGACGTCAGTGTTTTACCCGGTTTGTTTGTTTGTTTATTTGTTTGTTTGTTTGGTTGGTTGTGAGACGCATCATGTTTTGGGAACAGGGTTGAAGATGGCAGGTCGTTTCTGTCCGGAAAATATACAATCTTCCATTTATGAATATGCACATTTTATGTTACACTTTAATATAGAAAAAGAAATGATCTTAAATAAAGGAGAGCAGATTATTTATGTGCTGCGTTCGGGCTCGTGCTCTGTAGATGGAGCGTGTTTGGGTCTCGAGGACCTGCAGGAGGTGTGAGAACCTGATCTTCATGCTTCGCTCTTGGAAACGAAGGTTCTGCAGTTCAGCATCAGGTTCAGGACCGAGAAGTCGAACATGGAACTGAAACACACGTGTAACATCAGCTCGGTTTCCGCTGTGTTTCTGGGGAGAGGATCGGTTCGGTCAGTGAGGCGCCGACACCAGAACCGGCTGAACGATGAAGGAAGCCTGACTGAGATACATTACACTCGGCTTTACCTGTAACTCACCTGTTTAATGCGTGTGAGACTCTCTCTCTCTCTCTCTGTTCATCACTGTTGCACTACGTGTAAATAAACGTCTGCAGCTAAACGTGACCGTGTTCAGATTTGCACGCGAGCAGCGTTCTGTACATTTCATGAATGCATTAACTGTATTTGATTTTCTCAAAAGCTAAACAATGAATTCTTTGTCATTCTGGGAAAGTGTCTCATTCCAGTGCGCATGAAAACCCGCTTGTGTTGACTCTCCGTTTCTCTCCTCGCTGTCGGGTTCCTGCAGTGAAACATTTTATTTTATTTCTTTTCTAAAAGAGACTTGACTTCTTCTTCATTATTATTATTTTATTTTTGTTGTTGTTGTTTTTTTTTGTAATTGCGGATTCTTTTGTATCGCGGGCGACATGATGATGACTACTGAAAGTGTCATCGGCGACCGAGTCCGAGCCTGGTGTTTCCTTTCAGATGTGCGTTTGGAGTCATGTCGTGTAAAAGTCCCGCCCCCCCCCCCCCCCCCCCAGGTGTGTCTGTATAAGATGCCCCTCCCCCTCTCATTCCACTCTGTAACAGTAACTCTGTATAATAAACAATAAACATATCGAACACCTGTACCGTGCGCCTGGCTGTTTGGGGATCAGACTGAAGAAGCAGACGTGTACCAATTAAAGCACTTTATTGCACCATAATCTTGTGAAGTTCGGCCAAAGCAGGCGTCTATAAAAGTGTCATTTAATACTTTTAATTATGTGTACAAAACAATTTTAAACACACCTGCACCATACAAAAATGTTTTTTTTTTTTTTTGTCATTTTGTTTGTTTGTTTTCTTTTCTTTTGGTAACCAACAATATGTACACACACACCATGCAGACTCGCTCACGTAAATCTAGATTTCAACAAAGGAGGGAGGTTTAATGTCACAGCTGGAGCGATGATGTGCACATCTGCTTTCTCATGGGACTGACAACACGGATCGACTTCAAGGATTAGACATCATTTTAAAAAAGAATAATAATTAAAAAAAAATTCCATTGTCACTCGATGCTGGAGTGTAAACTTGATTCCCACACAGTACAAACTTTAATTATGCTTATTAAAAAAAAGAACGATGATGATAAAAGAACGATGATGTGCGGATTAGAGGCGAACAGATGCGAGTGTTTGATCAGCTGATGTGACGTTTTGCTCGTTGAAGCTCTAAAAGTTGAACAGCGGCGCTGCAGCTTCCGCGCCGTTTCCTGTTCATTGCTCATGTTTCGGTTATTCATTTATTATTATTATTGTTATTATTATTATTATTATTTATTCTTGCAGCTCCTCGTCTGAGCAGATTCATGACTCGGACGTGACGCTCTGATTGTTTAAAAATGACTCAGAGCAGCCAGAAAGTCCTCAGGCTTTGGTGTGTGTGTGTGTGTGTGTGTGCGCGCGATGAATTTGACTCGGCCACTGAACTGAAACTCACTGCTTCTGTACAGATCTGTTAATAAATAAATAAACAACATTACAGAAATTAAAGCTAAAACTGGCAACTTAAACACAAACAATACTGAATCAGAACCAACGTCTGTGCAGCGCGTGTGTGTGTGTGTGTGAGTGTGAGTGTGTGAGTGTGTGTGTGTGTGTGGTCGCAGTGATGCTGTTATTTTAATAATAAAATCATAAATCGTTGCTTCACGTTACAGTGAGTTTTATTCTCGTCTCTGGAACCTTAAGCTCAGTACCTGTGTGTGTGTGTGTGTGTGTGTGTGTGTGTGTGTGTGTGTGTGTACAACAGATACCATGCATACGGGAAGTACTGCATCAGAAAGGTTTCATTGGTGATTCCTAGATTTGTATTTTAATATATATTTGATATTTATTTATAGATCTGTATATATTTGTATCTATTTATATTTGTACATCTTCTTGATGTGACTCAAGATTAGACACGCTTTGTGTTTTTGTTTTTATATTAGCAGTGTTATTTAATGAGGAAAACATTCTCAAATGTCTTCTCACACTTCTAAAAAGAACAAAATAAATAAGCGCTATTTTCTGTACATAATTACACAGCGGACTTTCTGCTTTTTACACCGAAATGAAACACCACTGGATTTTTTTTCGCATCCTGCTGTGGGACATTTACAAAGAGAACAAACAAAACAAACAAAAAAAAGCTGAAATGGTTGGAGGACAAAAAAAAAGCACATCGATTGTACATAAACTGGCTTTGTACCTCAAATGAAATGAAGTGTGTGTGTGTGTGTGTGTGTGTGTGTGTGTGTGTGTATACACTCCAAACTCACGGTCAACATAAAATCCACAGTTTGAGAAACGTCAGCTCGACTCGGTTTGGCTTCAGGTGAAGAAAAACGAAGTGCGACACTTTTAGTGAAAAGCGAATTTCAAGCGAAAGCTGCAGAGAAACTCGACCCCGGGAAAACCGCCCGCACTCTGACTCCGCCCCCCGTCCGTGGTCCTGCGGCTCTCATTGTCACTGATGGTGCTGAAGCCCCGCCCACTCGTTAGCAGACACAGCTACACACACACGCGCGCGCAGACGCAGCTACATGTTGTAGGCCACATAAATGGGGTCGAGCTGATCGGCCAGGAAGCCGTCGCGCAGGTGCATCCGCTGTTTCTCTCCACGGGAGTTGATGGGAATGACACCGATGTCCACCACCACGACCACGCCCACAATCAGGTAATGCTCCTCCAGCACCGCGTTCGTCACCAGCGGCACCAGGTCCAACGCCTCCTGCTCCGAGCCCTCGAGCTCCACCACCACCACCAACAGGTTAGTCCACGGGAACACGGCACTGCAGCGCGCGCGCGCACACACACACACACACACACACACACACACCAGACACACACACACGCGCACACCAGACACACGACCAAGACATAAAATCTTTGTATGTTTTGGGTTAAGGTGTGTGTGTGTGTGTGTGTGTGTGTGTGTGTGTGTGTTTGCATCATTCCAGAACGTACCACTCCATGATGCTCTTGTGTGCGCGGATGACGGAGGTCTCGATGTCGATGGGGTGGTACCTCATCCCTCTGAGCTCCATCGCCTCGTCCAGAGCTCCAACTACATACAGGGCATCGTGTCTCTCTGGAAACACACACCACACACGTTTCACAACCATACACACATAAAATCTGCTCAATGTGTGTGTGTGTGTGTGTGTGTGTGTGTGTGTGGGTAAGGTGACCTCCGCTGGCGTCTGTGAGCTCGGTGCGTCTCAGGAACCCCAGGTATCCGGTTCTCGCCCACACGGTCTGCGTGTCTCCGAAGCTCAGACGAGAGTTGAAGTGATCAGACTGCAGCGTCTCGTCTCCGTACACTGTGAAGTAGCCGCTCCCGTTGTGACTGCTGTGCACCCAAATCTGAAACCAGCAGGAACCATGAGGAACCATGGTAACATTACAGACATTGTGATGAATGTGGACTAAAGATAAGAGCAGTAACGCACCTCTCCGAGATGAGAATCTCCTAAAGGACCCTTGGTTTCAGGATTAGCGATGATGATGCGAACTCCAGGTAAAATCTGTAGATTTAAAGGGCAGTGTGTCTCAGTGGTGTCGTGTCCCAGTGGTGTCGTGTCCCAGTGGTGTCCCAGTGGTGTTGTGTCTCAGTTTGTCCTGTCCCAGTGGTGTTGTGTCCCAGTGGTGTTGTGTCTCAGTTTGTCATGTCTCAGTCGTATTGTGTCCCAGTGGTCTTGTGTCTCAGTGGTGTTCAGTTCGTCATGTCTAGTTGTCTTAGTGGTGTGTCTTAGTGTTGTGTCCTAGTTTGTCGTGTCTTAATGGTGTTGTGTCTTAGTGGGGTTGTGTCTCAGTTTGTTGTGTCCCAGTGGTGTCGTGTCTCGGTTTGTTGTGTCTCAGTTTGTCGTGTCCCAGTGGTATTGTGTCCCAGTGGTGTTGTGTCTCAGTTTGTCATGTCTAGTTGTCTTAGTGTTGTTTCTTAGTGTTGTGTCTCAGTTTGTCGTGTCTCAATGGTGTTGTGTCTCAGTGGTGTTGTGTCCCAGTGGTATTGTGTCTTAGTGTCATGTCCCAGTGGTGTTGTGTCTCAGTTTGTCATGTCTAGTTGTCTTAGTGTTGTTTCTTAATGTTGTGTCTCAATGGTGTCGTGTCCCAGTGGTATCGTGTCTCAGTGGTGTTGTGTCTTAGTGTCATGTCCCAGTGGTCTTATGTCTCAGTGGTGTTGTGTCTTAGTTTGTCGTGTCTAGTTGTCTTAGTGTTGTTTCTTAATGTTTTGTCTT
This sequence comes from Clarias fuscus, assembly GCA_030347435.1. Taxonomy (NCBI): domain Eukaryota; kingdom Metazoa; phylum Chordata; class Actinopteri; order Siluriformes; family Clariidae; genus Clarias; species Clarias fuscus. The sequence continues at coordinate 444,294 of CM059226.1, read as the reverse complement.
AGTTTGTCCTGTCCCAGTGGTGTTGTGTCTCAGTTTGTCCTGTCCCAGTGGTGTTGTGTCCCAGTGGTGTTGTGTCTCAGTTTGTCCTGTCCCAGTGGTGTTGTGTCTCAGCGGTGTTGTGTCTCAGTTTGTCATGTCTCAGTCGTATTGTGTCCCAGTGGTCTTGTGTCTCAGTGGTGTTGTGTCTAGTTGTCTTAGTGTTGTTTCTTAATGTTTTGTCTTAGTTTGTCCTGTGTCTCAGTTTGTCCTGTGTCTCAGTTTGTCATGTCCCAGTGGTGTCGTGTCCCAGTGGTGTCGTGTCCCAGTGGTGTCGTGTCTCAGTTTGTCATGTCTAGTTGTCTTACTGTTGTGTCCTAGTTTGTCGTGTCTTAATGGTGTTGTGTCTTAGTTTGTCATGTCCCAGTGGTGTTGTGTTTTGGTTTGTCATGTCCCAGTGGTGTTGTGTTTTGGTTTGTCATGTCCCAGTGGTGTTGTGTCCCAGTGGTGTTGTGTCTCAGTTTGTCCTGTCCCAGTGGTGTTGTGTCTCAGCGGTGTTGTGTCTCAGTTTGTCCTGTCCCAGTGGTGTTGTGTCCCAGTGGTGTTGTGTCTCAGTTTGTCATGTCTCAGTCGTATTGTGTCCCAGTGGTCTTGTGTCTCAGTGGTGTTGTGTCTAGTTGTCTTAGTGTTGTTTCTTAATGTTTTGTCTTAGTTTGTCCTGTGTCTCAGTTTGTCCTGTGTCTCAGTTTGTCATGTCCCAGTGGTGTCGTGTCCCAGTGGTGTCGTGTCCCAGTGGTGTCGTGTCTCAGTTTGTCATGTCTAGTTGTCTTACTGTTGTGTCCTAGTTTGTCGTGTCTTAATGGTGTTGTGTCTTAGTTTGTCATGTCCCAGTGGTGTTGTGTTTTGGTTTGTCATGTCCCAGTGGTGTTGTGTTTTGGTTTGTCATGTCCCAGTGGTGTTGTGTCTCAGTGGTGTTGTGCCTGTCTCAGTTTGTTACCTTTCCAGACTCCATGAGCGGCAGACTGTGTGGAGATCCTCGCTCGACCAGACGCACTCTTGAGATAAAAACATTATTGCACTGTTACTGTTTATACACACACACACACACACACACACACACACACACACACACACACACACATGTATATACACACACACACACACACATCATTGACAGAGAGGGAAGAACATCTGCAGCTTTCTATAAACACATCTGTATGAGTTCACAGCTGGTTGTGTTTACACTCAAGTCTTAAATCACAACTACAGAAACATGCTAGTGAAATGACTACACCTCTCTCTCTCTCTCACACACACACACACACAAACCTGTCATGTCTGAGCGCTCTCATGTCCACATACACAGTTGTGGGGTCTGGTCCAGAAGTCCCCTAAAACACACACACACACACACACACACACACACACACACACACACACACACACAGAAGTAGTAAGCTCTCAGTCACACTGAGTTTACGAGTGACTGCAGTAAGTTAAAAAAAAAGCAAGAATTTTAAACTAAAACAAACATGTCAAATTTCAGCAAAACCCAGACAAGTCAGTGTGTGTGTGTGTGTGTGTGTGTGTGTGTGTGTGTGTGTGTGTGAGAAGAGGATGAGTGTTAAGATGCTGTTCCAGAAATAAAGTATTATGCAGCTGTTGATCAGACAGATAAAATGGACAGACCAAGTGCTCTGAAAACACACACAATTTTTACAGCGAAACATCTTTGTAGCTCGCGGATCCTGAACGCGTGACCATGCGCGGTTTTGGAGATCAGACTAAACTCAGACAGCGTACTGCAGCTGCATCGCGGCCTGGTGAGGTTCAGGAGCTGCACTTCGTTTCTCTCGGCTCCCTCGCTGCTCCTCTATACACTGTGTTGTGTCTGATCGTCCAGTCCAACCTCAAGAATCAACAAAGCAGCTTTGTGTTTAAGAGCGTTCCGTTCATTCCATTATAAAAACTGATTCTTTCGCAGAGACAACAGCCATAAATCACACTTTCATTTAAAATCGTTTAATTTGTGAAGATAAATTAAAGACATTTTTGAAGAAATCATTTTGTATTGAGCACTTCTTATGGTAACTTAAGAGTTGTGTTCTAAAGGCTCTGAGAGAAAGTGCGTGTGTGTGTGTGTGCGTGCAGTTCACCAGGATGATCATTAGTCGTGCAGAATGAACCAGTTAAACACCCAGGGGTTAGAACAAGACACACAGCAGAGCCTGAAATAAACACCCCACAGAGGGGTGGGCGGGGCATACAGGGGTGTGGCAGGCTTCATACCTGATCAACTGTCCCAAGTCTGAGGGGCTACCATGGGCCGAGAGAGAGAGAGAGAGAGAGAGAGAGATGCTAGTGTGACTAAAAAATCAAACTGATGATGAGGAAAACGAAGAAAATGAAATAAAATCAAAAGGATGCAAAAACAAAAAGCATTTTGCTTTCATTTTGGAGAAACATTAGTTTGCTGTTAGTGACGACACCTGAAGCTCCTGTAATTGGTGTCTGTCTGCGGGGGGGTGAAGAGAGAACCCAGCACAGACCCGAGGGGGGGATTAGGGGGGGATAAGGCGGATCTGAGAGATCTAGCTAGCAGGTCCATGAGCTAACCAGTAGAACCACAGAACTGGGAGCGGCCCGGTCACGGGCTCAGAGCAACAAACGAAAAAACAAACATAAGAAAGAACAAAAAAGAAAGCACTATCGCCTTGCACCGCCAGGGTCCGGGTTCGATTCCTGGTCAGGTTCGATTCCCGTCTCTGTGTGCATGGAGTTTGCATGTTCTCCCCGTGCTTGGTGGGTTTCCTCCGGGTTCTCCGGTTTCCTCCCACAGTCCAAAGACATGTAGGTTAGAATAACTGGCGTTCCCAAAATTACCTGTAGTGAGTGTGTGAGTGTGTGTGTGAGTGTGAGTGAGTGTGTGAGTGAGTGTGTGAGTGAGTGTGTGAGTGAGTGTGTGAGTGAATGTGTGAGTGAATGTGTGAGTGAGTGTGTGAGTGAATGTGTGTGTGTGTGTGTGTGTGTATGTGTGTGTGTGTGTGTGTGTGTGTGAGTGAGTGTGTGAGTGAGTGTGTGAGTGAGTGTGTGAGTGAATGTGTGTGTATGTGTGTGTGTATGTGTGTGAGTGAGTGTGTGAGTGAGTGTGTGTGTGTGTGCCCTGTGATGGACTGGCACCCTGTCCAGGGTGTACCACACCTTGTGCCCTAAGTCTCCCTTCCCTCTGGTGGTGAGCCATGCACATCTCAGCCCCCCCTCGCCCCCCAACCACACACACACACACACACACACACACACCTCGTCCTCTCCTGTCCGTTATTGTTTCTAGTCACAGGAAGGCTGAGATACACACAGGACAGTGACACTCTGATCTGATCCTGAGGCTTTGATCCCAGATCCTGTGAGATCCGAGTGTTCGTGTGTTTAATCTCACCTGCTGCAGGTGTGGATCTGAGACGCGCTGCTCAATTCAGCAAAATGTGACTTCTGTTTCTTATTTTTTTGTGTGTTTTCATTTACAGCCCCCACCCCCACATACAATCACACACACACACACACACACACACACACGCGCGTGCGACAGACCTGCAGGCAGATCGCGAGGTTGACTCTGCAGCCGAAGGAGGTGCTGACGGCGCGCGGGTGAAGGCCGAGATCTTTAAACAGCTTGGAGAAAGACTGAGTGAGAGCGATGCGCGGTCTCTCCTCCGCCACCACCACACACGTCCTCACACGAGACAGGTCCAACCCACGGGACTGTACGCACACACACACACACACCCACACACACAATAACACACTCATGTTATAATGCAGAGCTACAGGATTGAAATCATCACTTCACTTTTTCTTCTTTGACTTTACATTCTCTCATCACTGATGTTAAGCTGCACGCTGTGACTTCAGCTCTGGACATAATCACACACACACACACACACACACACACACACACACACACAGTGTTTATAAGTGTGGCTAATGAGAAGCTTTCAGCTATAATTAAGTGCCTCTTGCTGATTAAAGTTCAGTAACGCTAACTCCTTGCTAACGCACGCGGGAACGTGCCGCCACCGTCACCATGACAACCGTGCAAACTCAACACTGTAACCGGAGGTGCAGCAGGTAACAGTGTTTAATCAAGATCAGAAGTTAAACACAGAAACATCAGTAGAATGTAATCCTGATGTCTGTTTAAACTCCTCTAACGGTTTTATAAACACATCGTCTGCTTGTGATGTCACTAAATAAACTCTCTCCACCAATCATGTGCAATATGTAAATTAGTAGAGGATGCAACAGTTATTGTAAACAGTTCAACCATGAAACCAGGGGTCCGTTCTTCGTACGTCTCTAACTCGGTTAGCTGGATGTGATCGTTGTGGATTTGTCCTGATCTTGGATTGTTTCGTTCTTCGAAGCGAATCTCGCGCTTGCTGTCGTAGCAACATGTCCGTAAGCTTAAAGCTGCTCGCGAGCAGGTTTATTTCATGTAAACAGGATTTAGGCTGCGCTCCTGGCGGGTTATGATTGGTTGAAATGGCGAGATCACATCTGATTGGTTAAAGAGCATGACTGACTGACGCGGACTGACTCACGTGGGAAAAGAAAAGTATCTGGCATGAATATATGGATGGATGGATTTAAACATAAATACAGTATATGTAGACATGTGTGTGTGTGTTCTGTGGTCATCATTCGTGTGTTAATCTCCGTGTGTGTCTAATCATATGTAACATTCTGTCCCCCGATTGCGTCTATATAAGTGGAGGTCATTTTCTCAAATCTGTCTCAGTCATGTCTTGTCCGTTTATGAGAGAGCAACCGGTTACTGAAGGTGTGAGGATTATACGCAGAGTTTCTCAAATTCCTCATGTATTGCGTGATAGACAGGATCCTTTAGCACAGCATGACAATATACTTCTTACTAGACTTCTTCTTCTACTTCACTTTTACACTGTAAACCCGATTAAGTTGGCAAAACTCAGAATATTTGAGGTCATCAGTTACATCATTTTTTTAAGTAATAATGTTTCCAATTTTAAGTAAACAGAACCATCAATATTTGAGTTTGTTGAACTTGTTGCAAATAAAGTAAATTCAGTCCAGCGCGGGAATCGAACCCGGGTCTTTCATATGGCAGGCGAGACACCAACCACTGAGCCACCAGTGCGCTTTAGATTTAAACTGGTGGAACTTTGAAGTGACACTTACTGTTACTGTTACTTAAGTACTTATGATTACTGAAAATATCAAATTTGTTCAGCTAACTTTAAATTACTACAAATAGGATTTGAGAGTGTGTGTGTATATATATATATATACACACACACACACACACACACACACATATATAACATGTAACACGGGCAGCACTCACATATTTAATAATTACTTTTATTTTAAATTATCTTCATTAAAGTTTGAAATTCTCCATAACCCTCTAATAAAAGCTTTTGCTCCGCATGAGAAAAATAAATTGAGCTGCTCTTTTGCCATTTCGTCAACCAATCGCAGGGGTTGTGATCAGTGTTTCTACTGTCGATGCATGTCGCCTTTTAAACAAACACACGAACGCGCAATAATCCCAGACAACTCAATCCAGCGATACTGATCATCAACAACAGGTGTGTCGAAGAACCGAATTAGCCGCATCGTAATTAGCGCGATGATCTCATCTTAGATCTGTCAATTCATCTCGGATGTTTCAAGCGACGTACGAAGAACGGACCCCTGCATGCGCGCTAAGCTAATTATCATGATTATGACTATTACAGTGATGCAGAGATGCATAACAATAATAACAACAACAACAATAACAATAATAATAATAATGATAATAATAATAATGATGAGATGTAGATGACCTTGAGCGACTCGGTCTGCAGGCCCAGCCCCTTAGTGCACAGCTCCATGACCGAGTAAGAGCAGAACGTGTCTCTGACGCGGAACTGACTGACGGCTAGCAGCCAGAGCGCGGGATTGACTTCCAACTCCGACGGAGGGATCAGGATGGACTGGTGCCCTGAGTACACACTGCAGACACACACACACTTAATCAGTGCAACTCTCTCTCTTTCTTCATCTCTCTCTCTCTCTCTCTGTCTCTCTCACCTGCAGAGGCACCAGAGGACGAAGCCCAGGCCGCAGTACGGGTCGAGGCAGATGGCCACTTCGCGAGACGGGTACAGCTCACACTGGAGCTTGATTGAGCGGCAGAAGGCACTGGTGGCAGAGTGAGACATCTGAAAAGCAAAGAAAGATGGAGGGAAGAAGGAAGGACGAGTAACAGAGAGTGAGGACTGATTCAGTACAGCGTGTGGGAAAGTGAAGCGCTCTGCATCACGGCGGTGATCAGTGGCACAAACACAGGTTTAGAACATCTGTGTGTGTGTGTGTGTGTGTGTGAGAGAGAGAGAGAGAACTTGATGAGGAGGAGAAGCACTTCATCACTACATCACTGGACCTGAGGACTGAACACCAGAACCGCTCTACAGATCAGAACAGCGGCTCAGTCTCAGCACTCGCCCCCTGCTGGCCGCGCGCGCGATGTCTCGCTAATCTAATCTAAACCACACTGAACAGCTGACCGCTCTGAAATCAATCAGGACAATAAAAAAGGAGCTTAAGTTCAGTTCAGTTTAATTTCTATAGTGTGTTTAACAATAGTCATATAGCAGCTTTACGAATGAAAGATTATATAGAAATGAGATTAAACTATATGAGGGAATCAGATTAATTAATGAATCAGAACGATCAGATGAACGAGTCGAGGGCGACGGTGCTGAGAGAGAAACTCCCTGAGATGGCAAGAGGACGAAACCTTGAGTCTCAAACGTCTGAAGTGTTAAACGTGTGAACAGATTAACATCTGAAATCAAACTGCAGCCGCGTGATGATTTACAGCAGTGTATTAACGTTAACGCAGCCTGGAGGATTTACGCCTTTGTTTTTGTTTTTAAGGTGAACCTTCAGTAACTTTAAATCAGAAAATCATTCACCATTGATTACATTGTCCATGACAGAGATAATCTTATTTCTATTGGTTTATAAACATTTCACTGCACGTCGTACTGTACCGTAGTGTATCAACGCTGTGTACAGGACAAATAAAACTTCAACTTGACTTTCAGTTTTTAAAGCCACCGGTGCCGAGAGGAATCATAAATTAAAGTTAAGTGAGGTTTAATGTCTATTTATTTCATATTTTACTTCATGTATGTCTTTTTTAACGACATGTTTTATATGCAGAAATATAACTATAGTGTTGGGAATTGGTAATATTGGTGATGTTTTTGGGCGGCTGGAACGGATTATCTGCATTTACATTATTTCCTATGGGACAACGCGTTTCACAATACGACATTTCACCTTAAGAACTCGTCTCAGGGACGGATTACATCAAATCCTAAAGTAACGCTGTCCTGCTTAAAGAGCACACAGACTTAAAGCCCTGACGCTTCCGTCACTGACCCGGAGAGGAAGAGACCCTGGACGTGACAGTGAGCACGCCCAGACCGGTTCATGTTCCATCACGTCCCTCACGCCTGATCTTACACTGTTTACCCACAAACGAGCAGACAGCGCCGTCTCGGGGACTTTACGAGCTTCATAAAGACTCTCCAGGAAGTGACTGCAGTCGGCAAAGATCAAAAATGACCTCAACATGTGGAGAAAAGCTGTGTGTGTTCGGGACTCCACACACACGGAGTGTATCTGATCAACGATCCAGAGGGTCACATACTCGTGTCTAGAGCACGTCACGTCCTGCACACGCCTTTAAACCGTAAATAAAAAGCAAGAGACTAAAACACGAGGGCTGATAAAAGACTCTTCCTGATCAGGAGGTTCGTTATAAAACGTTTAAAACCGTAATGTAAAAATAAGGAGAGTGTAAATCTTTAAATAATAACTGAACAAAATGTGAAACTGAAGAGGAAGCGGCTGTGATCGGATTCATCTGTAACTAATACAGTCACGGTGTTTACTGATCACATGACCTCATGAATATGCTAATCAAACTCCGCCCCACACCAAGTGAACAAACACAGACAGG
>CM059226.1:413762-421262 GCA_030347435.1 Clarias fuscus | reverse complement strand
TTACTCAATATCTAAAATCACAGATCACGGCGAGATGATGTTCCGCGTCCTCTCTGTCTCACTGCAGGTCCTGCGTGATGCTCTTACCGTAGGTGAGGACGTAGAGAGGCTTGCCGTTGGTGTCCATGGTGGTGAGACAGGGGGCTTTAGGGGAGATGGTTCCCCATCGCTGCAGCGCCGCCTCCAGTGATGGAGGCCAGTTGGTCACCACTCCAAGCTGCTCTCCTCTCATGGTCATCATCTGCGCTCCCTCGGGCCGGGGCTGGTTCGGGTCGGGCTGCTGGACTGCGCCGGGCGACACAGAGAAGGTGCAACTATTTTTAGATGCTCAAACAAACGAGAAGGAAGGTGAAGGAAGCCTATGTGCTCACCCTCAAGAAGCTCCTCAAAATCATCAACGAAGAACTCGCGCAGTGGAGGCCGTCTCGGCTGCTTCAGAGTGTTCACCAGCTGCTGGATCTTAGCAGAGACTCGACTGCTGACCGGGACCCCTGGAGTAACACACACACACACACACACACATGTAAACAGACTGCAGAAACATCTTGATTGTATTGTTATTTCATTTTCATGTCCTTCCAAACAAGACACTTTTATGAACGGTATTGATCAACGCCCGTGACAGACGCAGAAGCTCGAGTCAAATCCCCTGGAGAGGAAATGCAGTCATCATAAAGGAAGCAGATCAATGCTTTCAATCATCACCTAATCTCTGAGGATCTATCAGAGAGAGCTCTAACACACACACACACACACACACACACACACACACACACGGCCTCACCGTCTCCAGTCTCCATGAGCTCAGCGTTGCCGTACTTCTGGGTGTTGCGAGGGACAGTGGACACCTGCGGTCTCTCCACCTGCGCTGGGAGCTCTGAGGTGTAGGTGGTGACATCCGGAGGAGCCGAGTGGTTCTCTGGGATTGGAGGAAACACAGGGGTCAGAGGTCACAACAACTGCTGCACTGGGAGACACTCACACACGGTTCGGTAGAGAAAGAAAGCTGGAGGAGGAGAAGTGATGATGGAGGAGATGGAACGGACAGAGCCGGAGATGGAGATCTGAGTTTTTTAAGGAGAGATGGATGGAGAGGAGGTGGAGGACACGGAGGAGAGACAGTTTCCTTCTCTCTGTAATTACAGTCTCTGTTATTTCAAATCTCTGTGGGGTTTATTCTCATTCACTCTCAGGCAGTAAATCCTCGAGTGTGTGTGTGTGTGTGTGTGTGTGTTATTCACCATTCATCTCTCTAGTCCCTGCGAAGCAGTAAAGAGCTTTCTGTCACATCTGTGATTACAGGCAGTGCCGGCGGTGTGGTTACGCTGCAGACGCAGGTCAGTCATGAATGATGTGTTTCATGAATGATGATGATGATGATGATGGTGATGGTATTTGTGCGGCGTGTGTGTGTGTGTGTGTGTTTGGGTATGGCGGGTGTTTGGAGGGGGCAGCCTGTTGAACGAGACTCTCAGAGAGCTCATAAACTGTCGCAGTGCGTCTGATATTAAGCGCGCTCCATTACAGCCGGGGGGCGCCGTCAGGACGCCGTGGATCAGCAGCGACTACGGCTTTTGGAGCCAATCAGAGCGAGAATTTAAACGTGGATCAGTCGCACAGTGTTACTTTAATCCTGTTTTCGCTCAGATTTCATTAATTGTATAATAAAACATCAAAAAACTGTATTTTGAGATTATTATTTTTGTTTATTAAAACAAGGCACCGGTACTTTCTCTGGTGTTCAGGGTTTTCTGAACTTCTCTACGTTTCCTGCTGTGTGAAGTCTGAGCCGCACCGTGAGACTCCTGCTCTTTACATCACGCAGCAGCTCCGAGGTTTCTGTTTCACTGGACTGCAATACAGTTTCATTATAAATAAACGCACGTAAATGTTATGCCTCGCTGAATAACAGCAGCGGAACCCAACACCGAGTCCGATCTCAGCGTGATTGCCGTGTATCTTGATTCGATCGATTTTGATGTAATCGTGTTGAGAAGGTCCTCGATTCAGCAGCACATCTGCAGTTGGATAAAAATGTTTAATAAAAGCGTGAGCGTTAGTCACACGGGTGAGTCACAGACACAGAGGGGGGCGGTCACGTCAGACATGTGGAGGTGGAGTCTGTCTGAGAGCATGACCGAAAAAATTTACTGACTACACACACACTCACACACATACACACACACACTACCTCAAGCTAATCAGAGTCAGAGACTAAACAGCATCTCTGCTGATGTACCACACCCAAAATAACCACACACACACACACACACACACTCAATGACATAGGTGCTAATGATTTCTCATCAAGAGCCAAGCAGACACAGGAACCAAGCAAGGACAGTCACAGAAACACACACTGAGTCTAAGACACATTAAGTCTGAGACACACACTAAGTCTGAGACATACTGAGTCTGTGACACACTGAGTCTAAGACACACCGAGTCTGAGACACTAAGTCTGAGACATACTGAGTCTGAGACATACTGAGTCTGAGAGACATAATGAGTCTGAGACACACTAAATCTGAGACACTAAATCTGACACATTCTGAATCTGACAGACACTGAGTCTGAGACACACTTAGTCTGAGACACACTGAGTCTGAGACACACTGAGTCTGAGACACAAAGTCTGACACACACAATGAGAAAAACAATGAGTCTGAGACACATACTGATTCTGACAGACATTGAGTATGAGACACACTAAGTCTGAGACACTGAGGCTGACACACAATGAGTCTGAGACACATACTGAGTCTGACAGACATTGAGTCTGAGACACACTAAGTCTGAGACATTGAGTCTGAGACAAACTGAGACTGAGACACACTGAGTCTGAGACACATACTGAGTCTGACAGACATTAAGTCTGAGACACAATAAGTCTAAGACACTAATTCTGAGACACTGAGTCTGAGACACACAATGAGTCTGACAGACACTAAGTCCGAGACATTGAGTCTGAACCACTGAGTCTGAGACACACAATCAGTCTGACAGACACTAAGTCTGAGACACACTAAATCTGAGACACGCCTAGTCTGAGACACACTGGCCTCCATCACTGAGACACACTGAGTCTGACACACACAATGAGTCTGAGACACATACTGAGGCTGACAGACATTGAGTCTGAGACACAATGAGCCTGAGACACACTAAGTCTGAGACATACTGAGTCTGAGACATACTGAGTCTGACACACAAGTCTGAGACACACAATTAGTCTGAGACACACAATGAGTCTGAGACACACTAAGTCTGAGACACACTAAGTCTGATACACATACTGATTCTGACAGACATTGAGTCTGACACACAATAAGTCTGAGACACATACTGAGTCTGACAGACATTGAGTCTGAGACACACTAAGTCTGAGACACTAAGTCCGAGACATTGAGTCTGAACCACTGAGTCTGAGTGTCACAGCGTGCGCCTGTGCTGGGCGTGCGCCCAAATCTATTATCGCCCCTCGCTTACTTCGTAGGCTTCCTAAGTAGGCGGCACCCCTTCTGCAGGTGTGCAAAGGGACGGGGCCACCGTCTTGCTCTCGCCGACGAAGAGCAAAAGGCCGCGAGGAGGACAGCGTTAAGGCCGCCGATCCCAGCCGGGAAAGCCGCCCAGCCGAAGGACGTCCGAGCGAGACTCCCGCCTGAGGCCGCGCCCACAGAGAGCTGGGAGGGGCCAGGCCGGCCATCGACAGCGGGGAGGAACCGAGAGGGAGCGTGCAGGAGCGCTGCCTCGCGTGCTCCGTTCGGCCACTCCATCCACCGCCGCCAGCCGCGTGCCCGCATGCCAGCTGGGCACTGCCTCGGACCCTGCACGTGCACACATCATCCCTTCCCTTTCTTTCCGTCCTCCCTCCTTTTACCCTTTCCTTCCCTTATTTATTACAAATAAATTATCCTTTTCCCCTAAGATCTCGCCTCGTGTCTGTGTTTCATGGTGCCGCCCGTGCAACAATGGGTCGAACCCGTTACACTGAGACACACAATCAGTCTGACAGACACTAAGTCTGAGACACACTAAATCTGAGACACACTGAGTCTGAGACACACCTAGTCTGACACACATTGGCCTCCATCACTGAGACACACTGAGTCTGAGACACACAAAGAGTCTGAAACACATACTGAGGCTGACAGACATTGAGTCTGAGACACAATGAGTCTGAGATACAATGAGTCTGAGACACACTATATCTGAGACATACTGAGTCTGACACACAAGTCTGAGACACACAATTAGTCTGAGACACACAATGAGTCTGAGACACACTAAGTCTGAGACACACTAAGTCTGAGACACATACTGATTCTGACAGACATTGAGTCTGACACACAATAAGTCTGAGACACATACTGAGTCTGACAGACATTGAGTCTGAGACACACTGAGACTGAGACACACTGAGTCTGAGACACATACTGAGTCTGACAGACATTAAGTCTGAGAGACAATAAGTCTGAGACACACTAATTCTGAGACACTGAGTCTGAGACACATACTTAGTCTGAGACACAATGAGTCTGAGACACACAATGAGTCTGACAGACACTAAGTCCGAGACATTGAGTCTGAGACACAATAAGTCTGAGAAACACTAAGTCTGAGACACACTATATCTGAGACATACTGAATCTGACATACGAGTCTGAGACACTCAATGAGTCTGAGACACACAATGAGTCTGAGACACACTCTGAGTCTGACAGACACTGAGTCTGAGACACGCTATATCTGAGACACACACTGAGTCTGACACACGATGAGTCTGCGACACACAATGAGTCTGAGACACAATGAGACTGAGACACAATGAGTCTGAGAAACACTAAGTCTGAGACACACTATATCTGAGACATACTGAATCTGACATACGAGTCTGAGACACTCAATGAGTCTGAGACACACAATGAGTCTGAGACACACTCTGAGTCTGACAGACACTGAGTCTGAGACACGCTATATCTGAGACACACACTGAGTCTGACACACGATGAATCTGCGACACACAATGAGTCTGAGACACACTAAATTTGACAGACACTAAGTCTGAGACACACTATGTCTGAGACACTAAATTTGACAGACACTAAGTCTGAGACACACTATGTCTGAGACACATACTGAATCTGACATACGAGTCTGAGACACACAATGAGTCTGAGACACACAATGAGTCTGAGACACACTAAGTCTGAGACACATACTGAGTCTGACAGACATTGAGTCTGAGACACACTCTGAGTCTGACAGACACTGAGTCTGAGACACGCTATATCTGAGACACACACTGAGTCTGACACACGATGAGTCTGCGACACACAATGAGTCTGAGACACACTAAATTTGACAGACACTAAGTCTGAGACACACTATATCTGAGACACATACTGAGTCTGAGACACACAATGAGTCTGCGACACACAATGAGTCTGCGACACACAATGAGTCTGCGACACACAATGAGTCTGCGACACACAATGAGTCTGAGACACATACTGAGCCTGACAGACATTGAGTCTGAGACACACTGAGTTTGACAGACACTGAGTCTGACACACAGTGAGTCTGAGACACATACTGAGTCTGACAGACATTGTGTCTGAGACACACTAAGTCTGAGACACCGAGTCTGACTGACACTGATTATGAGACACATACTGAGCCTGAGACACAATCAGTCTGAGACACAATCAGTCTAACAGACACTAAGTCTGAGACACACTAAATCTGAGACACACTGAATCTGAGACACACTAAGTCTGAGACACCGAGTCTGACTGACACTGATTATGAGACACATACTGAGCCTGAGACACAATCAGTCTGAGACACAATTAGTCTGACAGACACTAAGTCTGAGACACACTAAATCTGAGACACACTGAGTCTGAGACACAGAGTCTGAGACACACTTAGTCTAAGACACTGAGTCTGAGACACACACTGGCCTCCATCACTGAGACACACTGAGTCTAAGACACTGAGTCTGAGACACACACTTAGTCTGAGACATACTAAATCTGAGACATACTAAATCTGAGACACACTGAGTCTGAGACAGAGTCTGAGACACTGAGTCTGAGACACACAATGAGTCAGAGACACATACTGAGTCTGACACACAATGAGTCTGCGACACACAATGAGTCTGCGACACACAATGAGTCTGAAACACAATGAGTCTGACAGACACTGAGTCTGAGACACATACTGAGTCTGAGACACATACTGAGCCTGACAGACATTGAGTCTGAGACACACTGAGTTTGACAGACACTGAGTCTGACACACAGTGAGTCTGAGACACAGTGAGTCTGAGACACATACTGAGTCTGACAGACATTGTGTCTGAGACACACTAAGTCTGAGACACCAAGTCTGACTGACACTGATTATGAGACACATACTGAGCCTGAGACACAATCAGTCTGAGACACAATCAGTCTGACAGACACTAAGTCTGAGACACACTAAATCTGAGACACACTGAGTCTGAGACACACTAAGTCTGAGACACCGAGTCTGACTGACACTGATTATGAGACACATACTGAGCCTGAGACACAATCAGTCTGAGACACAATCAGTCTGACAGACACTAAGTCTGAGACACACTAAATCTGAGACACACTGAGTCTGAGACACAGAGTCTGAGACACACTGAGTCTAAGACACTGAGTCTGAGACACACACTGGCCTCCATCACTGAGACACACTGAGTCTAAGACACTGAGTCTGAGACACACACTTAGTCTGAGACATACTAAATCTGAGACATACTAAATCTGAGACACACTGAGTCTGAGACAGAGTCTGAGACACTGAGTCTGAGACACACAATGAGTCAGAGACACATACTGAGTCTGACAGACATTGAGTCTGAGACACACAATGAGTCTGAGACACATACTGAGTCTGAAACACAATGAGTCTGACAGACACTGAGTCTGAGACACTGAGCCTGAAACACACACACACACACACACTAGGTGCATTGTTTACAAATTAGTGCATAGAATAAAATCCCATAAATTTCTCACAACCACACAGGAACCACATTGAATATGAAATAATTTTCATGGCAGTACACACACACACACACACACACACACACACACACATTGTGCAGGATGGAGATGGTTGGAGGTGTGTTCTCTGGAGGTGATGTTGATGGGGAGGGGCAAATTGGAGGTGTGTGGAGGGGGTCAGGGTATGTGGTGAGTGTGTGTGTGTGTGTGTGTGTGTGTGTGTGTGTGTGTGTGTGTGTGTGTGTGCGCGCGCGTGTGTGTGCTGGGCGTGGCATACTGACCATCCGACTCGAGTGGCGGCGGCCAGAGGAGATCTGACCCGAACTCACAGGAGCGACGCAGCGAGTTTCCGTTCTCAGCTACACCGAGCATCGTTTTCCTCTTCAGTGAGAGGTGTGCAATCGGCCCTGGATTTGTTAGGGAGAGAACCAGAACCAGAACCTTAGAACCAGAA
>CM059226.1:406262-408762 GCA_030347435.1 Clarias fuscus | reverse complement strand
AAAGGGGGGGGGGGCGATGCGAGGAAGGGGGGGGGCGCGATGAGTGGGGGGCCGGGGGGGATGGGGCGATGCGAGGAAGGGGGGCGATGCGAAACCTCTCGACGCCTCAATAACCACCTCTTAAGCGTTTCAGCTTTAACGTTAGTCGACGGCCTGCAGCAGTGTATGCAGGCGTCTGATCCCCGAGGACTGATGAGAACCTCCCGCTGGTTCTCTGGAACGTTCCTCGGAGGAGCTGAGGATGGAAATGAATCAGCATGAGACAGAAGAGGAGAGGTTTATAAAAAGAAGTTGGATGATTCACTGCCTCGCTCCCACACACCGACATTCAAACTTCCTGTTCATCCTCCGAGGAGAATCCAGCCCACCTTCCCCTCCTCCTCCTCCTCACCACTTCACTGCCTCCCCCCCTTTACCCCCCACCACTCCTCAACATCTGTACACATCTGGAGTTGAAGCTGAAAGGAAGACTTACTGCTGCTAGGGTGCGAATCGAGTCGGTGTGAGAGGAGACGCACGAGGCTTTATTATCAAACGAAAAGTGGGCGGAGCTTAGAGTCACGTGAACACAAGAGACCAAGATCCTGGAGAAGGTTGAAGAGAAGTTGAGTGTCTTCAGCAGGAGACGTAGTGATGTGAGGAAAAAGATCAGGAGTTTCAGTGGAGACACTGTTACACACAGCGACACACACACTGCTACACGCACACACTGCTACACACACACTGATACACACACACTGATACACACACACTGATACACACACACTGATACACACTCCTCTATAAACCCTCTTACATAAACCCTGAGAACAGAGGAAAACATCATCATCGCGAGGTTTATAAACATTATACTATTTTTGTATAAAAATAGTAAAAAAAAATAGTATAACATATGTGTAAAGTATGGTGTGTGTGTGTGTGTGTGTGTGTGTGTGTGTGTGTGTGTGTGTGTGTGTGTGTGTGTGCGTGTGCGTGTGTGTTTTCCTCATGTCTTCATTTTATGTTAAATGTGACGGTCAGGACGTTATCAGTCTCTGTGACGCAGCGTTTCTCCTTTAAGAGCTTCAAACCAAAAATAACACAGTGGTGAGGAGCTGTACGTCAGTCTCTTTCACACACACACACACACACACACACACACACACACATACAGATCCAGACCGACATTTATAACCAGAATGTACACGGTATTCACAGCAACAGAACCGAGACTGAGGCGCCAATGTTTGATACCAAACCATTCCGGGGTGTCCGGATCAGCAGGTGGTGTGTTAATGTGCTCATAAACTACGACTGTGAGAAGTAAACACACACACACACACACACACACTACTGAAAGAAGGAAAACAGCAGATTTGATATATATATACTGTATATATGGGACAAAACATGTCCAGCACATAATATTGTGTTTTTCTGGAAAAGAAAAAATAGAAAGAATTCATACTTTGATTATGATCAATTTTATAAGCTGAATCAACTCAGCATTTCAACATTTTTTGTTATTAACATTTTATCAATATTTTCAAATAGCTGAAAAATGATGAAATTTTTTTTTTTAAAGAAAATATATATATATATAAATCACTTATTGTGTGTAAAGTAAAATAAGTACATATTAATTAATGACTTTTACAAATTCATAACATTTTTTAACTTAAAATTTTTAATTTGCTGAATTTCTGCCCTGAGTTTCTGTCAACACCGTCAGACATCACTAAGAAATAAATTAAAGATTATTTAACTATACACTGTATATATCTATATCAATCTTATGGTCTAAACCCTGTTCAACTGCTCGGGTTCTTGCAAGTTCTATCATTTTTTAAATTTTAAATGTTGACATTTACACTGCAGTGGTCACAACCGTAACATGTCAACACAGTATGTCTTTATATTGGGGTCATTTTTTGTCAAATTGATGAATTTCAGGCATATTAAATATGTATCTAGCAAATTATGAGAAAAGAAACTGTCTCTCACATACATTTGAGAAGTTAGCTAGCAGAAAGTGGAATGTTGTCAACACTGTCGGACATCAAGGAAATTCATCTGATGGTGGTGACGTCCAAAGTAGGTTCTATTTCACTACTTAAAATACTTTTTACATTTCCTTCAGCAAAACATTTGTTTTTTCCTTGTAATCTCCTATAAAAATGTATTTATTGTTTTGATTAAAGCATGCTTCACACACACACACACACACACACACACGCACACACACACACACACACACACAGACCCGAGGAAGAAATGGGACATGGACCCTGGAAGTGCAGGCCAACACTAAGCCACTGTGCCGCCCAGGTGACGCTGCCCACAGTTACTGTCGGAGAGGTACGCCTGTGACACACACACACACACACACACACCACGGCGTAAAAGCTGATCATCTTTGTGCAAACACCACTGCTCCCCGTCCACACACCGCCTGCCACCCAAACAAACAGAAGTTCACTTTTACATACTGTATACAGTCTCATGCAGAAGTTTGCTGAAA
>CM059226.1:359229-405762 GCA_030347435.1 Clarias fuscus | reverse complement strand
GGGGGGGGGGGGGGGGGGGGGGGGGTTCTTTCTTATTTAATTTAATTTTTTTATTTAGAAAAAAGAAGGCAGGTCAGTGTATATGACCTTGTTTTTCAATTGTACTGTCCAGTTCCTTCAATAAAAAAAAAAAGAAAAAAATTCCAGCCAATCAGAAGCTTTTTTTTTACTCAACTCATCTTTATTTGTATAGCACTTTAACAACAAGAATGTCCCAAAGTGCTTCACATAAATAATAAAATAATAATGTAATAAAATAATACAGTAATATAATAAAAAATAAATTAAATTAAATTATAAAAAATAATAAAGTAATATTAAAAAGGAACATTCTGATTTTTACATTCTGACGACCTGTAATTTTTCAATTAAACATTAGATTTTTTCGTGTGGAAAGATTGGAAACATAATCACTCCACCAAAACTGGCAGTGAATAGCGATGTCCTGTACTTAGGAAACCGCGGAGGTGAGACAGGGGTGTTAGATTCTCTTCGGTTGTTGTGTTTATCACGGCATGAGTTGATTCTGCATCTGCGTTATTTTTACCAGCATATGGTAAATGTCTCTCACACACACACACACACACACACACACACACACACACACACGGTAAAAACTGAAACACACACTACTGTGTGATCAGAGACAGCATGTGCGGTTCTAACTGGTCTGTAAGTTACAGTATCAGATGATTAAAGCTGCGTGTTGACTCGAGCCGTTACACAGAGTCTGTGAGAACAGAGCGAGACACAGAGGAGTTTACTGGAGCTGTGTGAAGACTGAGCAATAAACCCTCTGACAACAATAAACTCTACACAGTAAACACTGGATTTAATAACAAACTACCCTGTTACATTTACCTTATACTGATATATAATAATAATAATAATAATAATATAAACTAACACACATGATGAAGTTGTGTTGTTGTCTGAGTGTCCACAATACACAAGTGCTACTTAACAGTATTGCTGTTAATATTCTTTTTATGTTTAAATAAACCTTTCACTTCATTTACATTACAATAGAGAAAGCTGACTTTTATTTTAATACGAGACAGTTGTGAGTCCTGTGCAGACAACACTTTATTTTCTAAAGTGCAATCAATGTTTTTTGTTGGAAGAAAAAAAACAGAGAGAATCGCGTGAGAGAATCGTGATCTCAGCTCTCATGGAGAAAAATCCTGTTTCACATTTTGTTATGAATCGCGCAGCTCCAGTACAGAACACTAACACGAGCCGACAGCGTGACCCTGCACGACCTCGACACGCTGCAGCGTTTAACCGGCACCGGCGACTCATCCTCACTGGAAAAACAGCAGCAGTGACGAGACACACCGAGACGCTCTGAAACCCTGAGACACACTGAGACACACTGAGACACACCGAGAAGCTCTGAAACCCTGAGACACACCGAGACACACCGAGACACACTGAGACACACCGAGAAGCTCTGAAACCCTGAGACACACCGAGACACACCGAGACACACTGAGACACACCGAGACGCTCTGAAACCCTGAGACACACCGAGACACAACGAGACACACTGAGACACACCGAGACGCTCTGAAACCCTGAGACACACCGAGACACACCGAGATGCTCTGAAACCCCGAGACACACCAAACAGACCAAAACACACGGCGGGCAGCACGTGTCCTCCATCTCCGCTCCAGCCAGGACGACGCCCTGATCACGCTCAGAGGAATTCCACAAACAGCTCCATCCAGGTGTTTGTGCTAAAAGCAGCTGCAGTAATAAATCCAGATGTTTTATCATCATTATTATGTCTAATCCACAGCACAGCGAGACGCCATCAGACATCAGATCTCAAAATAAACATCAGACTGGATGAATGAGTCACGTCTCTGATGACCCCGGGACCGTGTGACTTAACCAGTGTTTAGTGTGACTTCATTAGAGAATGACGAGGCTCACTGACGCACGGAGCGAGCACAACATCACAATAAACACATCATAACAACCTCGTTACACTGAACACCTCAACACACTGACACCGCCCGCAGGACACACCAACATCACCAACAACACGACACCTGAGCACTCCAACACACTAACACTAAGACCGGGGTGTACGAGGCATGCATCGGTACACACACACACATACACACACACATACACACACACACACACACACACACACATTATTGCAGGACCAGGATCACCTACACTACTTTTCACTAAAGAATATTTCACTGCTTTACAGTAATTTGATCAGTTAAGACGCATTAGCGGCGCGGCCTCTCTGGAAGGCTAACGCTAGCTTTTAAGGTGAAACGCTTTCTTACGTGTTACTCAATGCAGGAGTTACACACTGCGGATCGATCGACACACCTTAAACATTACTCAAACACTTCAGAGCATTCCTGCTGTTGTAACACACTCTCTCACATGACACACACTTTACTGACTGGATCCTCAAACTCTCACGGAAATGTGTGTGAACTTCAGCTGGAATAAGTGGATGTGAGCTCTCTTCACTTCGGAGACAAAAAGAGTGTCGTCCCGATGTTCACTCCGGCCGCACGACGCCTAAAGACCAGGACACTAACACACTAACACTCTACACACTCTACACACTAACACTCTACACACACTAACACTCTACACACTCTACACACTAACACTCTACACACACTAACACTCTACACACTCTACACTCTACACTCTAACACTAACACACTAACACACTAACACTCTAACACTCTAACACTCTAACACACACCCTAACACACTAACACTCTACACACTAACACACTCTACACACTAACACTCCACACACTAACACTCTACACACACTAACACTCTACACACATTAACTCTCTACACACTCTACACACTAACACTCTACACACACTAACACACTAACACTCTACACACACTAGCACTCTACACTCTAACACTCTACACACGAACACTCTACACTCTAACACTAACACACTAACACACTAACACTCTAACACACACCCTAACACACACCCTAACACACTAACACACTAACACTCTACACACTAACACACTCTACACACTAACACTCCACACACTAACACTCTACACACATTAACTCTCTACACACTCTACACACTAACACTCTACACACACTAACACACTAACACTCTACACACACTAACACACTAGCACTCTAACACTCTAACACTCTACACTCTAACACTCTAACACTCTAACACTAACACACTAACACACTAACACTCTAACACACACCCTAACACACACCCTAACACACTAACACACTAACACTCTACACACTAACACACTCTACACACTAACACTCCACACACTAACACTCTACACACATTAACTCTCTACACACTCTACACACTAACACTCTACACACACTAACACACTAACACTCTACACACACTAACACACTAGCACTCTACACTCTAGCACTCTACACTCTAACACACTAACACACTAACACTCTACACACTAACACACTCTACACACTAACACTCCACACACTAACACTCTACACACACTAACACTCTACACACATTAACTCTCTACACACATTAACTCTCTACACACTCTACACACTAACACTCTACACACACTAACACTCTACACACATTAACTCTCTACACACATTAACTCTCTACACACTCTACACACTAACACTCTACACACACTAACACACTAACACTCTACACACACTAACACACTAGCACTCTACACTCTAACACTCTACACACTAACACTCTACACTCTAACACTCTACACACTAACACTCTACACACATTAACTCTCTACACACTCTACACACTAACACTCTACACACACTAACACTCAACACACACTAACACACTAGCACTCTACACACTAACACACTAACACTCTAACACACACCCTAACACACACCCTAACACACTAACACTCTACACACTAACACACTCTACACACTAACACTCCACACACTAACACTCTACACACACTAACACTCTACACACATTAACTCTCTACACACTCTACACACTAACACTCTACACACACTAACACACTAACACTCTACACACACTAACACACTAACACTCTACACACACTAACACACTAGCACTCTACACTCTAACACTCTAACACTCTACACACTAACACTCTACACTCTAACACTCTATACACTAACACTCTACACACATTAACTCTCTACACACTCTACACACTAACACTCTACACACACTAACACACTAACACTCTACACACACTAGCACTCTACACTCTAACACTCTACACACGAACACTCTACACTCTAACACTAACACACTAACACACTAACACTCTAACACACACCCTAACACACACCCTAACACACTAACACACTAACACTCTACACACTAACACACTCTACACACTAACACTCCACACACTAACACTCTACACACACTAACACTCTACACACATTAACTCTCTACACACTCTACACACTAACACTCTACACACACTAACACACTAACACTCTACACACACTAACACACTAGCACTCTAACACTCTACACTCTAACACTCTAACACTAACACACTAACACACTAACACTCTAACACACACCCTAACACACACCCTAACACACTAACACACTAACACTCTACACACTAACACACTCTACACACTAACACTCCACACACTAACACTCTACACACATTAACTCTCTACACACTCTACACACTAACACTCTACACACACTAACACACTAACACTCTACACACACTAACACACTAGCACTCTACACTCTAGCACTCTACACTCTAACACACTAACACACTAACACTCTACACACTAACACACTCTACACACTAACACTCCACACACTAACACTCTACACACACTAACACTCTACACACATTAACTCTCTACACACATTAACTCTCTACACACTCTACACACTAACACTCTACACACACTAACACTCTACACACATTAACTCTCTACACACATTAACTCTCTACACACTCTACACACTAACACTCTACACACACTAACACACTAACACTCTACACACACTAACACACTAGCACTCTACACTCTAACACTCTAACACTCTACACACTAACACTCTACACTCTAACACTCTAACACTAACACACTAACACTCTAACACACACCCTAACACACACCCTAACACACTAACACACTAACACTCTACACACTAACACACTTTACACACTAACACTCCACACACTAACACTCTACACACACTAACACTCTACACACATTAACTCTCTACACACTCTACACACTAACACTCTACACACACTAACACTCTACACACACTAACACTCTACACACATTAACTCTCTACACACTCTACACACTAACACTCTACACACACTAACACACTAACACTCTACACACACTAACACACTAGCACTCTACACTCTAACACTCTACACACACTAACACACTAACACTCTACACACTAACACTCCACACACTAACACTCTACACACTAACACACTAACACTCTAACACACACCCTAACACACACCCTAACACACTAACACACTAACACTCTACACACTAACACACTCTACACACTAACACTCCACACACTAACACTCTACACACACTAACACTCTACACACATTAACTCTCTACACACTCTACACACTAACACTCTACACACACTAACACACTAACACTCTACACACACTAACACACTAGCACTCTACACTCTAGCACTCTACACTCTAACACTCTACACTCTAGCACTCTACACACTAACAGTCTACACTCTAACACTCTACAGACTCTAACACTCTAACACTCTACACATACTACACACTCTGCACACACTAACACTCTACACACTCTAACACGCTAACACTCTACACACACTAACACTCTAACACTCTACACACTCTAACACGCTAACACGCTAACACTCTACACACACTAACACTCTACACACACTAACACTCTACACACATTAACTCTCTACACACTCTACACACTAACACTCTACACACACTAACACACTAACACTCTACACACACTAACACACTAGCACTCTAACACTCTACACTCTAACACTCTAACACTAACACACTAACACACTAACACTCTAACACACACCCTAACACACACCCTAACACACTAACACACTAACACTCTACACACTAACACACTCTACACACTAACACTCCACACACTAACACTCTACACACATTAACTCTCTACACACTCTACACACTAACACTCTACACACACTAACACACTAACACTCTACACACACTAACACACTAGCACTCTACACTCTAGCACTCTACACTCTAACACACTAACACACTAACACTCTACACACTAACACACTCTACACACTAACACTCCACACACTAACACTCTACACACACTAACACTCTACACACATTAACTCTCTACACACATTAACTCTCTACACACTCTACACACTAACACTCTACACACACTAACACTCTACACACATTAACTCTCTACACACATTAACTCTCTACACACTCTACACACTAACACTCTACACACACTAACACACTAACACTCTACACACACTAACACACTAGCACTCTACACTCTAACACTCTAACACTCTACACACTAACACTCTACACTCTAACACTCTAACACTAACACACTAACACTCTAACACACACCCTAACACACACCCTAACACACTAACACACTAACACTCTACACACTAACACACTTTACACACTAACACTCCACACACTAACACTCTACACACACTAACACTCTACACACATTAACTCTCTACACACTCTACACACTAACACTCTACACACACTAACACTCTACACACACTAACACTCTACACACATTAACTCTCTACACACTCTACACACTAACACTCTACACACACTAACACACTAACACTCTACACACACTAACACACTAGCACTCTACACTCTAACACTCTACACACTAACACTCCACACACTAACACTCTACACACTAACACACTAACACTCTAACACACACCCTAACACACACCCTAACACACTAACACACTAACACTCTACACACTAACACACTCTACACACTAACACTCCACACACTAACACTCTACACACACTAACACTCTACACACATTAACTCTCTACACACTCTACACACTAACACTCTACACACACTAACACACTAACACTCTACACACACTAACACACTAGCACTCTACACTCTAGCACTCTACACTCTAACACTCTACACTCTAGCACTCTACACACTAACAGTCTACACTCTAACACTCTACAGACTCTAACACTCTAACACTCTACACATACTACACACTCTGCACACACTAACACTCTACACACTCTAACACGCTAACACTCTACACACACTAACACTCTAACACTCTACACACTCTAACACGCTAACACGCTAACACTCTACACACACTAACACTCTACACACACTAACACTCTACACACTCTAACAAGCTAACACGCTAACAAGCTAACACGCTAACACGCTAACACTCTGCACACACTAACACTCTAAACACACTAACACACTAACACTCTACACACACTAACACTCTACACACACTAACACGCTAACACTCTAACACGCTAACACTCTACACACACTAACACTCTAACACTCTACACACTCTACACACACTAACACTCTACACACACTAACACGCTAACACTCTAACACTCTACACACTCTACACACTCTACACACACTAACACTCTACACACACTAACACGCTAACACTCTAACACACTAACACTCTACACACACTAACACTCTACACAAACTACACACTCTACACACACTAACACTCTACACACACTAACACTCTACACACTCTAACACTCTAACACACTAACACTCTACACACACTAACACTCTAACACACTAACACTCTACACACACTAACACTCTACACACTCTAACACGCTAACACTCTAACACACTAACACTCTACACACACTAACACTCTAACACTCTACACACTCTACACACACTAACACTCTACACACACTAACACTCTACACACTCTACACACACTAACACTCTACACACACTAACACTCTAACACTCTACACACACTAACACTCTAACACTCTACACACTCTACACACACTAACACTCTACACACACTAACACTCTACACACTCTACACACACTAACACTCTACACACTCTAACACTCTAACACACTAACACTCTACACACACTAACACTCTAACACTCTAACACACTAACACTCTACACACACTAACACTCTACACACTCTAACACGCTAACACTCTAACACACTAACACTCTACACACACTAACACTCTAACACTCTACACACTCTACACACACTAACACTCTACACACACTAACACTCTACACACACTAACACTCTACACACTCTAACACTCTAACACACTAACACTCTACACACACTAACACTCTAACACTCTAACACACTAACACTCTACACACACTAACACTCTACACACTCTAACACGCTAACACTCTAACACACTAACACTCTACACACACTAACACTCTACACACTCTACACACACTAACACTCTACACACACTAACACTCTAACACTCTACACACACTAACACTCTAACACTCTACACACTCTACACACACTAACACTCTACACACACTAACACTCTACACACTCTACACACACTAACACTCTACACACACTAACACTCTACACACTCTAACACTCTAACACACTAACACTCTACACACACTAACACTCTAACACTCTAACACACTAACACTCTACACACACTAACACTCTACACACTCTAACACGCTAACACTCTAACACACTAACACTCTACACACACTAACACTCTAACACTCTACACACTCTACACACACTAACACTCTACACACACTAACACTCTACACACACTAACACTCTACACACACTAACACTCTACACACTCTAACACGCTAACACTCTACACACACTAAAATTCTACACACTATTACACTAATCAGCCACAAGATGGTGTCGGTGCTTAAAAGTGTCTCCGCTACTGCAGGTTTAAAAGTAAATTTTCAGATCAGATCATATAACACCGTTTTCATAATACTTAACACTTCTTATCTCCTGGTCAATGTTTCTTTTTTGTAAATATATATACACATTTATATTTCTATCAGAGAAAAAGAAACATATTTGCTAAATACAATTTCATGGCCTTTTATGTTTTAGTGTCAGAAACATTTTTGGATTCAAATTTTTAAATGATCTTAATTGTCATTCAGACAATTGGACAGTTTAGAAAAGACATAAACCTGAAAAAGTGTTTTATTCTAAAATGTAATTCTAACAACATGACATGGTTACAGACACTACAGATTTTTTGCTACTTTTTGCTTTAAGCTTTTACCAAAAAACTATTTAAGCAACAATTTTTACAGGAAATACGCTTCTAGACGTTTACACCAATTTTATGTTCAATACTCATACATGTGAATACTTTGCATTTTAACTGATTATTGCTGAAAGTGCTTCTTTGGCACAAACATTTTCTGTATAAAATGTATGACATAAAAACATGTAATAAAATGAGCAGCAGTACTGTGTTTTGGTCGTAACACACTAATACAGTAACACAGGAACATATTAACACCATAAACACTCGTGATTCTCTGACACGGGTTCCACAGAGACCTGGAGCTTCAGCATGTCCTTACAGAGCACTCACACACCACCGGCCAATCAATAAAACACTGATTAGCAAAATGAAACATTCACTAACAATCTGCAAAACAAACATCTGGATGTGAAGGTGAGACTGGAACTGAAAGTGAGGAGACGTGGGACTGATCACACACCTCCATTTCAGCTGCTTCATCCCACAGCGGAGTTTAGAGAGCAGCTCGGCAAACAGGTGAGAGAGGAGCGAGTCGAACCCTCGGAAACCTGACAAGCTAACAAGCTGATTAATGCTAACGAAGCCTGCAGGGCGGAGCCGCTTCAATAAACACCTGAATACAACACAGAGTGAAGCTGTGGGGGCAGGACCAGCCTGTGTGTGTGTGTGTGTGTGTGTGTGTGTGTGTGTGTGTGTGTGTGTGTGTGTGTGGGTGTGTGTGGGTGTGTGTGTGTGGGTGTGTGTGGGTGTGGGTGTGTGTGTGTGGGTGTGTGTGTGTGGGTGTTTACTCTAGCAGGTGATCCAGGGTCAGTGTGATGGAGTGTGTGATGTGGAACACGGACAGGAAGGGGTTAACAGTGTTGCAGCTCCACATGCCAGAAGACTGCAGGATGTAAAATGAAGCCAGATGTGGCCGCGTTCAGAGAAACAAATAAAAAACTTGCAGGAGTTTCAAAGCAACAGTCCTCAGCCCTATACCGGGGCCTCATCTCTCTCTCTCACACACACACACACACACACCTTCTGTAACAGCACTCCACTCAGTGACAGATCACTCGCGCCGTACGTCACCGTGCACCATGTGGTGGAACTCTGGACACTTCTCTGTTCATGATGATGTCATTCTCCAGAACAGGAAGTGATGTCACTGGGATGATGTCATGGTGCAACATGCATCAGGAGAAATCAGGGTTTTATATGGTCCAGATAGACGATGGAGAACTGCTTTAAATCTGTGGTGGAGTTTTTTTCTGGCATTAACACCATCAGGAGACGGAGCTCGCGATTCTGACGAGTCACATGACCTCAACTCTCCAAACACATTTCTCATAACAGCAACATGTGTTATTACAGGTCATTTAAAGTGGAAAAATTCACTGTATAATCCATTTTAGGACATTCACATGGGCCTCCAGTGTGTGTGTGTGTGTGTGTGTGTGTGTGTGTGTGTAAACACACCTTCCCCCCCCTCTGATGTTATTCCTTTCCACACGTATGTGAACCCTGTAATTGAACATTGAGATTTTCATCCCTTTTTGACACCATGAGGTTCTTTAATGAGTCATTTGCATAGCCCCGCCCCTGACCAGGTGCTAAGCCCCATCCAGGCGAAGGTCATTTTCTACTTTCAATTCATTATCAGGTTAGCCTGTTGGATTAGCCACACTCTGAGGCTAAGGCTGCGTGGTTGTTCTGCACGCTGACGCTGGAGGAATGTATGTTTATGTCGATGTTTACTGTGTATAAACTATAAACTATCTATTAACAGTAATGTATTATTTCCGTTTGAGTGTAAAATGGATGAGTTCATTAAACATGAACATGTAAAGTCTAACGCTGAGCACAAAGAGGCACAAACATGATGAGAACTACAAAGACGTGGGGAGGAAACAAGCGGGAAATATCAGCACCTCACCGCTACTAACAGTAATCTAACAGTTACTTCTTTTATAATTACTGTTACAGATGTTTGATGTTGAAGTCACTGTTCCAGCGTGTACCTCCAGGGTGTCGAGCGCTGATACACACACACTTCACATCCATAACTGCAGTTTATCCGAAATCACTTATTACGAACGGAGTAAGATTGTCGACTCTACATCTCCTCCTGCTGTCTTTAAAGTCCACGGCGTCTGGATTAAACCTCTCCTGTCTCATTACGTCTGCGTTTCATGTCACGCATGATATTTTCAGAAGGTGAATGATTCTATGAATTTCGAAGATGTTACGTTAAAAGTTAAGCAGAAACCCGAGTGATCATGAGCTTGTCCACGCTCTGAGACTTCTGGTTTGTTCATGTGAGTCCACGTGTCACACCCTAACACATGCTAAAGTGGAGGCTCTCCAGGACCAGGGTGGAGAACCGCTGATGATGGAGCGCACAGGAGCGCATTAATATAAATCTGCACTACTGTAAGTGTTGCTGTCACGGAGAATTAATCATCACCTTCTGTCCAATCAGGACGCAGCACTCGGCCGCTCTGTGATTTTACACCGCGTTTGAGCGAAACCTGTAATTCGGTAGTTACAACCTCCTACAAGGAAAAGCAACAGAAACAGCTTAGAGTTCCTACAGGAAGCGTCAGTCGCCTCGACGCCGCGGATCCCAAAATGACATCATTCTGTGTTTAGTTTTCAGAAATGCGATCGTCCGGATCATTAATAAAGCCGCGAGAGTGCAGTGATTTATTCCCCCTGAACTGCGACACAAACTCATTAAAGCTGGACAGGTTACTCAGGTGTGTTGGATTTACAGGTGTGGATTTGGTATGAACGCAGAGCAGTGAGTGAGACACCACACCTTATTAAACACTCACTCGACACACACACACACACACACACACACACACACACTCCACACTGACCCTCAGGATGACGAGCTGATCAGTGTGTAGAGCGCAGTGACAGAGCACAAGAACCTCCACTGAATTATTGATCATCATGCTGAAGTCTGAGGAACCTGGAGTAGTGTTCAGGACACACACACACACACACACACACACACTCCACTGAGAGATCTCTCTGTAACATCCATAAGGACACGTCGAAACCAGACGTTCTGGATCGGCCTGCGTGTGGATCTGATCCGACATCAGACACTAACACTATGTGCAGAACATCAGCAGCTCTGACACACCACAGCTCTGAAAATCACCTTAAATGGCTGGGAAACATCTCGCTGAAGGCCTGCATGAACACACACACACACACACAGGAGCTCTAGGCTTTTTTACACAGCAGTTTGTTTGTAGACCAAAAATGAAATTGATGTCAGGAACTTATCTCACACCTATCACACTCCCACACCTCTCACTCCCTCACCTCTCACTCTCTCACTCCCTCACCTCTCACTCTCAGACCCTTCAGATGATGAGTTTTATAAACTGTCTCTTTGATTTGCGTCTTTGTGCTCTTGTTGAGCTTTAGAGACAGTGTGTGTGTGTGTGTGTGTGTGTGTGTGTGTGAGAGAGAGAGAGAGAGAGAGATGTTCTGCCTGAAGCCCGGGGTGAAGCAGTGCGGGGAAATTAGACAAAGGAACGCAGGAGGGAGGAAACGGAAAATAAAACCGAGAGGCCGCGCGCGACGTGACGGAGTGATGCAGCAGCAGCAGCAGCGCGCGCTCACTGCGCCGACCGACAGACCGAGCACATCTGGACGGTATGAGGACCGGGGGGGGGGGGGGGGGTGCGGGGGGGGTGTTAGTCTCCCCCTCCCTCTCTACACCACCTTCATCATTATACATTAATCATAAGAATAAGCGACTCACCCTCGGACAGCTCGAGCTCCAGCTCCGCCAGTCTCGCCCTCACCTCCAGGGGCAGCGGCACCGCATCCCGGTCCGCCATTCTGTTTAATCTCCCTCTCTCTAACACACACACACACACACACACTCACTCCCTCTCTCCCCGCCGCAGCGGCACACACACACACACACACTCGCACGCGCGCGCGCACTCTCTCCGCTGGAATAAATCTCGGTTTCCGGTGGTGTCGCGCGGAGCCCCGGGGCGGCGGCGGCGGTGTAGCGCGCGGTGTGTCTGCGTGTCTGTGCGCGTGTCCGCTAGTGCAGCGCCGCCATACCGGAGCGCGTGACTCGGTGCTGTAACGGCTCGAGCTGCGGTGTGCAGAGCGCTGTCAGCGCGCGACTCCCTGCCTCCTCAACCGTCACCTTCGCGCGTGACGCAAAGCCTCCAGCCGGTTATACCTGCAGTGACCGCCAGGGGGCGACAGAGTCACACACAGAGAGAGAGAGCGAGAGAGAGAGAACTCTCATTATTATTATTATTATTATTATTATTATTTTACTATAGCCTTCCTATTTTCTTTCAATATTTAATACTTCATCTTTGATGCAGAGCTAAATGTCTTACTCTTATTATATATAAATACTAGTGCAAGTACCCATCATTAACATGTCAAGAATTAAAAAATCTGCTGATCTTTAATGATGATGATGATGATTATTATTATTTGAGGTTGAAGTCCACGTCCATGTCTGTGTGTCTCTCTGTACAGCAGAACTCTCTGTCTCACTCATTAACACACAGAAATCACATTCTGTAAGGTCGAGTATCTGACGCCTTGTTTACACTAAGTTGTACTTCTTTGGTGCTCAGACAAATACACTCCCTGTTCGGTAATCGGAGAGAGAATCACAGATGAGAAATGGAAAAAGTCGATCAGATGAAGATGAAGTTTCGTCTTAAAACGACTCCGGCGTGTTAAAATTCACTTATACCACTTCAGCGCTGTTATTTCAGCCAAAGTGAGAATATGAACTAATCCCAGTCAAAATATTCACTTTATCTTTTCTCATTAATATCTATTTTTTTCATTCAGAAGTATCAATCAGACCCCTTTTCCCCAGTGAATGGCAATCTTAATGCTTCAGCATACCAAGACATCTTGCAAGAGTTTGTTGAAGGCCCTTTTCTATTTCAACATGACTCCGCCCACAAAGTGAGGACCTTATAGACAGGGTGTGACAAGTTCAGTGTTCCTCGTCCAACACCGGTGTCTGACCTCATAAACGCTCTACAGAATGAACGGACATGGATTCACACAGAAACACTCCGACATCTTGTGGACGGCCTTCAGAGGAGAGTGTTAGAGCTGCAAAAGGGGGACCAACTCCATACAGAAGTGTGTGTTTGGATTCAATGTCACTGCAGGTTTGGACAAATATTTGCAATATTTTTTTTCTCTTCTTTTATTACTTTTAACTTCTATTTTTGTCATTTTTAACTGTTATTTTCTTCTGACTTATTTCTGAGCAATATGGATGCACCTTTAAGAGAGAGAGAGAGAGAGAGAGAGAGAGAGAGAGAAACAGAGAGAGAGAGAGAGAGATCTAATAGATTGCACACAGCCAACCAAAACTATTGGAACATCAGCGCTAGCCCTACACTTTGTGCTGAAGACATTTATATATCACATTTACATTTAGGCATTTGGCAGACTCCCTTATCCACAGTGACTTACAAAAGTGCTTTGAAGTTTCCATCAGAGATCCTTACAGCTGACAGTTGTGTTTGAGATCAGACCACAGTTTAGAATGTCAGACTGAGCAATCTTTAGGTCATCGACAGGTGCTGGGTCAGGTGTGCACAGATAGACCAATTAATTCATTAATAACTCTGAATGAGTTTCACCTGTTAAAACCGACATAAAACCAGAGAGCACGCACGCACACACACACACACACACACACACTGTGCGTCACCGGTACAACACTCTGGACTGTCCTGAAGAACCCAGTGGTGTAGCAAAAACCAGACATGAGAGGACGGCCAAGGACAGCTACAGCAAGAAAAACTAAACACAGTCAGTATCATCATCGACATCCTCCAGTGGGCGGAGTCAAGGTCTCAGAAATACAGAGGCCGTAGCACAGACCCGACCCGGCACAGGGTCACAAGGTCAGACTGGAGCTCACACTGCAACACAACACACCACAACGCTGGCGTGTGGACTGGCGTGTGAGTCCATCAGCAGACTGTAACCCGTCTGAGCCGCGTCTCACCTGCTGAAGATGAGCCTGAAGGGAAAGACCTCAGAAACACTGAACACCTGAGAGTCTGGAGAAGCTTCTGTGATGTCAGAGCAGCTTGATTCAGTCATCACAAGAAACGAAACACTGATCGGTACTGAATATTTTCCGTTCCGGTACTTTTGCTCACCTGAAGAAGGTGCCGTGTTGATGAACATTCCGACACTCATGTCTCCAGTGTAGAACAAAGACGGGGTCAGACTCGGTGCTCGAGCTCTCACAGGATCCTGGACTTAATACACAGACTGTACGTGATCCTTTATAAATGACATCATGGGCTGTAAATACACCGTCTGATCTGATGATTTATACATAGAAAAAGTGAGCTTTAATAAATGTAATATCAGTTACTGTAGGATCCAGTCAGCTGAGGGACGTCCGTGTCTCTGTCTCTCCAGATTATCACACAGTGTTTCAGACACATTTAATAAAGACTTTCATTTTTATCTTTATATTTTCCTTTCAATTGATGACTTTTCCCTCCCGTGTGGGTGTGTACCTCCATGACAGACAGCCCAACCACACAGTGCAATAATATATCACTGTGTGTGTGTGTGTGTGTGTGTGTGTGTGTGAGACAAAATAAATTTACCATTAAAGAAAACTACTGAACTGATCCAAACGTGAGGTTAACACACCATGAGGAGTTAATCTAAAAGAATAAACGATGAATGTTTGATCCCGGAGATAAACATTAACGAGATAAATAAAGATGATGGAGGGTTAGTCTTAATTACTCACTGCACTTCCTGCTCTCTTATAAACTTTAGTTTTAAGTTAGTTAGTGTCACTGTTGAGCAGCAGAACAATGCAGGGAATAAATACAGTTTTAAGGCAGAATTACACAAAATATTAATCACTTAAAAGATGGAACATTTTGATGATCTGACATCAGCAACATGTAGTTTATAAATCTGTAATTCTGAGGTTTAAGGTTTTTACAGGAGCAGCGTCACGGGATGACGAGAGATTTAGTTTAGGCTCATTAAAATAAAGATACATATAAATAAATAATGCACCTGGAATTTATTGTGATATTCTGTACGCCAGAGTGTGAGAGTATAAATCTCATTATTATTATTATTATATAACAGAACAGTATTGCAGGAACTTGTGTGGTGTTATAGTGAAGATCAACACCGGTGCAGGTAATCTCGGGTAACTCGAGCTGTACAGCAGCGTCATCATAAATAAATAAATAAATAAATAAATAAATAGAGTAACTCACCCTTCAGACACAACATGGCCAAATATCTAATTTTATGCTCCAATAACAAAACTAGCTCCCAAATTAGTTATACCTGTATATTGTACTGTGTGTTGCCACGGTAACGCTCAGACTGACTGATGGCTCTCAGTGCGTGTGCTAACGGTTTCTGTGTAATGGACTATTGCTAGGATTGTATTGTCGCAGTGACGACAGACGAGCAGCGTGACGCACAGTGACGTCTCAGAACACGCCTCCTCCAATCGCATCATAAGTCACGATCAAAAGCAGAGAATTTTACTACAAACTCGACTCGAAAACCCTTTCCTTCCGAAAGCTGAGATTAGCGACACCTCCAGAATAAAGCTCTAAAACTCGTACATGTTACTACCACCGAACACAGGATAGAAACTTATACCGCGCCACCTTGTGGTGAGCGCGTCTTTAATAAACAAATTAAAAAAAATTTTATCAAGAGAACCCGACAACAGATCCAGTTTATCATCCACATTTATTTTAATATTTTGCTCTTAACCAATTTATGGTACCATTTTAATTTTGTCTCCCAATTATTTACATCTGTACAGTGAACACACACATTTCCAAGTGCACACATTACAATTCTGACCAGAAGCATTTTACAAAAAAAAGGAAGAGAAAAATCAAACAAAATAATCCCCCCCCCCCCCCCCAAAAAAAAAAAAAAAACCAAAAAAAACAACAACATAACGAAACCCAATTCACCCCTAAGAGTGTTGTGCTACAGAAACGCAGTAGGTCAGGCTGAGGACCGTCCCCTCGACCCCATCAGCCTTTTACATCCGAAATTAACTGCTAACACAATTCCTAAAAAAGTTAAGGCAGAGACATTTTTCAAGTTTAAAATAAAATTTCAAGTTGTGGAGCAAAGTGAAATTATAATGCTGTTTCTGAGCATGCTGAAGTCCTGATCAGACCTTTATCTGTCTGTGGTGGTGGTGATGTAATGAGTGGATTAAAGACTAAACATTAGATATTAAACAGGAACCTGTAGTTTAAGAGAAGGACAAAGTCTGCGCATTGTGATGAGCTCCACACGGCGGGGAGGTGAAGACACGGGATCGGGTTCTCTGCCAAAAACACAACCGAACAAACAAAACAAAAAGCATCCATCAGAATCCGAGAACAATCGGAACACGTGACTGAGGGAGGAGCGTCAGGAGGAGACGTGAGGGATACGCGAGACACGTCCACATGACTGCGGCAGGCTGAGGGAATCCTGATGTGTATCGGACATACAGAACAGGACGTGAGGATCAGAAGAGACGAGCTGAGTCTGAACCACTTTATTTCCTGTCTCGTAGTGATCACGTGTCCTTATGGATGTCTCAGAAACCTCTAAAGCAACATGGGAAAGGGAGGAACTATTAAAAGTGTTTAAAAAAAAAAAAAAAAAAAAGAGAGAGAGAATGGAGAAAGGAAAATAAATCAGACATAAAAAGGCATGCACACGGGACAAGGTAACAGTTACACCAGCTATTTTACCACACAAGTACAAATGTTTAAAAAAGAAAAAAAGAAAAAGGATCATGTCTGTGCTGGTTAAAAAAAAATTAATCAGAGCTCAGAACTCTACTCCAGTGGCAACAACGCATTACATAAAAACTAAACACAAATCAGACTGAATCAGACCGGCGTCACAGGTACGAGTGATCGGCCTGGTGTAGAAAAGAGAAACAGAATCAGACCAGTGTGTTAGTGCCAGTACACTGGAGTTACAAAATTATATACATTCTGATTTTTTTTTTTTTAAAATGCAAAGAAAAAAGATCAAAGAAAAGCATCTGGAAATTCAGATCCACTCTATTCTCAGTCTGTACTTGTTACCAGCACTACTTCAGTCATCAACAAAAAACTCTGACCTCTGTCCAAAAAAGAAAAGAAAGAAAGAAAGAAAGAAAAAAAAAACTTCATCTGTGTGACAGTGCGGGAGGATTTACCCCACCGCCCTCCAACACCCCCACGCTCATCAACGAAAAATAAAGGTGTGACAAATGGAGACGGCGTAAAAGTCAAGAGAACCCTCATGCACCCCGAGTGCTGTCGTCTACAGGCCCTGATTCCAGTGTTCGCCATGTGCGTGTGCAGCCGAGCCAGGCCGAGCCGACCCGACCCAGAGAGTGTTCGCTCCCTCAGGACTGAGCCGCCGCATCTCCGGCTCCCGGATGACACTTCCAGGCCTCTCGGGCTCGCTGAGGCGCGGGTTTGGTAGGCACGGGGCGGGTTTCTCTGCATCTGGGTTCTGCAGGGTCGAGTGAGGCGGGTTCTTCTGTGGTAGGAGGTGTGGTGGTGGGTTTGGACACAACTGGAGGCTGCTGCGTCGGTGCCTCGCGTATCCTCTGACAGATCTCAGCGTAACTTGGCTTGCGGGGCTCCTGAGTGATCACACACACACGCACACACACACACACACGTACAGGCCAACATGAAGGAATGAACTCTCAGACTCAGCTAGGGATCAATCACACAGTGTTTATCACGACAGTCACACTCACTGTAGTCGGAGTAATCTGGGCTGGAGTCGGACTTTTAGGATCAGACGCTGAGGGCGTCTCTGCAGACGAGCTCGTCTCCTTCGGCTTCACTTCCTGTGACTTCACTGAGCTACAAGTTTAAATTGGACATAAAAGAAAATACATCTGTCTGGATTAAACTGTAATAAAACACTAAAGTTACTTTCAGGTTTTATTTATCAGAACTAAAGCACTAACAATGAGATCATAAACCACAACAATCCGGATATGACGGCTGCTACACAAAAACACACCGTTATAACGGGCTCATAAATCAAAGACTCTGAGGAACAGGATTAATTCGATTATCTTCTGATTTAATTACAAGCCGTTAATTAACCTGGAATTATTTAATTACTATGAGACTGGATGCAGATTACAGCTAGAACTAAGGAGCATCAGACTGTACCTCAGTTTGGAGACGGGAGACAGCGGGTTCTGCTGTTCCACTGCAGGCTGGGGAGCAGGATCAACTGTCTGTGTCGGTTCTCTGTGGGTTCCTGAAGTCACGCGGCTGCTCACTGCGTCCTTATTCACAGGCTGAGACAGAAGAACCTCTGTTTAATTACTATGGCACTAGGAGCATTAATACACTCAACATCTGGACAGTCTCACACACACACACATTAAGGAAGAGTGTGTGTCTCAGATCCAGTCCTTGGCTGACAGGAGAGGAACCTTCTGCTGCTGGAGCTCATCATGGATTGAGGTGTTTCGCAATCTGAGACACTTTTCAGCTCACCAGAGGCACAGAGTAATAAGTTAAGCTGCTGCCCCTCATCAACAAGGTGTTTGCACACGGACGCCTCTCGCTCATCAGACGTGATGTGCTGGTGATTCAGTACATTCAGGTGGTCACATAAGCGACTGAGCGACTGAAGCAACCCCAGATCATAACACTTTTCATACAATTTGATTTTACTCAATCACCCATTCAGGATGTAACATCTTTGCCACGCCCACGGGATGTGTCTTTTGATCTGGTTGTCTAAGAAACGAGAAGCTTCTCATCAATCAGGGGTAAATACCTCGTTGCAGCTGAATCATATTGATCACTGCACTACTTATCCAATGGAAGGCTCAACGAAGCTAATCACACTCATGCGCGAGTGCACACACACACACACACACCGATCAGAAAACCGGCATGTAGCGAGTAATCTAAACCAGAGTTAGCTCCCAGAGGAGGTCAGATATAAACACACACACACACACACACACACACACAAACACACAGCAGTCACTTAAGCTGTTAGTGTACTTTATATCCATTACGCTCTATTGTTTCACAATTTCATTACGAATTCTAATTGGATTCAGTTAAAACTTTAATATTGCCTTTATTGGACTTTATTATTTTTACATCTTCACAAATTACGTTTGACTTTATTGTCTTTTATCATTTTTATTTAATTTTTAAAGCACGCTAAATTGGCCTGTGTATAAAATATTTATGTAAATTACCTTTCGTCTCTCATTAAGGTTTCAGTGTTTGAAGCAGCAGGGAGGTCAATTTGAACAAACGAGATAATCAGTCCTAAGGATTAGACGCAGCACTTCTCTATTCTGATCTCTGTTCCGATGTGAGC
Source organism: Clarias fuscus (assembly GCA_030347435.1). NCBI lineage: Eukaryota > Metazoa > Chordata > Actinopteri > Siluriformes > Clariidae > Clarias > Clarias fuscus. The sequence continues at coordinate 384,979 of CM059226.1, read as the reverse complement.
GATTCCCAGCCAGACAAGTCAAATTCTCTCTGCTGTAAACACACCAGAGAAACACTACCACTCGACAGTTTGATCAGTTTATCAGGTGTGTCTGAGGATCCTGAAGCTTATACACATAACCCATGAATTGTATGTTAGCTGACTTTAAAGCTTGTGTTTGCAGCAGCTGCACTGCAGACGTGAACACATGCACAACCGATCTGACTAAAATATACATCACTTCTGCATTAAAGTGAACTGAGAAGACTCGGTACCTTGTCTTTAGCCGCTCCGGTCACGATGTCAGACAGACGGTTCTCCAGGCTGTTCTCGGTCTTCACTTCAGGTTGGAGGTTTCGCGCAGCACCGGGCAGGGGAGGGAAACTCGACAGCCCCAGCTCGAAACTCGGAGACGGAGCGCGCTCCTGGGCTGGAGGGGGCGACTGCGTGGACGCTTTCTGCAAACCCAACATCGTGAATTAATGAATGCAGCTGGAGCAGTGTACAATCGACACGGTCGGATCTTTATCATCTAGATAGACTTACTGTAAACTTCTCATCCCTCCTTTTCTTGTAGCCATAGCCATTTCTCCTGAAAATCAGACAACACGTCATCCACACGTGTTCATTAGCTACGGTTAGAGTATCTAAACCAGAGGAATTGATCAGATGACAGACTGCGCAGCAGCGCGAGCGGGGCATTACCTCCCCCTCCCTATGACGGGCGAGTAATCGGCTCCGTTCATCTCCATGCGTCCGCTCCCGATCTGCTCCCTGCGAGGGTAACTCGGGGCGCTGGATAATCTCGGCCGGCTCCCCGGCTGATGCGTGTGTGGTGCACGGGTCCCGTTAGGAATGCGCTCTGTGGAGTTGGAGAAGGAACCGGGGTTCTCCAACAATGCGGTTCCGCGTTCTACAGCTGGCACCGAGGGTCGTATGTGGCTCTTATTGTGGTTCCTATGAGGGTCAAAATAAGCACACAAACAAATATTAACAATAAGGATAAAGGAGAGAAAAACACACTTTAATCGTGAAGGAAAAGGACGTTACCGGTTCCTCGGCTGGAACGGTCTGGTGGATAAAGGTGCAGTGGCCGATTTAAAAGTGGGAGATCCAGCGAAGCCGTTAATGAAGGCAGGATTAGTAAATGGAGTTACCTAATGAACAGAAGAAATGATTACAAAACTGATTAACTGCCTCATTAATTAACATTCTCATCTGGGATAAATGGAGTGCTACAGTGTCGAAACGAATCCTACAACAGTAGCACATATAAGTAACGAATAAAACACTTGGGCATGTGCTGTTATAGAAAGCAAATCAACTTCAGGGTGGTAACTATGTGGCGTGACACACAGCCTCATGAGTTACACTTCAACAGGAAGTAGAATGTTTATTATTACCAGCCTATGCTTTGTTCTGTTTGATCCGTTTATAGTCGTGCTTAACGTTGCAGAACTTTTTTGGAAAAATTGTGTGCAAACAGGCGAACATGTACGTACGTGTGTGTGTGTGTAGGAATTTAGAGTCTTATACTAACCAAACTGGGATCCAAGTACCCCTGTGTGGTGGACCAGCCCTGATGAGTGACCAGTCTGTAGAACGGGGAGAACTGCTGCTGCGCCCCAAACGCAGGTGGGATGTAATACGAGGTATAGCGCTGCTGCAGGTTCGAGGACGGCTCCACGGGCCTGTATCCGTTCTTCGGCACAAAAGTGTTGACTGCTATGGATTTGGCCTTGATCCTGGCCTAGAATCGGTTTATAATCACAATAAACACAATTATTTCCTTGTTAAAGACAATAAAATCATTAATAAACAAACAGAGGCTTACTGTGATGAAGATTACCTTTATAGGCTTTCCTTGAAACATCTTCACTTCCTCTCTGAGATACTGATACGCCTGAACAGATAACCAAGCAAACATTTATTACACAATCATGCGAGAATAAACAAAAGTTTATTACAGGAATAAAGAGAGTAGGGTGTACCAGCTGTGCGTCTGCCTCTGACTCGAATGTGATGAACCAGCTGTCGTTGTAGGCGAACTCACACTGGACAAACTTGGGCAATTCGTCGCTCTTAAAGAGCGCTTCCACTTCCTTAAAAAAACAAACGAATCGTTAGACACCATGAGCACGGATTATTTTTCCACACGCAGGCACTCGTGTGTACTCGTGTGACGACAGTGTGTACCTCCACAGGGGTGGCTTCAGGCACCTCTCTGAGGATAACGATGCAGCGGTTCTGATTCGGTCGCACTTTCTCACCACATTTATCCACTTGCACAAGAGGAAGTGCTGTGAAATAATTAAGAAAAAAAATGTATAAATCCCAGGTTCATTCCGAGCATTAGAGAAAAGGTCAATCATAATAACTAGAAAACAACATACTCTTTAATATGTCTGCGATAAGATCGATATCCGTGCTGAGCTTCTTGATCTGATCGAGATTAGCTACGGTCACGATGGGCACGTACTGATCGCTGTCCATCTGAGAGATGAGGTACATGTCGTTGGCCAGATTCTCCCTGTGAGATTAAGGGGGGGAAATAAAAACACAAACAAACTGAGGTGCACCTTCAGCATCCTTGAACAGACTCTCTTTACAAAGCCTTGTATTGTGTAAGAACCTCCTACACCGTCAGGAATCTACACCCACACCCGCAGCAGCAGCTTATTATTGTATTATAAACAAAGTGATGAAGTGTTCAATCCACTCCATCCAGTTAAAATCTCTATAAAGAACACTTTAGAGAAACAGGAACATTAACCTCATTAAGACTTACGGTCAATTCCAGAAATATTGACACCTTTAGTCAAGAAGTTTAGTCCAAAAAAAAAAAAAAAAACCCCACGAATGCTAAACGAATTTAATCTCTCACTGAAAACGGGAGTGAAATTTAAGCTTGGCACTTTGGCGTGTAGACCTTCATGCCTGCCGACACACCAGCACCGATCTTTCTCCTGTAAGGATGGGGAGGATACAGAGCGAGGAACCCGAGAGCGCTCTTCCGTGCAGGACGCTCAGGTCCATCTTTACCAAGGGTGCCAATAGCTCTGGAACTGACTTTACAGAACTAATTCAGAAAAATCTCTCGCTATACAAACATGACATTACGCAGAGAGTAATACGTTAAACATTACGCTAATGCCAGTAATCCATTACACAGTTACACACTGTTCCTCCTCCCAGAATGTGTGAAACTGATCAGAGACAGACACACACACACACACACACACCCCGACACAGACAGAGGCGTGCACACAGAGACAGCGACAGACAGACAGACACCCACCCCGACAGAGAGAGACAGACAGACACACAGACACCCACCCCGACAGAGAGAGACAGACAGACACACAGACACCCACCCCGACAGAGAGAGACAGACAGACACACAGACACCCACCCCGACAGAGAGAGACAGACAGACAGACAGACCTGAGATAATTACCTGGAGAGGCAAAACTCCAGTGTAGCCTTCAGCTGTTCTCTGAGATCTTCAAGCTGCTTGGAGGAATCTGATGCATCGCTTCCTACTCAAACACACACACACAGACACGTCATAGTGTTATCCATCGATACTCCAAACACAAACAATGGCGTGGCTTCACTCCGGTGTGTAGTGACGGTACCCTTAACGCCGGTGACCTGCTGTGAGCCGCCGGGTAACTGACGGTCTGCTGTATCCATGTCCGCTGGTTCCGGTGGTTCTGCTGAAGGCGGTCCTACTGACACGGGTATTTGTGTGTCTACATTCCATTTCTCACCGCCATCGCTGGACGCGTAACCTGCAACTACATCTTTAGACAAAAAGATCCGGAGATGTGATTTAAACTGACTGTGTGTGTGTTTTGTTTATTAAATAACGTCTCATAAGCTGCAGTGTGAAGTTTATATTCTGCAATTAAAGTATAAACGGGGGTTACAACTTTTCACAGCCAGGGACCACTTTAATCATTTCAAAGTAGAAACTCCAGGGACACGCCCAAAACAGATCTCGTACACTGCGCTGAAGATCACTGGCTAGTGCAGCGTTAGAACTGTGGAAAACTCAGAGTCTAAACAAATCAACCAATAACTGGATGTATGGAATAATTACTTATTATTTATAAAGCCAGTCTTGTGCATTCCTGTGATAAACCCATCGACCCATAGAATGTTTATCAGAAACCACTTCCACCAGTCACTCCCAGATGCGAAATTATTTTATAAGCATCATGATTTTATAAACATCTCGATTTGATATTACATTTTTCCTCCACTTTTGTTACAATTTGAAACATTTAATTAAAATTTAGAAAAATTCTGTGAGTATTTAAAAATGTAGTGCGGGCCTCCGAGTGGCGCAGTGGTGAAGTCCTCGCCCCATCATCCGGAGATCGCGAGTTCGGTTCCCGAGTGATGCTGTAACCTCTCGCAGACGGAGGTCTAGAGAGAGACGATTGGCCGAGCTCTCTCAGAGGGGAGGGATCTGTGAGCTCACGCGAGTGGAAGGAGCGGATAGCGCCGTCCTCCGAGTGTGTTACGCTGCAGTGCGCGAGTGAGCAGTTAAAAAAAATGCGGTCAGTGACATCACGTGGTTCGGAGGAAGCACGTGATAGTCTTCGGCCCTCTCGACTGAGGGGTAGTAGCTTAACGTGGGAGCTCCTAGTGACGGGGAGGAATCGGACACGACTAAAAATCTGGAGAAAATCCCCCCCACCCAAAAAAAAAAATAAAAAACTGCAGTGTGATCCTAATAACATTTCTCACTTAAAAACCAAGTGCAGCATTTAAACACTACAAACTAACTTCAAATACAAGAGTTTAACATTTAATTTCAGATTAAATGAAACAGAAAACTTTGGTTAACTGAGCAGCACGTACCTCTGTAAGCCACCATTGTTATCATTTCTAAATTAATTTAGCAAATAATTGAATATGTGTCAATAGTTCAGAGAGCGCCACCTGTAGGATTATAAAGAAATGAGTCAATCAGAAGCTCCTGCGCCTGGTACAGAATGGTTTATATCTGATGCTGATCACCGGTCACGGCCAATCAAACTGAATCACTGACAATCACTGACAGATCGACCGAATCATCTCCATTATAAATGTAAATGTCTTTTTGTTTTTCTCTTTTTAAAAGATTTTGGAGCCCCCCCCCCCCCCCCCCCCCCCCCCAGCCCTATAGTTTATGGTGGCAAATTACACCTGATGCCATCTTTCTTCTTCTTTCTTCTAATCTAGACACAGACGTGGACATCCTCTTCTACAGATAAAACTTCTGTAATGAGATTATAAACCTCTGAGAAAACTCAGAGTTTAATGACTCGCACCGGTTTGCTGTACACACACAGACAATGAAATATAGGATTGTCCAATTTAAATAAACTTGATAAAGGATTTAATCTAATGTGCGATATTCTCGTGTGAGGAAAATTTTGTAACAGATTAAACTAAGCAAATACACTTTAGAAACTCTTCATGTCTATTTTCCTGATATAAAGTGTGAACAAACTAAACCACGAGCTGCGTGAAGGTTTACCTCGTGATCCAGGGTTTCCTCCGTCACTGGAATCGACCCATGACTGGAGACGGTGTGTGTAAGCCGGGCCAGATGCCTCCTGGCTAGGAAGATAACTGGCCCATGCTTTTGCGTTCGGATTGAGGTCCGAGACCTTGGTGGACTCCTGAGGAAAGAAGAAGCAGAAGTAAATCAGAGACGTGGTGCACGTCAGGTTAGTGATGAAGCCACACGACATCGGCGCAGACTTACAGGATGCTGCCAGTCCCACACACACGCCCCGTCAGAAACTAACAGGCTGTACGGGTACGCCGCCGCGAACGCCTGGACACGCTTAGAGTCGTGGGCCAGCGAATCGGGTTTACCCTCCCCCTGTCCCTCAGTGACATGATACTGCCACGCCGACTCCAGCTCGCGCTCTCCCGTCCACACAGACAGGAAGTGACCGCCATCTCCTTCCTCATTCGCCTCGGATTTACCAAGTAACTCAGAAACCATGTTTAATACACCTCGTTCTCTTTCCGAATCGTTGGTGGAGGTCAGACTTGCTGGATTTTCTACAGCGACTGGGTCTGCGCCGAGAAAGTGAAGCTCATATGAGGCCAAGCTGGCATAAAGGTCCACCTGGTCGGGTTCGACAGGGAGAGCAATCGCCTTGTTACCGGCACCGAAATTAAGAACGGGGCACATCCCATCAGTTCCGAGATCACAACTAGCACCTGAAACGTGCAGCCCATTAAGCTGATACCCTTGAAGTCTGCTCGTCACAAAGCGCTCCACACCTTCATCAGAGCTATCGGGTTCTTCTAAACCGTGTTCTGGTTCTCCAATTTCAAAAAGCGGTCTTATGGTTCTCCCAAGAGGAGCTCTGTAGTCAAACCCCACCACCTGCTGCTCTGCAGAGCTGATCATCTGCACCTGCTGCACATCTCCATCCGGCTCCTGATTGGACGGATCAGAGAAGCTCTGCGTGTCAGCATTCCCCAAGAGACCGCGAGTTGGAACGTGAGCATTCTCACACTGCGTACTGTTTTTAGACAACGTGGTGCTCTCGGAGGCGTCTGGCGTCTCAGTTTGACGAGGCGAGTGGAGAGACAGGGCTGGGTCGTCACCGCCGCTCTCCAGAAATAAATGGATCACTTGCTTGTCGTTATTTCTGCCAGGAGGAAGGTCCAAATCTGTGGGCTTGGACTCCTGCACTTCCATTTCAGGAGATTTAACACAACTGAAACTTAATGAGATTTGATCAGCTCCTTGCAGGTTGTGCTGATTAAAGCATTCCTCCTCATCCAGGGTCGCGTGCTCTTTCAGGCAACATCTGTCTTCTTCCTGGGCTGCAGCTGGAAACATCTGTTTTTCACTGACTTTGAGATCTTCAGGGTTTTGAACTGAATCTCCCAGAAGCCCGATGAGAACAGAGGAGTCAGACAAAGTGGTGTGGTGAAGAGGAGATGGTGAGATCTCCTGCTCAATCCGTCTTAGACTCGCAAAGTTCTCACTGAAATCTTTCAGTAAACTCTGATTGGTTTTAAGATCATCGTAATCAGCGTTGGAGTTTATACGCACAGGATCCTCACACGTCTCTACGCGCTCGTCTGTGATGACGGATCCCGGAGCTCCGTCTGACGGCTCGGAGAGCGAAACGGGACGGGTTGCGTCCTCGGTGCCAAGGTTAATTTGTCTCAGCAGAGGATGTGCATCATCAAACCCAAGGTGATCCACTAACCCGGTCTGAAACGTTCCCGGCTGGAGACAGGAATAATTTCTTCCTGAGATATCCGATGCGAAGGAGCTGAAGCTCTGAGGTGAGCTTAACTTGGGTCCAGGATCCGGTTCTGTGGCTGTGGAGAACAAGTGAATATCTTGTGAGCTGGTCTCTGTGAAAACACCTCGGCTCCTCGGGTCACTTTCTAATAATGAAGTAAATACAGAAGGAGGTGGATCCTCAATAACCTGAGCCAGGCTGGTGTTTTCAGGACATAAAGATCCCTGATGAGGTTTTAAACGAGAGCATGGTGCGAGTTCGTGCCGTGTTCTGCTGGGACTGGGTTCTCTACCAATTAAACTTTTCTCCTTGATATCCAAACTTCTTGACTCTGATGAGACCCTTCCGCGCTCCTGCTGTGACGTTTCCGGTTCTGTCATCTCTCCTTTGAACACGTTAATTAATTCAGCGTCTGTGTGAACACGTGTCTGACACCAATACTCTGCGTCTGGACGATCCGCCGTGGACTCGGTCTTCCTCTCCAACAGATCGGGAATGATTTCATCCCCAGGTTTGTGTAATCCAGTGATGTGTTCACATTTTTCCATGACGCCATCCTCAGAACGGACAGACACATGTGGATCTGATCCTACACTTTCATTCGGGCCCACGTCACAAAACGTCCTGATGACGTCAGGTAGCACGTGGGCTGCTTTGAGATCCTCAGATACCTTCTCACCATCTTCTTGTGTCACGTTTACGGTTTCTAAAGCGGCGGGACTCTTTAGTGAAGTGTTGATAAAGACCTGCGCTTCTGTATTATTTAACACACCTGTATGATCGAGCGCTGGAGGACGTTCCATGGCTGAGGGTTCATGCTCACCCCCGAGGTCATCAGCATCAATCGAACAAATGCTGTAGAAGCTTTGGGTCCTGGTGTTCATGCTGCGCTCGGATTTCAGGAAATCGAATCTTTTCTCGGCTGAATCGAGATCATCATCCTCGTCATCATCCCTGGTTGTAAAGAAAACCTTTGATTTCTGAGTGTCTGCGTGCTCCTGGAGTGAGACCTCTGTGTGGATGTTGTCTAAAGGACACGTGGCACGGACGTGAAGGCCGTTCGTTACGAGCGTGTCTGCAGCAGCTGTGTTCTCGCACCTGGTTTTAAACCCTTTTGGATCTGCATGCCGAGACGCATCGATGTCACAAAACCAGTTGGCTCGTTTTAGTGCGTTTTCCGCTATTCTCCGTTTCACAGAGCTCAACACCGCCGTCCCTGTGCGAGCCTGGACGTCTGAATCTTTAGAAACGTCCCGCGGGGCTTTACCCTGAGAGTCGTCCCGAGGCTCGTCCCACGACGCTGCTCCGTCCTGCACGCTGCTGCTTCTCTTATCAACAGATTCGAGACTCGCCGAGAGGCTGCAGGAGGAAGCGTCTACCGCTCTGTTGGTCTGACCGCACTCAGGACTCGCCTGTCTGCTCACAGTGGAGTACTGTTTAACTTCCTGATCTGAGCAGTGTTCACGAACGGGCGTCTGGAGAAGGCTGGTTCGCTCGCCGACCGGATTAAAGTTGAGCTCTTTACTAAAACAACAGCCCATTTTAAAGACTCGAAAACAAAACTCCTTCCAGCAGACGAACCTCAAGCGGCTCTCAACGTGGTTGACCGAGAGAGAAAGAAAGTGAGGTACAACATGGCGCTTGAGCCCCCCTCCCCACGCTTAAAATAGCGCATTTAAATTTGTCCCGGCGTCACACATGGAGCTGTCAGTCAAACACAAACCCCTAATCCCGCCGGCGTGAGAGGAGACGAGATGAATGGGCCAGGTCTCCGCTCTAAAACCCAGCATTAAACACTAACTCATTTTATACGCAGGATGAAATCAGCAGCAAAATATTACACGAGAAAGAGAGAGAGGAAAAAGTGACCAGTTTAAACATCAGACAAAAAAAATACTTTACCACACGAGGAATCTCTTTCCTCCCCACTTCCTGCTCCTGCTGCTCCTCTGGCTCAGCTAAATCTTTCCCTTCCTGGTCTGAAGTCATGAGCCGTCCAGCGTCTGGCTCTTTACTCAGAGCGCTCAACTTCACCACGGAGGCTGTGGGAGAGAAACACACCGAATACACACCCTGATTAAACACATCAGACCCATCACACCGAGCTGCTGATTGCTCAGAAGGTGATGATTAATTCTCTATAACAGCAGCTTCAACAGTAGTGCAGGTTTATATTCATGTGCTCACTCTGATATACATGTATATGATCTATAGTGTTTCTATACTAACAGTGCGCTCAGAGAAATTTGTACGGAAAACGGCAATAATAAACAGAAAAAAAACAGAAATCATTCATGTGGTGATGCTTCTATAAGGAGAAGTGTGTTTATGAGGCATTTACGGAAGGAGTCTCCAGTACCAGGTGGAAGTAAAGCTGTAAACGTGATCTTCAGAACAGAGGAGTTTATTTACAGCTGCTGTAATGTCAGTGACAACAGGAACTCTCCCCAACGTTAAACGCAAACAATACATGAAAAAAAGGAATGATGCGACATCATTAAAAGATTAGTGCTGTCTTACAGGAGGTGGTTTCAAGAGTTGGGAGTAAAAATCAACTCAGTTACATTTCATGAGTCCATTCATGTAATCACCACATTGATTCTTTACGTTTACATTTGAGGCAGTAAGATGTTGCAGTTCTTCTTTAATCTTATACATGGTGCTCCTCTCTATTCATACATTGGCTGCACATCATCCTTTGAAGTAGAAGAAAATTATTTACTTATTATTTATACTGGATACTCATGGGAAAATCATGATAATTACAGAATCGCAATATAAATCAACACCTTGGTATTATGATAGTATGGTATCGGGTGAGGTCTATGGTCATTCCCACCCCTGATCGTTTCAGGGATCCACGTTGTTGCTTAAGATGATAAGAGAACGACCAGCTTCTGCATAGTGGCAGTAGGTGTGTACAAGTCTGGCAGGTTGTGGCGCAAAACACATATACATACACTAGATATACCATTTTCTCCCAGATAACCACCTCAAGAGAAAGTTAACTGTTTAAAAATTTGACAAACGTTTATTTTACTCGTGCAGACGAGCAGGCAGGATCACTGCACAGCGCCCGCTCTCTCTCTGCACACACCTGGGCGACATAATGAGCATCATCCGCATCAGATCGATCAGGTGTAGTAGAGGAGGGAAAGCCGTGATCACAGTGTGACTGAACAGAACGACTCACTGCAATGTTTATGTCTTCACTCACATCACATTAACTTAGCAATCCACAATATTAACGACAAGAACCCATCGCGCGCACACTCCTGAGTGTGTGCACTGATCCATAGGGACTCTTGAGCATGGATAGTGTCATGTGCTCACTGGGTGGGAGGAGCTCACCTGTCAATCACAGCAAAAACAGCCAATCTGTGAGCTTGTGTATGTGAAAGATGGCCTCTGTGTGTGCGTGTGTGCGCGTGCGTGCGTACAGCCTAACTGTGATGCAGAAGATCATAAAGCATAAAGACACAGCTGGCTACATGAGTCTAAAACGAAGCTCACATGAGAGAGACAGGTGAGATTGGACCGCAGCTTCAAACAGGATTCCACCTTAAGCCCTTTCACCTCATGCGGGATCGCACAAACCCTTGCCCCGCCCCGGCCTCAGAGAAGTCTTGGCAAATGACCGGGGGTCTACACGCATCCTCACACACACACACACAGACGAGACAATTATTTTTATCTGGACTCCACTGATGGGCCTCCTTGATTCACATGTTGCTCTTACACACAAAATAACCAGATATTTAACCAAAGATCCTAGTTTAGGCTAGTACTGCACTGTAATAATAATAATAACAACAACAATAAATACAAATAAATAAAAATAATCTTTAAAATGAAGTATTTCAGAAGAAGAAGTCATAAAGCACTAACTACAGACTTATTTTACTTTTAGCTCTGTTTATTCATTTATCCGTTTATTTACTTGCAGATTAGACCCAGTTTTGAGCTCCAGCCCGCAGGGACACACCTGTCAGGGTCATTCTGCAGCAAAATAACTACAGAACTGTAATAATCTGTACAGGTTTAACAGTTTATAATTTCACAGAGGAATATAAGAAACTGGTAAATATAAGCAAACAAATAACAACAAAGGACTCTCTGGGTCCATGATGAGTAATATAAAATTATTATTTAGACACAAACACAGGTTTTTTAGTAAATCGAAACTAACTGCGCCTTGCTAACAGGAAGCTAACTAATGATTAGCATCCAGAGCTAACGAGCCTGAAGTTTTGTGATAAACGCCGTCAGGATCAGATATTCATGAGATATTCATGAGATAATCAGCAGATAATCAGCTCATGATCAGAGATTTATGATGAAAGAAATGTTCCACAACGGACTAACAGCTGGTTAGCATGCTGGCTAGCTTTAGCCCTGACGCGATAGCTGTACGGTGTAGTGTTAGCATGATAACCCGCTCCTGGTTAACCGGATTAGGACGAGGGGCTGTGTGTTGAAGCGGTGTGTGTGTGTGTGTGTGTGTGAGAGAGAGAGAGTGAGGTGCGGGTTTAACAGGTGAGTTTAGCAGGGAGAGCTGTGTGTGTGTGTGTGTGTGTGTGTGTGTTAGTGCTGGAGACAGACAGACGCACCTGTGTGTGTGTGTGTGTTAGCGCTACTGCTCGAGGCCGGAGGTCCTCACCGCTCGCTCTCTCTCACCTCCCGCAGACACTCGGACCCACAGCCGCAGACACACAGCGCTCCTCCCGGGCCAACACTCCGGCTTCTCTCACTGGTAACCCCTCGCACCTGGCGCACAGCTCGCGCGCTAACTAGCCTAGCATCGCCACAGCACTGGTGTTCACTGACTGCGGCTCGCGCGCTGCTTTACTGCACACCGCGACTAACTCGAGTTCTCTCTCTCTCTCTCACACACACACATACACACAGTTCTCTCTCTTTCTCTCATACACACACACACACAGCTCTCTCGCTCTATGATTTTTCGCGCGGGTGCCTCCGTCCGGTGTCTGTTTTAGCCCGAGTCTCAGCGCGCGCAGCTCCTCCGCCTGCCGCTGTGTGTTTTCACTTTAGCTTTAGCATTAGCTTCGGCCCTCAGTGAAATCCCGCCTCAACGCCGCGCGAGACTCCTGCCGTTGGCCAGCCGGCTGTACGGATAACAGCAGAGACCAAAATGCCCAAGAAAACGCGACGGATTTTCAGTTTTTCCAACATGGCGGCCTGAGCTGTGTCCCTGAGCTACAACTGCATGCCTCAAATCTGTCTCATTAACTTGATATTTTATAATAAACCTCTCTGTTCAACAATAAAACAGTTCATTTTTTTGTGTAACACGTGTAATCAATTTTAAAACATAAAGATAACAATGAATACAACTACAAGGCAATATCCTTATAAGTTATAATAGTGGTGCTGCTGTCTTACAGTACCTACAGCACATCTTTCCCTCTAAAAGCCTTTTTATTTTAATAGCATTTTTTTTTTTACAAATTCTATATCATTTATACAGTTTATTCTTTTACATTTATATATTTAGATTTTACAGTTTATTGTATTATAACTGTATATTGTACTGTATATTTGTAGATTTCATATTTTTCATATATTTCTTTTCTACTGCAATTTTCCATGATATTTAATGCTTAGTATAAAACTAATTGTACTTTTATTTATATATTATTTAGATTTATATCTTATAAGTAGTACTTTAACTTTAATGTTTCATGTGAGTGAAATTACCTAATATCAATTTGTTAATCTTTCACAAAATGTATATAATGCAATATTAAATAATGCAATATTGCAAGAACGATACTATTTTAATGCTTATATCTGAGACTGTCTATAGATTTCTCATTTTGGTGTTTAAAATTTCCTTTTAAAAACCATAATAAGTAGTAATCCCATGATGTATCTACACACACTCATTCACTCATCTATAATACTTAATCCTATACAGGGTTGTCGTGGGGGTGCAGTCTGTCGCAGGGCACACTCATACACACATTCACACACCCTATGGAGAATTTGGGAACACCAATTAGCCTAATCTTCATGTAGAAGGAAACCAGAGTATGCGGAGGAACCCCACCAAGCACGGGGAGAACATGCCAATTCCATGCACACAGAGGCATAAATCGGACCTGGTCCAGAATTGAACCTGGACTAAATAACAATGTGTTAAATGAGGGTAGAGGTCTGTATATACAGGGGTCAGACAGATTATCATACAAAAGGTTCATAGTATCATATATACAGTATATATTTTAAACATTGTGCAGTAGATAGACATGTGAAGAGGATAACATGCTCAAATAACATAATACTTTAATATGTACATCTGAATGATGCAGTGTATACAGAATAAATATTTTATATACAGCATTATAGATGATTATTGCATTTTTGAGTTAGAAATGATACTCTATCAGGGCTACAGTGAATATTTACTGGTTTTTCTGCTTTTAATGGTTACTTAATTTTTATTCATGTATTTTTAAATGATTTCCTGTCTAGTATTAAATTAAAAGTATAGTTTAGCAATTATTAGGATGTAATTAAGAAATGTAATTATTTTGTTGTTAGACACAGAGGTGATTGACCTGATGTGGTGATGATTTTCCTCTGATTGTAATATTATAATATCTAAGCACAGACTGTACATTATGACGAAGATTATTATTATAATTATTATTTAGGCGCTCCGGTTCCCGCACCCTGTACCGCGGAGGCGGCGGCGGCAGGAGAAGCGGCGCTGCAGTTCCCGCTCTGTCCAGCATGCGGCGCGCTGAGATCAGTGTGAGCTCGCGCCATTTCGCAGCGCCGAGTGCCGCCAGATGGCAGTTTAGGATTGCTTCTCCGGCGAGAGGCGCGGTTCCGCTTCAGGTCTAAATTAGTATATAAAACATAAAGTATTCTTTCATTATATTGACCCGGGTATCGCAGGGGCGCGCCGCGGACGCCGCTTTAGCGGAGGGCAGGAGGTAAGTTTGCGCGAGTTTTGCACCTTGACCGAGATCTTTGTGAGGCGAGCGCGCGCGTTAGCATAGGGCTAAAGCAGCTCGTATCAAAGATGGAGGACGCGCTCGCGAGCCCGGGAGTGGGGGAGGGGAGAGCGCGCGCCGCTCTATGGCCACCACAGATCATCATCATCATCCTGTGTGAGTGTGTGTGTGTGAGTGATAAACACACACACCTCCGTTAGCGTGCTCTTATAATGCTAACACGGTGTACTGGTGTTACCGCAGGTCTCCCCTTCTCCCTCTGTGTGTTTTATTATTATTATTATTATTCTCACACAGTGCGCTGCTGAAGCCGTTCCCTCACAACACTACACTATTGTGATTTATGCTAAGCTAACCGGAGTCTCTCCTCAGTGCTGAACATCTCCCCTGTGTGTGTTACTGTGTGTGTGTGTGAGAGAGAGAGAGAGAGACAGACGCTAATCCGGAGTGTTAATGTGCGGCACCGCGCCGAGGCCTGCTCTCAGCTCCACTGTGTCCGTGTGTGTAGAGTTACAGCTGGTTAATCAACACTGCGGGTTAGTTATGGTGTTGGTTCTCTCACCGCTAACCGAGAGCTAACCGGCTAACGTCTCGCGCGCGTACACACATTTTAGGCGCGAACTCGGGAAGCGGATCTGCTGCTGTTTAACTCTGAGGAACTGAATAGAATTGATAAATTAACGAATCACTTATCAAACGACTAACAGGGTTCGTTTTGTTCTTATGAAATAAAGTCGTCCAGTTTATTTTAATCGGCGTGGCCTTTATTTTACCACACGAGTTAATCTGGGCTTTAAACGTGTTACACTACTGACAGAAAGTTCATAAACAGCAGTTTGTCAGTTTCTGCTTCTTAATCCTGCTAACTGTGTTCATGTCTGTTCCCTGTTCAATACAGCATGTATTTCAACTTGTTTTCACTTCAGCATGTTTTCATTGTTTATTTGGTCTTAGTTTCAATCAGTGTTTTTGACTCTTGAGTGTGTGTGTGTGTGTGTATGTGTGTGTGAGAGAGAGAGCTTTTAACTTCTTGTTTTAAGGATTTAACTTTGTGTTAGAGTATATAAACAGGACAGAAAGTCTGCTCCGTGATCATGTGTCAGGAGGAAAGAGCTTCATGGAGTTGTGAAAGTGTTTAATCCTTGAGTTTCTAATCTGATTTACAAACGTTGACATTTTATAATCGCTTTCTAATAGTCCATAGGCATACCATTTTCACAATTAATTCATCTCTCATTTTTTGAGAGAACAGAGATTAAAATATAAAAATATTTAATAATGTGTTTGTGGTGACGTTCTACATGTGCTACACCATGCTTAAAAGAGTGTTTAAAACCCTTTACACACGCATCCACATAATTTATTAACCTTTATCCAGGAAAAGTGCTCAGTGAAAAACTTTTGTCTTGCGTGCTTGTCCTGATGATCTGTGTGTGCGTGAGAGAGAGAGAGATATCTGCAGGTATGATCAGTGTGTGTAAGAGTGAAATAAGAGCAGACGGTCTCAGAGACGATCCATTAAGAGTAAACAGTGTTTGTAGTGATGAGCGCTCAGAGTGCCATGTGATGGACCGTTAAAGCAGGATCTTTAAATATCTGGATAAATTAATCTAGTACTCATGTGGTGATAAGATTGTCTGCTATTATTTCTCATACAGATATTTTGGTGATGTGGTGGAATGAAAACTCTCATTAATCTGTAAGTGTGTGAAGTAAGACTTGTGATGTTCAGAGCTCCACAGGGTTCAGTGCATCTTCAGACAGGTGACGTGGAGTTAATATGGCGTAGTTCAACATGCGGATGAGCTATTCAGGTCTAACTTGTTAGGTTTAGTGTGTGTTGTGTTGAACCTTTAACATTGCTGTGTGTGTATGTGTATTTGCAGAATTAATGTCTACAGTAATTCATTTCTGCACGGCGCAGTGTGTCCTTAATGAAGTGACACTCTGCCTAATAGTGCTTAAAAGTGCACATAACCAGATCACTCAGCTTCCTGTTTTATCTTTTCTTCAGAGCGCTTCGGTCGCATCCTCGAGGCTCAAATCCAATTTCATATGCAGCTGCATCTGTCCTTCACTCGGTCCCTCCGGGAGAACCCACTCGAGTAAATACCTTAATTAGAGCACAATATGACCACAAAACGTGCGCGCGCACGCACACACACACACACACACACACACACAGCTATTAGTGTCACTGGTCATAGGCATATTCAGACTTGTTTGCTGTTTCAGGTTTCTGTGAATTAATGTATAAACCCAATTAATTCTTTATTCCTGTGGGGTTTTTTGTTTGTTTTTTGTTTTAACTGATGATTAATAACGTGGACATTCATCAGTCTCTAATTTAAAATCAGCCAGAAAATGTTCTTTATTTATTCTCAGATAATTTTATTATCCCTCGCTTGTCTCTGTACCGCAGGAACAATAGGGCTATTTGTTCACACGCGTAGTCATTTTTCTTTCACTTATTCGGATGCATGACCTGCAATTCCACAAGGCCCGGTGTTACCAAGGCAACAGCTCCCCGGTAGGTCACATGATCCGTGTCTTTATTTTCATTGGCCGTGACAGGAGAATCGATGAGCACGGCCCGACAGGCGCATAAAAAGCCGGGGAGCGAGCGGCCCCGCCTTTGTGCTGCCTGAATATTTAGAATTAAAGATGTTTCAGTTTGGAGGATTTTTCTCTTTCTGTAATGGTCATGATCATTTAGACTGCAGTAGCACACTGAGGTGTGAGGTTCACATAGGTCCAGATACACTTTACCTCTAGTCACGTCCTGTACCGAGATCCTGTCACTTTACAGCCTCGATACAGTTTGGGATTCTCATAATGGAATTATAACCCTGGGTTGAACTTACACTGGGGTCTTGAACTCGTCACCAGCTGTTTACTGTCTTATGATTTATAGATTATTATCAGATGTCTACTTCCTCCTGTCTCTCCGGTCTCCCTGTCTCCCCATGTCATGATGTAAACCTGTCTGTCAGTATTTTCAAATCACCTGTGTTTCGGGTGAGTTTCCACAGCTCTACACTTGTTATGAGCCCCCGTGTGTGGTTACACCAGGGTGTCCTGCTTAAAAGGAGAAATTAAAAGCCCACAGTGTGAGTAAAGCCTGATTTATGCTTCTGCATCAAGGCTACGCTCCAGGTCCTTTGCCGCGACATGGACCACGGCGACAGTGATCGGCCCACTTGGCAGCATCGCATTTCCAGCTTTATAGCTTTGTTTGGTTCTGTGGTCGTTCTGACCACCTCCTCCGGCGTCTTGTCTTGTTTCAGCTTTTCAGGAGTTTCAATAAAAGGAAAAAGTTAGCTCTAACTCCAGCATGGCCCGCTCAGGTTCATTCCCATTGTTAGTCGTGCACCGGAAAACTCACCAGCGAGGGGCACGGGGCACTGCACCAGCAGTACAAACGGTCACTTGTCTAATCGGCACAGACATTGTGTAGACTTTATTCAAAACCAGTCGTCTGGGTTAAATGTGTGTACATATTAGGGTGTGTGTGTCTGTGTATTTGATGTGTGTGCACACATTGATGGTTGTGTGTGTATTGATGATAGTATGTTTGTTTTGGAGGGTGTAATAGGAGGGGTATATGTGTGTGTTGGGGTGGGTTGTGAGTGTCTATATTGGGGGTGTGTATGAAGGGTTGTGCATCGGGGTGGGGGGGTGTAGGGTTACTTGCTGGCGTGTCCTTCATGGCCTGGTTACCGTGTGATTGTGTATTAGATGATTTACATCTGAACACTGAACACACACTTTATTACACCTACACCAGGCTTATTACTGACGTAAAGTACGGCTCCTTACAGCACGTGACATAATGCAGTAAACATCTGTGTGTGAGAGACGCAGAGGCGGACAGAGAGAGAGAGAGAGAGAGACACAGGCAGACGGAGAGAGACACAGGCGGACGGAGAGAGAGACACAGGCGGACGGAGAGAGAGACACAGGCGGACGGGGAGAGAGAGACAGGCGGACGGAGAGAGAGAGACACAGGCGGACAGAGAGAGAGAGAGAGACACAGGCGGACAGAGAGAGAGAGAGACACAGGCGGACAGAGAGAGAGAGAGACACAGGCGGACAGAGAGAGAGAGAGACACAGGCGGACAGAGAGAGAGAGAGACACAGGCGGACAGAGAGAGAGAGAGACACAGGCGGACAGAGAGAGCGAGAGACACAGGCGGACAGAGAGAGAGAGCGAGAGCGAGACACACAGGCGGACAGAGAGAGAGAGGGAGAGAGACACAGGCGGACAGAGAGAGAGAGGGAGAGAGACACAGGCGGACAGAGAGAGAGAGGGAGAGAGACACAGGCGGACAGAGAGAGAGAGAGAGAGGGAGAGAGAGAGAGACACAGGCGGACAGAGAGAGAGAGGGAGAGAGAGAGAGACACAGGCGGACAGAGAGAGAGAGACACAGGCGGACAGAGAGAGAGAGACACAGGCGGACAGAGAGAGAGAGACACAGGCGGACAGAGAGAGAGAGACACAGGCGGACAGAGAGAGAGAGACACAGGCGGACAGAGAGAGAGAGACACAGGCGGACAGAGAGAGAGAGGGAGAGAGACACAGGCGGACAGAGGGAGAGAGACACAGGCGGACAGAGGGAGAGAGACACAGGCGGACAGAGGGAGAGAGACACAGGCGGAGAGAGGGAGAGAGACACAGGCGGAGAGAGAGGGAGAGAGACACAGGCGGAGAGAGAGGGAGAGAGACACAGGCGGACAGAGAGGGAGAGAGACACAGGCGGACAGAGAGGGAGAGAGACACAGGCGGACAGAGAGGGAGAGAGACACAGGCGGACAGAGGGAGAGAGAGGGAGAGAGAGAGACACACAGGCGGACAGAGAGAGAGACACAGGCGGACAGAGAGAGAGAGAGACAGGCGGACAGAGAGAGAGAGCGAGAGAGAGACACACAGGCGGAGAGAGAGAGACACACACACAGGCGGACAGACAGGGAGCGAGACACAGGCTATCCGTTATCACCCAGATGAGGATGGGTTCCCTGGTGAGTCTGGTTCCTCTCAAGGTTTCTTCCTATTACCATCTCAGGGAGTTTTTCCCTCAGCACCGTCGCCCTCGGCTTGCTCATCAGGGACAATCTGATCATTTTGATTCATACACATTGCATACAAACTTACTTCTTTTATTGTGTAAAGCTGCTTTGCGACAATGTCAATTGTTAAAAGCGCTATATAAATAAAATTGACTTGACTTGACAGGCGGACACGGACAGGGAGCGAGACAGACACAGGCGGACACGGACAGACACAGAGAGAACACAGACAGAAAGAGACACACAGAGAGAGAGACACAGACGGACAGACACGGAGAGAGACCCACAGACGGACAGGGGGAGAGAGACAGCAAGAGAGACAGAAAGGGAGAGAGAGTATCTTATAAAGTATTAAACTACCAGACGGCTTCCACTATACACACTTGTACTATTATAATAATTATTATTATTATTATTATATTTCTGTTACTAAACCCACGGTCAGGAATTTATCTGCTGATGCTAAAAGGAAACACACAGTCTGTTTTATTTAGAAGGGATCATCTGTGTGATTTAATCAGAGAGGTTTGGGTTAAAAGCAAATCTGTTTATGGATTTAAATGTGATATCTTCAGGAACATTCTGAAAGTGTGTGTGTGTGTGCGCTGTTGATTGCGCTGATACTGTGAGTCTGATTTTGATCTATAATGCATTGTTCTTGGCAGTAAAGCGGTGTGTGTCTTTTAGCCCAACTCTGGACGAGTGTCAGAACAATCTGTAGCGCAAATCATTACAGAGGATTGTGTGTGATTAGGGTGTGTGTGTGTGTGTGTGTGTGTGTGTGTGTGTGTGTGTAGAACAGCTCAGCTTTTTTCCCCTCATATACATCCCTATTTGTATCTAGAAGTCTCACACAGTCCCAAAAGAAGGCGAGTGGGCGGAGTCAGTTTGATGGTCTGTGTGATGTTCTGCTGGGAAACCCCGGGTCCTGCCCTTCATGTGGCTGTTACTCTGACACCTAAACACTGTTACACACTGAGTTACACCTCTTCATGGAGACAATGTTCCCTGATAGATAACACTAACACACACACACACTTGAGGAACATGACAAAGTTTGTGTGTATGTTATAGATGATTTACACTGTTAGTGGAGCGGTAGTGTTCACTCGACAGACACCTGAACACTAAACACACTCACACCTACACCACGTGTACGCTCCTTACAGCACGTGACATAACGCACTAACCTCCAAACTCGTGACATAATGCACTGCCTCCAAATTCTCTCTAATCCGATCGTGTGTGTGGGGGACACACTGGAGAAACGCGTGATTCATGGAGGTCAAACCTCAGAACTTGCAGGAGTCACACACCTTCAGAGGTCTCTTCATAACTGAAAACTGACAAATTAAATAAGTTTGAAGGAAGGTTTAATAAGGTGATGACAATTTTGCTGGTATGAGTAGCTTTTTTGTGTGTGTGTGTGTGTGTGTGTGTGTGTGTGTGTGTGTGTGTGTGTGTGTGTGTGTGTGTGTGCACGTGCTATGTGGTGTATTTGGTCATTTAGACATCTCAAGTTGTAATTTACCTCTTAGGGAAAATCTCACCTCTCGCTCCATCCATCATGATCCTCTCAGGGAAGCAGAGCTGCAGTGTTTTAAGATGGAGTGAAGCCTGTGTGTGTGTTTGTGTGTGTGTGCTCACTGTGAGCTGTAGTGACCTTGCTGTCTGTCCTGCAGTCTTGTGGCAGAAATGTGTCTTCAGAGAGCACTTCACTGTGTGTGTGTGTGTGTGTGTGTGTGTGTGTGTGTGTGTGTGTGTGTGTGTGTGTGTGTGTGTGTGTGTGTGTGTGTGGAGGGGGGCCTCCAACAGTCCTACTGTAAACACCAAAAAACAAGCGTCTGTAAAGGTTCAAGAGTTATAATTCACTTCTGACGCATTTTAATCTTTAACAGAGGTGTGCATGTGTGTGTGCGCATGCGCATTCTGTGTGGAGCAGTAATGTTTAATCACACTGGGCTTCAGGAGTGTCAGACCTCAGACACAACCAGGAGGTTGGCCAAGGGCTTAAAGACGCACCCTGAGATGCGGTGTGTGTGTGTGTGTGTGTGTTTTTTTTTTTAGACTTTATTAATAGAGAGAGAGAGAGAGAGAGAGAGAGAGAGAGAGAAAGACTACACAGCTCCAGCATCAGGTCATGTGATGGGAGGAGTCACATCAGGGGTGTGTGAGGGTGTGTTGTGTATTCTAGGAAGTGTGTTGCAGTGTACTACACTCTGTTGTACTGCTTTGTTGTGTGATGTAGCTGTGTGAGCAGACGCAGTAGTGAGTCATGTCCAGGTGGTTGTTGGCTCTGACCCGGGGACAAAGCTCCACCCACCGAGCTGAAGTGTGGTGTAGGGTTACCCACCTGCCCCCCTGTAAGAGTATTTAAATAATAAACCTGCTGTATCTCTCTATTGAATTCTGCACCAGTCTGTGTGTCTGCGTGTGTGTCAGATTATACCATAAAGATCCCCTAATGGTAGAGTTGTACTTAATTACAGATCATCACTGCGTGCCTCACTGTTCACATCATCAATCAGCGTCACCCTGAACTCTCCGTAAGTTAGCGCCCCCCTTGGTGCTGATCCGCACGCTGCGTGCGGTCGCTGTGGATTCTAAAGGAGTGGATCAGCTTCCTTTCCTGTGCTGTGTGTAATGCACTGATTCAGGATCAGGTATCAGTCAGTGTGCATACAGGAAGCCTGTTCGGCCATATTACTGTAGTTGTGGGGGGAGGGGAAACACACACACACACACACACACACACACAGGCATTTTATTTTATGAAGTGTTCCCCTTTCTTTCTCTTTCCAGCCGACTGAGCAGTGCATCGTTCCTGCAGGATCACACTGTAGCGTCTCAGCCACATACAGTTATTTTACTAAGACAGCAGTCTTAGTGTGTGTGTGTGTGTGTGTGTGTGTATGAGTGAGTTCAGGGAACGGCTGGTCTCTTCTTTTTCCACTGGAGGTGGAGAGCCATCTAGTGTCAGTTCCACACTGACCCTGAGCTGAGAGACGAGAGAGAGAGAGAGAGAGAGAGAGAGTGACTGTGTGTGTGTGTGTGTGTGTGTGTGTGTCTCTCCACTCTTCTGTCAGATCCACCTTCTTCTCATCCCTCTGTATTAAAACCATGCGGCCTCGTTTCACCCCGCACGAGCTGAACAAATCCAGCCTGTCTCTCCATAGCAGCTCTGGTCCATGTGTTTCCACAGCTACAGTGAAACTCCATGCTCGGTGTGCCCCCTACTGTCCACCTGCAGTACTACACACCCCACATACTGTCAGCTCCGTAATTCTTTCTCAAAAATTCTCAAGAAAGCGGTTTAATCCTATGTAGGGTTTATCGTTTCTGATCCCAGGTGTGTGTCTGGTCCTTATTGCACTGCCCCTAGTGGCTATTGTATAGTACGGAATATTTATTTATTTGTTTTTGTTTTTGTTTCTTAGTTTATATGTTTTTATCGTTCGTTTTCCCATACTCTTATGTATACACTGTTAAATGCAATTTACTGCCTTTGTTAGTGTGGTTACTTCATGTAGACATGTTTCAATTTGCTGTTTGCGGTCTGTTATTACTGACAGGACAAAATATCACGAACATAAACAATATTCTTTGAACAATAAAATGGCTTGGAAAGTAATGTGCGACATTTAAGTTGCTGAAAAAAAATATCCAGATACAAGCTCAGTCAAGCTGTGTGTATAAATAACTTCAGCATTGAATATAATCAAGGTATTTGTTTAAAAAAAGCTTGTTATTTATTGTATACATGTGGCATTTTTAAGAAGTTAGTGAATGTCCAGTTAATCACAGTTTTGAATCTTAATCATTTTAATCTGGAGTGTTTGCAATCGTGTGTGAAATGACTATAAAACCCTGTTTGCTGCTACGCCGTCAGATTATCAGTGTTTGTCGTTTATGTTTACACCGATAAGCGTTTTGCGTACAGTTAAACACTGATAGCTTTGATGTGCCACGTTTTCTGGTTGCAGTTCATGAGATGTCCAGATGGTGTTCCTAAAGTGTTCATCATCTCCCTCCTTCAGTATACACCTTAAAAATGTACATTTTGTTTTTTCTACACTTCAGCTACAGCTTTGGGGTGTGTGTGTGTGTGTGTGTGTGTGTGTTTGCAGGTTGCTGTGGTGCGAGTGGATGGAGGTCTTCACTCGGTCTTCTGCCTGAATTATTGTACTGAAGCAGGAGGTGGTGTATGTGTCGGCCTCGCTCCTGCTCTGGATCAAGAGTCTACCGTAAACCTGTTTAACTCACAACACAGCCACGATGATTAACTCAGAGTTCCCCGTGTTACAGTAAGTACAGCTGATATATCACACAGTGGTATGTGTGTGAAGTACAGGAACAGCTGGTGAGTGCATGTGCGCATGTTCTAGAGTTTGTACTTGAGTATGTGTGTGTTTTGTGCAGGGATTCATCTAATGAGTCTGGACAGGGAGACACGGTGAGTCTGAGTCTAAGTGTCAGTGAGCTGGAGGACACCGGAGAGGGAAAAGGCAAGAAGAAGAGAGGACGGCCAGGGAGACCACCGGTATGATCTACCCCCCACCCAACACTGTATCTGATGATAACGTTACTCCTTATTACTACTACACTCTGCGTGTGTGTGTGTGTGTGTGTGTGTGTATACTACCCCTCAGTGTTTCACAGATGTGTGTGTGTGTGTTTGTTTCCTCACCAGTCTGACTCATCAGGTTGTTATTCTCTCATCATTTCAGATTTGAATTTCTTCATCCTCAGCACTTACTAATGTGTCTCTCCTGCCTTCAAAGCTTTCATTTCTTTGTCTCCACACACATTTTATTTTTCCTAAATTTTTTGGCATCAAGCAATAATAGTAATAATAATACATGATTTGTCAAAGTGAAAATATATATATATTTTTTATTATCATATCTCAATTAGCAAGCTGGGGTCAGTAGTGCAGGGTCAGTCAGGATACAGCGCCCCCTGGAGCAGACAGGGTTAAGGGCTTTACTCAAACCCCAGACTTTATGATCAGTAACCCAGAGCCGTAACCGTTTGATCTACCACTGTCCTGAGTGGATAAGTGGAGACCTAAAGCGGCATCAGACAGCACGGAGTGGTCAGAGGAAAGATTTGAGCCCATAACTTGGATTTGTTGCTTCTTTACCAAAGTTCTAATTCCAGTGGATTTAAAACAAAGCAGTCGAGATGTGACGGACGTGTCGGCTTTCAGATTTTATTCAGGAGCTTTAACATTTGTTTAAAAAAAAAAGTCCTTCCGGTTTCTAACTGTATGTACGTCATGACTCAGTTTATTTCTCACTGATGTGAACAGAGGGTTGAGTGTGTGTGTGTGTGTGTGTTCACACTTGTTAGTGTAAAATACAATGATGGAGAAACAGCAGATGGTTTTTAATAGTAATAATACTAGCATAAATGAATATTAAATAATCACCACTGCGCTCAGGTCTCTGTCCTGCACCAGGGTCCGACTCGTTCACGTTATAAATGTATAAAAGCTTGGAGCTTTTTTTATTTTGATTTTTTTTTTAGCAGGCAGCCAGTAAGAAAGCTCGTAAGTCTCCAGTAGACAAGGGGGGCAGGAGGCCAAATGGCATGGCGCAGCACAACGGAGATGGAGGAGATCCCACTACACTGTTCGAGGTGGTCAAACTGGGCAAGAGCGCCATGCAGGTAACACTCGGACCTCTTCTCTGCGTGTGTTAGGACGCCGCTGTGCCTCTTAGTTCCTCTAACCGGTATCTCCTGACTTGCAGTCGGTTGTCGATGACTGGATCGAGTCGTACAAACAGGACCGGGATATGGCTCTCCTGGATCTCATCAACTTCTTCATACAGTGTTCTGGGTGTAAAGGTACACACACATCTTCACACTGTTAAAGTTCTGCTGTGCTGTCTCCTCAGGAGTGTGGAACATTACCGTTGTCAGGGTTTACTCCAGGAATCTGCCTCTCAGACCGATGAGTCGGATGTTTTATTGACCCTGGAACCTCGTTAATGTCGTCCAGGTGTCTGCTGCACTGATGTGTGCTTTCCTGGCCCGCTCTGCCATGTTTCGTAACGGTTCTGCTCCTCTGCGCTCGGCTCTGTACGCCGCGTAAACAAGATGTTCCCTGCTCACAGTTCTGGGTCTCTGGTTCGAATCTTGATGTTGCTATTTGATTTCGTTCCAGGTACTGTAAGAATCGAGATGTTTAGAAACATGCAGAATGCGGAAATTATCCGGAAGATGACGGAGGAATTTGATGAGGTATGTTTTGATGTAGAGATGATGAGGGGTAAATAATCTCCCTCTCCTGTTTTAGTTCACCTTCAGTAAAAGTGATGAGTCGTTGTGTTTCAGGATAGCGGTGATTACCCGCTCACCATCGCCGGGCCTCAGTGGAAGAAGTTCCGCTATAACTTCTGTGAGTTCATCGGGGTTCTGATCCGACAGTGTCAGTACAGC
>CM059226.1:319229-356729 GCA_030347435.1 Clarias fuscus | reverse complement strand
CACACACACACACACTCTCTCGCAGGTCAGACACACACACACACACACTCTCTCGCAGGTCAGACACACACACACACACACTCTCTCGCAGGTCAGACACACACACACACACACTCTCTCGCAGGTCAGACACACACACACACACACTCTCTCGCAGGTCAGACACACACACACACACACTCTCTCGCAGGTCAGACACACACACACACACACTCTCTCGCAGGTCAGACACACACACACACACACTCTCTCGCAGGTCAGACACACACACACACACACTCTCTCGCAGGTCAGACACACACACACACACACTCTCTCGCAGGTCAGACACACACACACACACACTCTCTCGCAGGTCAGACACACACACACACACACTCTCTCGCAGGTCAGACACACACACACACTCTCTCGCAGGTCAGACACACACACACACTCTCTCGCAGGTCAGACACACACACACACTCTCTCGCAGGTCAGACACACACACACACACACTCTCTCGCAGGTCAGACACACACACACACACACTCTCTCGCAGGTCAGACACACACACACACACACTCTCTCGCAGGTCAGACACACACACACACACACTCTCTCGCAGGTCAGACACACACACACACACACTCTCTCGCAGGTCAGACACACACACACACTCTCTCGCAGGTCAGACACACACACACACTCTCTCGCAGGTCAGACACACACACACACACTCTCGCAGGTCAGACACACACACACACACACACTCTCGCAGGTCAATCAGGTTCCACCTCTGACCTTTGACCTTCAGCTTTGTGTACAGTACACATGCACACATACCATACACACACTCTTAATGGGTGACACTCATGCAGTCTTATACATGTCTTACATTTCAGTGTTGTCATTTCAAGAATTTGTGTGTGTGTTTTGTGTATATAATATGTGTTGAGAGTTTTGTAGATAAAAAGGGAAAAACAATCAATGTGTTAAACATTGTAGCACTTAAGAAAGTAAAGTTTAAGTTTTATGAGGTTTAAAACTTGGGACAGTGTATTTTATGGAAGAGACGCACAGACAGTCTGTAGTCCTGTAGTTAGTATTGTACCCCTTCAGTGTCGGAGCTAGAGTGTTGTAAACAAACCCCGACCCCCCCCCCCCCCCCCTCCTCCTCCCAACCACACACCCCGACCCTACAGCGATGAAGTTGATGACGGCGCTGGTGAACGTGGCTCTGAACCTCAGCATCAACCAGGACAACACACAGAGACAGTACGAGGCCGAGCGGAACAAGGTCGCTGGGAAGAGAGCCACAGACAAGCTGGAGCTACTGCTGGAGAAGAGGAAGGAGGTACAGTCATCGTCATCTTCATCATCATCACCTTCTTTATAAATGTAGATTATCAGAATGTGTGAAAAATTTAACCGGTTTAACATATTGTGCAGCTGCAAGAGAACCAGGATGAGATCGAGAACATGATGAACTCCATCTTCAAAGGAATTTTCGTTCATCGCTACAGGTGTGTGTCGGGTTCAGAGGTCAGTTTTGTTATTTTCTTTAATTATAAATGACATCACATGGGTTTAAATTTCTTTTTAGAGATGCGATTGCGGAGATCAGAGCTATTTGCATCGAGGAGATCGGTGTGTGGATGAAGCTGTACAGCGACGCCTTTCTCAATGACAGCTATCTGAAGTACGTGGGCTGGACGTTACACGACCGGGTGAGTGGACGGAACGACTAGTCAGATCACTAGGAAGTAATGTACAGTATAACTGTGATGGTGTTTGTTCCTGAGGACGGGGTGTGTGTGTGTGCGAGTGTAACACACCGTTGTGCCCTTACAGCAAGGAGAAGTCCGACTCAAGTGTCTCAAAGCGCTTCAGACGCTCTACACAAACCGAGGCCTTTTCCCCAAACTCGAGCTCTTCACTAATCGCTTTAAGGTCAGACTCGCATCACACACACGTGTTTACACCCTCGCACGTGTTTACACCACATTAGGCATTTACAGTTTTATTGTTCTTTCCTCTCAGGACCGGATTGTGTCCATGACTCTGGATAAAGAGTACGATGTAGCAGTGGAAGCTATCCGGCTCGTCACTCTGATCCTGCAGTCAGTTTTGTTTGATTTCTCTCTCTCTCTCTCTCAAACACACACACACATGTGGATCTTGTTTAATCTGGTATTAAGTGTGTGTGTGTGTGTGTTGCAGTGGCAGTGAGGACGCTCTCTCTAACGAAGACTGTGAGAACGTCTATCACCTGGTCTACTCCGCTCATCGGCCTGTCGCCGTGGCCGCGGGGGAATTCCTCCACAGGAAGTGAGCTCATGGCGTGTTGCTTTTATCTCCAGTGACATTAACACAGAAACTACAGACAGGTTTTTCGTGTGCGCAGTCAGTGACTGGCGCGGTGTCGTTTTTTTGCAGGTTGTTCAGTCGACACGACCCGCAGGCAGAGGAGGCTCTGGCCAAACGCCGCGGCAGGAACAGTCCTAACGGTAACCTCATCAGGATGCTGGTGCTCTTCTTCCTCGAGAGTGAGGTGAGGGGCGTGGCCTGTACAACATTGTCTTTCCTGCATTGTAACTTAATCATCACAACATACTGTGTGTGTGTGTGTGTGTGTGTGTGTGTGTGTGTGTGCAGCTTCATGAGCATGCAGCATATTTGGTGGACAGTCTGTGGGACAGCTCGCAGGAGCTGCTGAAGGACTGGGATTGTATGATCGAGCTGCTGCTGGAGGAACCTGTACAGGGAGAGGAGGGTAAGAGCACTGACTTCACACACACACACACACACACACACACACACACACAGTCTGATTCATCACCAGTTGTGTTATCGTGTTGTGTTGCAGTGTTTATTATGTCATGCTGTGTGTGTGTGTGTGTGTGTGTGTGTGTGGTTTCAGTGCTGGGAGACAGACACGAGAGCGCTCTGATTGAGTTAATGGTTTGCACCATCAGACAGGCGGCCGAGGCTCACCCCCCTGTGGGCCGGGGGACGGGAAAGAGGGTGTGTGATTCAGCTGTGGTGTTGTGTTGTGATGTTTTGAGTGTGTGTGTGTGTGTGTGTGTGTGTGTGTGTGTGTTAATGCGCTGTGTTCTGCTGGACCTCCTCAGGTTCTTACTGCTAAAGAGAAGAAAACTCAGATTGATGATAAGAACAAACTGACCGAGCACTTCATCATCGCTCTGCCCATGCTGCTGTCCAAGGTCTGGCTGCTCAGGACAAAACTGTCACCACCATCAGTACACACATGCTCTAAAAAACCTTTTTAACTACACTGTGTGACCAAAAGTTTGTGCACCCCGACAATCACACTCCTACAGCGTTTTTCAGACGCACACAGTCGTACAGGATCTCTCTATATCTCTGTGAGATCCACAAATCCATCTCCAAAATGTACTGGCCTCCCAGACGAGTGGAGCGCATTATAAATCTGGATAAATCTGGAATGGGACCTTCGACACTCACACATGGGGCTGAAGGTCAGAGGTGCATATACTGGTGTATGTAGTCATTGTGTTTGATGTAGGAGTAAAGGG
Organism: Clarias fuscus; assembly: GCA_030347435.1. Taxonomy (NCBI): domain Eukaryota; kingdom Metazoa; phylum Chordata; class Actinopteri; order Siluriformes; family Clariidae; genus Clarias; species Clarias fuscus. Next base: position 353,190 of record CM059226.1, on the reverse strand, counting down.
TTTTGCAGTCGTACATTTACAGCACATTTCACTAGACAGAGATTTTTATTGGGAAAATAAAAGTATGTCGTTATTCAGCTTGCATATAGTTTGTATATAATCATCATAATTCGTTCTTAATAATAATTGGGTTATGTGAACATTATTACTGGTGCCATCAAGTATGAAGTGCATTAAAGAAAATGTATTTAGTGTTGCCTGCGCTTATAATGCCTAACACCTTGGTGCCAATATTTTTGAGTGCCATATGTAAGCGTTCTGCTCATGTTGCTTTCTTGTCTCGGCTCTGTGCAGTACCAGACGGACGCTGAGAAGGTGGCTAACCTCCTGCAGATCCCTCAGTATTTCGACCTCGAGGTCTACAGCTCCGGCCGGATGGAGAAGGTTGTGTGTTCAGTCTCATTTACAGGGTCTGTGCCTCGTGGAGACGGGGACTCAGCGCGCCCGTTATAACCAGACGCTGCGCACTGTACTGTATGTTAATTATTAAACGTGTACGCATCGACATGACCTGTTACGCCACCGATGTGCAGCGCAGTGCACGTTACTGTTCGAGACATGAAGATCATCGTGTGACTTTTAAAAGTTATTGATGGTCGTCTGATCTGACTGTGTGTGTCATTGTGACATAATAAACAATCACACGTGTAACGCTCAGGTTTTTAGGGAAGAAGTGACTAAACATGTTGTGCTAAAGTAAACTGTGTGTGTTGTTCAGCATCTGGACGCCCTGCTGAAGCAGATCAAGCTGGTGGTGGAGAAGCACACGGAGACGGAGGTCCTGGAGGCGTGCAGTAAGACCTACAGCATCCTGTGCAGTGAGGAGTACACCATCATGAACCGCGTGGACATCGCACGCAGCCAGCTCATCGACGAGCTCTCGGACCGCTTCAACCACTCTGTGGAGGACCTGCTGCAGGAGGTGACGCACGCACACACGCGCACACACAGCAGGGATATACGATGATAAAATTTGCATTTCTAATATACGATGATAAATTAGCATTTAGTCCTGCAGAAAAGACAGAGTATAAAAGCTGTTTGTAACTCCGCCCACATTATGCTGTCCAGTTCTGGTACTTGGTTCCGCTCAGTAATGTAGATGATAAATGTGAGATTTACCATGAAGAATATTCTGGAGGAATGAGACTCTGTTAAATATGATGCAGGTGGATTATTATTATTTATTTATTTTTTCTTGTGCCATTGAGTGCGTGATGAAGCAGTCAGTAGGGTGATTATTGTACACTGACGTTTTTGTTGTTTTTCCTCAGGGTGATGAAGCTGATGATGATGACATCTACAGCGTTCTCTCGTCCCTGAAGAAACTCACAGCTTTCCACAAGTAAGACTCGCGTGCCTTCTTTTAAAACATCTCCCTGGGTTTATTTATCTTCATGTTTGTCTGTAAAGCCGCTTCAGCGTGCGCTAATCCCCCCTTTCATCTCGTCCCGCTCAGCGCTCACGACCTGACCAAGTGGGACCTCTTTAAAAACTGCTACCGGCTGCTGAAGATGGGGATCGAGCAGGGCTCCATGCCAGAGCAGGTGTGTGTGTGTGTGTGTGTGTGTGTGTGAGAGAGACGTGTTCGCTGGTACCCATGATGCCGTGTGATTGTAGTGATGTCGATCCTGTGTGTGTTCAGATTGCAGTGCAGGCTCTTCAGTGTTCTCATTACTCCATCCTGTGGCAGCTGGTGCGCATCACTGAGGGTTCTCCATCCAAGGTACACTGACCATATCCAGCAGCTCTGACTGCACCTTCTGATGGATTCTGGCCCAGTACTGTATACAGAGCTGTGTGTGTGTGTGTGTGTGTGTGTGTGTGTGTGTGGTGTGTCTCCTCTTCCTCAGGATGACCTCCTGGCTCTGAGGAGAGTGGTGAAGTCGTTCCTGGCTGTGTGTCAGCAGTGTCTGTCGAACGTCAACACTCCTGTTAAAGAGCAGGTGAGAGAACCTCAAGAGGTTTCACCATGAACCACTTCACATCACAGCGCGGCTGAGTTCTGATTGGTCAGACAGTTAATTCTCTATAACAGCAGCCCTGACTCTTTTCAACGTTCTTATCAACGTCCTTGTACTAACAGGTTATCGTTTCCATAGTAACGCCTTATTCACAGACTCGTGTGTTTTGCCAGGCGTTCATGCTGCTATGTGATCTCCTGATGATCTTCAGTCACCAGCTGACCACGGGGAGTAGAGAGGCCCTACAGCCACTGGTGTTTAATCCCGACAACACGCTGCAGAGTGAGCTGCTCAGCTTCGTCCTCGATCACGTCTTCATCGACCAGGACGACGAGAACCAGAGCATGGGTGTGTGTTTCTGTGCATCTCTCCCGCCGTTCAGTGTTCTTATTTGTGTAGCACTTCTAAAACAAAGCAGAAGTGTGTATGAGATGTGAGTGTGTGTGAATCAGAATGATCAGATGGTCCCTGGTCCCTTCACCATGATGGTCTTCATGGTGAAGTGGAAGACAGACCACACGGGGCTCCATGTGACCAGATCTCCAACCAGAAGAGGGCAAGTCAGAGGATCTGGATCTGTTGGAGGAGTGGCATGTGTAGCTCGTTGCAGAGGGAGGCGGGGCAGAGGGAGTCTGCAAGAGATTTACATACTTTTCTGTATCTTTAAGGCTATAGTGAACTAATACAAGCTCACCACTTTTGTACACGATTTATGTACTTTGTCCTCCTCTGTTTCACATCCTGTGTGTGTGTGTGTGTGTGTGTGTGTGTGTATATATTTGTTTGTTTTAGAGGGTGATGAGGAAGATGAAGCAAATAAAATTGAGGCTTTACACAAGAGGAGGAATCTGCTGGCAGCCTTCAGTAAGCTCATCATTTACGACATCGTGGACATGCCCGCTGCAGCAGACATCTTTAAACACTATATGAAGGTACAGTAACCTTACACATTGTATGTGTGTGTGTGTGTGTGTGTGTGTTTTACACAGGGTGTTATTCATGGATCTTGACTTTTCTTCTCCAGTATTATAATGACTACGGTGACATCATCAAGGAGACGCTGAGTAAGACCAGACAGACGGATAAGATCCAGTGTGCCAAGACTCTCATACTCAGTTTACAGCAGGTGAGTTCATAAGGTTTACTTCAGTTTAGTCCTTTAACAGGTTAATTACCACCGTCTGATGATTTTGCCCCGTCTCTGGGGTAACTCGCTGTAGAACTTGCAGCTGTGTGTGTATGTGTGTGTGTGCCTTGTCCTAATTACAGTGTTGTGTCTCTTTCTGTGCTTTCTCAGCTCTTTAATGAGCTCGTCCAGGATCAGGGGCCAAACTTGGACCGAACCTCCTCCCATGTGAGTGGGATTAAAGAACTTGCTCGGAGGTTTGCTCTGACATTTGGACTGGACCAAATCAAAACCAGAGAGGCCGTAGCGACGTTACACAAGTGAGCTGTTCATCAGTAAAACATGTTTCTTTTTCCTCTACAGATAGAACTGTGTGTTCTAAAGTGTGTGTCTGTGTGTGCTGTTTTTAGGGATGGAATCGATTTTGCGTTCAAGTTCCCGAACCCTAAAGGAGCGGAGTATCCCCCCCCCAACCTGGCGTTCCTGGAAGTGTTGTGCGAGTTCTCTTCCAAACTCCTCCGACAGGATAAAAAGACTGTGTAAGTCTGAACACCACTGATGAGGTTGTGTGTGTGTGTGTGTGTGTGTGTGTGTGTGTGTGTGTGTGTGTGTGTGTGTGTGTGTGTGTGTGTGCTCTAAACATTCTCTCTCGTCTGTCGCAGCCACTCGTACCTGGAGAAGTTTATGACTGAGTACATGATGGAGCGGAGGGAGGACGTGTGGTTGCCGCTGATCGCCTACAGGAACTCTCTGCTGACGGGAGGGGACGAGGACCGCATGTCTGTGACGACGGGCAGCACCACGAGCCGGGCCAGCACCGTGCGCAGCAAGAGGGGCCGACCGCCGCTACACAAGAAACGCGCAGACGGTGAGGCGTTACTAAGGACCGTAGCGCTCCTTTCAAAAAGAAATAGATTTAATAGAATATTAATACAAACACAGTATTGTGTGTGTGCATTTAATATTCACTACAGAAGGGGAAATCTGTTATTAGACATTATATAAGAAAATATAATCGAGTACTATTTGTCACGTGTTTGTTTAAAGTTTAAGTTACAGTAACATTGCAGATTTCACATGTTTTACTTAAACAACAGTTAAACATGTTAATAATCAACAGTAACAAGAATTTCTTTGTTCCTCAGTAGCACAATCCCAACAAATTCATTCTGAGAGATGAGATTAGTTTCAACAAACAATATAAAATTTTTAAAAATACGCCCTCTTAACTGCAAGTGCGCCCTCCTGTGGTGCATGAATAAATAGATAAGTGAGAAATTTAAATGTAATTAATTACATGTAAAACAGCAGTTAAATCATTTAATGATCATTAATGTTCCCAGTTTAAGTAGGTGGAGTTAAATAGGATTTGACTCCACAGTCTGTGTGTGTGTGTGTGTGTGTGTGTGTGTGTGTGTGTGTGTGTGTGTGTGTGTGTAGCAGCAGACGAGAGTGTGGACGGCTCTTGGGTGATGCGTAACGACACCATCCAGACTCCCGGAGCTCTACAGACGCCGCAGCTCACGTCCACAGTGCTGAGGGAGAACCCACGGCAAGCGGCGGAGCACGTCCCCGACCAGGACTCGTCTGAGCCCGGCTCTGAACCCGACTACATCCACAAGTACACACCTGCTCTAAACACACATGCATAATTTATTCGTTATTAAAGGATTATGGATAATGTGTGTGTGTGTGTGTCAGTCCACAAATGCAGATGTCATGGCTGGACCAGCAGAAGATGGAAGAGGTGAACCGGAAAGAGAGAGGAGGAATGAACTACATGAAGGCGCGGAGTGGAGGTGTACGGCAGCAAGTGTGAGTGCTGTTCGAGTTTCATCCCTCTGTGTGTTTTCAGGGTTCTGTCTGACCCACACTGCCCCCTCCCTGTAGGGGTCATGGCCCGAGTGTTCTCCTCACACGCCTGGCTCCAGGCCGTGACCTCGCTGTGCGCTTCTCTTTCAGACGGGGTTTAATGGAGGACGACGCCGAGCCCATCTTCGAGGATGTGATGATGTCATCGCGTGGACAGTTGGAGGACATGAACGAGGAGTTTGAGGACACCATGGTGATAGATCTGGTGAGACTCTCACTTAGAGCAGTTGAACTCCGCTTAAGTGCAGATTTGGAAGTGAGTTTCTTTTGTTCTTTGTATCTCAGCCGCCATCGAGAAACAGACGCGAGAGAGCCGAGCTCAGACCGGACTTTTTCGACTCGACGGCGATTATCGAAGACGATTCGGTGAGTTTTATAATAAATCAGAACGTTAGTGCCGGGAAAATCTGCAGCTTTTATAGATAATCGGGTTTATCAGCACAGCTTCGGGATTAGAAGTTAAAGACGTAAAACCTCAGACTGCTGACTTGAGAAGATAACGTGTTCGTCTCTGAGCGCGACTCTGCAGCTCTCCTTCTGTATTCAGCATTGAATTCTGTTGTCTGGTGCCTCCGCAGGGATTTGGGATGCAGATGTTTTGAAGCAGATGTGTAAATCTGTTGGAGAATCACAACCAGCGCTGCTGATCTTCAGCCACGCAACGCCAACGTGTTTTAAAACTCACAACTTCAACAACGTTTTCAAGCAAAAAAGGACTGAGCTGCTTTTCTCCGCCCCACTTGCGGGAGTCCCGAGGCAGACGAGCACGCCGAGCGTCAGTGCCGAGCGCCGCGTCGCCGTCCAGCTACTCTGTTTTTGATATTCCTATAACATTGAGGTTTTTTGTCCCCGTAATAATTTTGTTTTTGTTTTTAAATCAACCCCCTTGTGTACTTTGACACAGATTAGATGAAGCTGTGTGAGTCGCTCGTGTACATACTGTATGTTTGTGTGTATGATCAGTGTTCTCATGCGGAGCTCCACGCGCACACACACACACACACACACACACACACACAAAGTTCCCGATTCAGACCGCAGTGTTTACACACTAACTGCTCTGGTTTCCTTCCTGCAGGAACATCACTTCATTTGAATTTTCTGTCCCTGTTGAAGGATTCAGATGTGAGGATGAGAGACGTTCTGTGGGTCACGTCCCTGCTATAGCACATTTACACGCTCCTGTGTCCTCATTAAGGACGGGGACGTGACGTCATGGCTCTGAGACCGCATCTCGCTTCAGAGTCAGACGCCTGGTTAGGACCGTGCCTATAAATCACACTACTGTTTTACACGTCTCTCTCTCTCACATCACACACACACACACGTGCGTGTCACACGTTCATTCCACATTTTTATCTTTAAATAAAGGTTTTTAAAAAAGTATTTCCATTACAGTAAATTTGCCACAGAATCTAAGAGTGTTGCGTTTTTCATCTCTGTGTTTTCTCGTTCGTCCCCGAAGCGTAAATCATTCGCATCCAGATCAGAATCCAATCTACGCTGTTTTTATTTTAGTTCCAATCTGAGTTCATGTTCAGTGAAATGTAGAAACTGTGCATTAAAATTACAATTCAGTCTGTTTTTACTTGTTCAGGGTTGAAACCTGGTTCATATTTTTTCAGGAAGTTGTTCTCCTGACACCCTGCTCGGAGTTTCAGTCGAATAGATTTTATGTAGAAATCTACATTTTGTTTCAGTGTTGTTCAGTACAAACAAAATACATTTTAATAAAATGGATTATTCATAAACACTCTCCTCCTCTCTGGGTTTTTTTTTTTTTTTTAGCTGAACCTGCAGGAACCAAAAGTGTGTGTGTCTGTGACGTCATTGTTTATTTTAATTTAGTTTAATTCAGCTTAATTATTTTGTAACGCGCTTCTAATAAAGAACAGCATCACAGTGTGGCTGTTCAGCAGCAGAGCGTTACTGTGATGAAGGCGGAGGAAGAGACGGCACCAGGGTGCATTATGGTAAGAAGGCGGAGGCAGTGTGATGCTGGAACACCTTCACCTGAGTGTGGTCTCCCTGCACCGCACTCAGTCACTGCCCGTGCCCTTGGGGTATTTCTGTCCAGTTGGCTGGCCTTCTCCCCACACATTGCTAATCTTACTCACTCTTGTTGATTTCTTACATTTGCAGTGAAAGGCTTAGATTGCTTAGAAATGCTATCATTGGATAGAACACTGGGTTACTGGATCACTAACCAGTCACACACAGATGGGAACTAATTTTTTGGGGGGGGGGGCTGATTAGTCCAAGTATTGAAGGAACTGATATGTCCTGAGTCTTGAGACTCTGCTGTACGGACATCTAGAGGTAGTTGATTCCACCACCTAGGGGCCAGAACAGAAAAGAGTCTGGACAAGTGTCTTCCTCAATCCCCGAGACATGGTGGAATGAGGGTTAGGGTTAGAGAGGAGCGCGGTGCGGTGCGTGGTGGGATTAGAGCAGAGAGGTAAGTGGGTGCTTTGTAGGCGAGCATCAGGGTTTTGAATTTGATGCAGCAACTACAGGAAGCCAGCAGTTCAGTTTAACTCGGACTGAGCTTCAGCTGATGAGATGTCTGCCAGAATTTGTCCAGTTCTCTCCACACAGGTGCTTGTTCAGTCCCTTATTATTTCCATACTGAACTCCTGCACCTCACTCCTGTCTGTCTCTGTCCGCTGTCCATCCTCAGCAGCTGATCCAACCTTCCCAAGTTCTCCAACACCACCCCACTCCTCCGCTCCCTGCACTGGCTTCCTGTAGTTTCTGCATCAAATTCAAAACCCTGATGCTCTCCTACGAAGCTAAAAGCGTCCCAGCACCCACTTACCTCTCAGCTCTACTCGCACCGCACCTCGTTCCTGCCGATGCTCCAGCACCGCTCGCCTCATCCCTCGATTTAACCATTTAGACTGTTTTTGTTCAGGAATGAACTTCAAGACGTCCTTAATTGACAGCTGAAGACATATCTGTTTCTTAAAAACTTTGGTTCAACTCCCCTCGCCCTCTCCCCACCCCCAAATAGATGAAAAAATCCTTCCCCCAAACGTTTGACTGGTGATGGTATTCTAATTGGTAACCTAATGAAGTAGTGTAAGGATCTATCTCATGCTGGAAAATTCAAAGCAGTTGTGCAGGTTTCTGCCAAATGCCTTCAACCTGTAAATCTCTTGATGTGTGTGTGTGTTATTCTGACATGTACCACCTACATGAACACAGACCGAGTTACACACCTTCATGGGGACGGTGTTGCTTGGTGGCAGCAGTGATTTAAGATTCAAGATTCAAAGGTGCTTAATTGGCATGAAAAATATTTACATTCGTAGAGCCAAAGTTTACAAATAGGCCACAAGAAAACAACAGTAAAAAAAAACAATAGTATAGAAAAAGTAATAATAAATAAACGTATATAAAATAAAAGAGTACAGACATTTAAAGTCCAGATAAAGTGACTCTCATGAACATTATATAAAAACATATATACAAACATGTACATAATAATAATAATAATAATAATAATATCTTCTTAGGATAATGTAACACACCACACACACTGCTGAGGAACGTGAGTGTATGTGTAATGTCACACTCTGATACACTATTAGTCCCTGAAGGTCAGAGTGCAGCATTACTACACCTCTATAACTCACTCTAACTGCATTCATGCGCTCTGGATCTTACCTGAGCATAAACATGACATTTTATATGTCTCTTATTCAGAGAACTAATACAGAACACACACACACACACACACACACACACTCATTGCTAACAGTGTGTTTACCCGCTGTTAGTAAACAGTTGACCCACACAGTTCCTCAATGACAAAAGTTCAGGATGTTGGGGTCAGAGGTCAGGATCAGGGGTTACGTCACAGCACACCCTGGATTAAGGGCCTTATTCAGCGTTTGTGTGTGTGTGTGTGTGTGTGTAAAACACATTACGAGTCCGTAGAAAACAGAAACTGGAAATTGTGTGTGCGTGTGTTAAATGGCTGCGCTTTCACAGACTGCATATCACGTGATCACGGCGTGAGCAGCCTGACTTAGACCGAGCGAGAGAGACATAGTCCACGCCCACTCCTGTTCCCACGCCCCGCCCAGATCCTCGTTCCTGTAACCAAGGAAACGGGTTCATCGCGAAAGTTCCACTAGTTCCCGCGAGAGCTGCCGAGAGCACAGCAGTTCACGCGAGAGTTGCGGTGTTGTGCGGTGTTCTCGCGAGACCCGGGCAGAGCGCCCCCTCCCTGCGCTGAGCGGACAGAAGGGAGGAGAAGCGGTTAGCGCTAGCAGCAGCAGCTTTTTCAAACACAAACACGTTCCAGTGTCGCGCTCTCGGGCCCGTTTTCCTGCTCAGGACCCCGGGCCTCGGTACCGGAACAGTATTTCCGCTCGGTTTCGGACCGGATGTGGCCGGTGAGGCGGCGGGAGCAGCGCGCGCGCCGCGGCCTGTTTTGTTCCTGATCCCCGGAGCCGCAGCTCGCGCGCCCGGTCCAGCACAGATCACCGATTTTCGGGGTTTTTTTTCCCCCCCGCGGGGATTTTTTCGCTCTCTGTGGGATTAAATCGCATGAATTTGGCTCTCGCGCGCCGCCTGAGCGGGTCGGTGGTGCCACTGAGTCGCGAGCGGAACCGATTCGGGAGAAGTGTGTAGAAACAGCGGCCTGTTTTGTTTTTGCAGCCGCGGCGCCGTGAACAATAACACACACACACACACACACCTCCGCTGCACCGGACACACCGCGGGGAATAACCCGCACCACAGACTCTCTCTCTCTCTCTCTGTGTGTGTGTGTGTGTGTGGCGGATCCGGAGCTCCGGTTCTCAGAGACTTGTTCTTCCTGCGCGCGCACCGCCGCACGGGTGGATGTGTTCGGGACGCTACCGGAGCGCGCGCGCGGCACCTCTCCGGTGGGGATGATTATTTTTGCGTATTTCCTGCCATGGAAGCGGGAGCGCGCGTGCACGGCGTAGCGGCTGTACCGGACGTGCTGCGCGCGGCGGGGAGACGTTTCTGCGACGTCACGGTGCACGTGCGAGGATTTTAATCTCGGACTGAGCGTGCTGCATCACCCACGCGCTCGTGCACTGCGCGATCACTAACTCATTTAGAGCTCATCAGCAGCGTTAGATCTGTGTGTGTGTGTCTGTGTCTGTGTGTGTGTGTTCCCCCTCCTCCTCCTCCTCCTGAGCCCCCTCCCCCGCCCTCCCCCCCCTGTGCGGACATGAACCCGGTAAACGCCACGGCTCTGTACGTGTCCGCGTGCCGCTCGGTGCTGCGCTGCGACCCCCGGGACCCGCAGGCCCTGTCCGAGCTCTACACACTGCTGCCGTTCTTCAGACAGTCTCTGTCCTGCCTGGTGTGCGGTACGTCCACATCCGGTCTGACCTCACACACTGCTTACACACACACACACACACACACTGATCACTGCACGCCTGTCTCACTCTCTGTCTGTCTGTCTGTCTCTCACCCACCTGTCCCCAGGTCTACTGATCTCCTCCCTTACAAAGCGAATGCTTCTATTTAGCTTTAACGTCATCATTCCGCGCACGTGTCTAGATCAGACATCCCGCTGTTATTTCCGGTCGGATGTGTGCTCAGTTTGTTGGTGTGTCTGTAATGTAAATAAACTATTGAGCTGCACGTTGTGTAGATTTGTTGTGCTCATGTTGCTCCCACAGCGCCATCTATCGTCCGACCCGCGGTCGGTGCATGCTGTTCTAATGAGATTAGACCCCAGCCTCTGTGTAATTTACCTTTTTTATGTTTCCTGCAGGGAATTTGCTCCAGGATCCGATCGCTCCGACCAACTCCTCATGCCAGCACTACGTCTGCAAAGCGTGCAAAGGGAAGAAGATGATGATGAAGCCGTCGTGCAGCTGGTGTAAAGACTACGAGCAGTTCGAGGAGAACAGGCAGCTGTGCATCCTGGTGGACTGCTACAGGAAGTTGTGCGAGTACATCGCAGGTTCACCTCTCGCCAAGCACATTTCCAGCGATGACATCACGGCTCTGCTGAACGAGGGTCTCTCGTCGGACAGGCCCGGAGATGAAGGTTTTTCCCTCAACCCGCCCCAGCACTCTCCCGCCCCCTCGAGCTCGGACACGCCTCCCGAGGAGCATCAGTCCCCGTGCTCGTCTGAGATCAAGCAGCAGCCGCCGAGCCCGCTGGGAGTGAACGGCCTTCAGGACTGTAACGGGCTGAGCAACATGGACGAGCTGACGGCCGGCTTGCCCCCTCCTCACACCAGCGTGACCGTGGAGGTGGGTGGGGAGGTGGTGAAGCAGGAGAACTTCAGCAGCGAGATTCCGGTGTGCGAGGCCGTCGCGGCGGCCGGTGAGGAGCTCTGTGCCTCCAGCATGGAGATGTGTGAATTTGGGGAGGATATAAAACACACAGGCGGGACTCTTTTACTGAGCGTGGAGGAGGTGCTTAGGACTCTGGAGCCTGATCCTGTCCCTCAGGTTGAGTGTTCTGCTCTTCTCCAGCCGGGCCTCGGGGCGGCAGCAAACATAAACGGACCTTTTGGATGTTCCGCCGCGTCGGCCGATGCTTCCCGACCGCTTCCCTCGCTTCCCCTCGACTCCGCGGGGGTGTTGGCTCCGCAGCGTCCTCATCACAACGCACAGCCGTCCTCTGGAATTTCCTGTTCTGCCGTCACTCCCAGAGTTCCACGCTCAAACCGCAAGCGCTCGCGTTCCGAAAGCGACAGCGAGAAGATCCAGCCCCTGCCCATCTCCACCATCATCAGGGGGCCAGCTCTCGGCGCCTCTGTGCCCATGCCTATTAAGTGCGAGCCTAAAGCTCTGACACTCACCATGCCCAACATGGCCGCCGTGCCAAACGGCGGAGGGCTTCCCAAAGTGGGCAAAGCTCTGATAGTGCCCAGTAAACCCGTCAAAAAGAGTCTCGAGCAGCACGGACCTAAAAAGGCATACGCAAAGTCCAAACAGAGCGCTCCGAAAACGAAAGACAAGACGAAAGAGCGGCTGGTGAGTAACCCTCTGGTGCCGGGGAGCCCGACGAAGGTGGTGTACAAGAAACCACAGGAGAAGAAGGGCTGTAAATGTGGCAGGGCCACCCAAAACCCAAGTGTTCTTACATGTCGGGGTCAGCGTTGCCCCTGCTACTCCAACCGCAAGGCCTGTCTGGACTGCATATGCCGCGGCTGCCAGAACTCCTACATGGCCAACGGCGAGAAGAAACTGGAAGCGTTCGCGGTGCCGGAGAAAGCCCTGGAGCAGACCAGGCTCACGCTGGGCATCAACCTCACCAGCATTGCCATGAAGAACGCCAGCGGAGGCGGGGCTCCCGGGACGCTAAACGTCACCTCGGCGGCAGGTTCGCCCATGGCCTCGTTCCTGGCAGCCGGGCCTCACGAGGACGAGGCGTTGGACATGAGGTTTGACTGTTGAGCCGTGCACAGCGCTCACGTCGTCATGTGACCCCTTATTCCTTATTCCAGCCCGGCTCGCCCGCGTCCCGGAGACGAGCCCACGGAGTCGTCAATAAGGCAGCTACTGTGATTCTGTTCCAGTTCATGTTGTTGATTTAGTCATTGCTGAAGCCTGTGCCTATAAATCACTTGTAACCTTTTTCTTTTTTAATACTTTATTTTATTGTCTTACACACTATTGTGACTCGAGAGTCATGTTACTGTAAGTTGATGGGATTCTGTTGAGGTTTTTGTTTTTCTCCCCCCATTTCAGTACAAGTGATCTATAGGGCATGAACTTTAGCAAAGAGATGCCTGACCTCGTTGTTGAGGGTCATGTTTATGTGGATTTGTGGATGATTTTCAGTTGGTAGGCTAGAAGACGAGACCTGTCGGATGAAATGGTACCTGCTACGTCAGTAGAGACTGGTTGTATTTATAAGCTTTTTTGTACACCGACTTACGAACCCCAATTTAAAAGTACATTTTATGATATTTTTTAAGTTACATTAACAACATTTGCAGTATTTATTGGGCATCACTTAACATAGATTCCAGGACATGTAGGGCTTCATCAGGATTTCTACAGATGCAATTCACTGAGATGCAGTATGTTCGGTTTCTGTCTAAATTATGTTGCGGTCCTGTTTGTGCTAGTCCATGCTGTCTAAAACTGTTTTTTTTTTTTGTTTTTTTTTCCCTTTGGGCATTTAAATACCTGTAATATAAATGTAACATATTTCCACAAAAAAACTAAACTTGAGTTGTGTTTTTATTATTATTATTATTATTGTTGTTGTTGTTGTTGTTGTTGTTAGTGTTCCCTTAATCAAATGAATGAAAATTAGCTCAAACTTGAGCCGTTTATTTACTGACGGTTGGATGTTGTTCACTTTTACTACCACAAGTGGACAGCAGAGAATCAAAGCCAAAGTCATGCTTTCACAATTAAGGTGAGATGTGACACGTCATCATTTGTTTACTCAGGTAAGGAATTCTGCACAGCATTTCACACACAACCCAAACTTTCATCTCAGTCATTTTTACATAAAGGTTTTTTCTTCATTGCTACACATTACAGGTGTGTGTGTGTGTGTGTCTTACATGCAAGGTGTTGTCTATAACTTTTAAAAACAGTCCACTTCACAGAACACACACTTTCTGCAGCTTTATGCTCCTTGTTCTGTATTATAAATCAGGCTACACACACGCACACACATGTGGAACATCTGGTTTGTGGCTGTAGGCATGTGGGAGAGCAGAGCCCCCAAAAAATGACCCTGATGGTTACCTCATGACCTCAGTTCCTTTCCCTCGTCGTTCCGTCTCCTCTTACAGTGTGCTGGAGCGGAGCGAGCTACTGAGCATGCTCAGACCTCTGCGATAAACACGGCCCCGAAGGCGAGTGACTCACGGGGAAAAGTCCCTGTATGAGACGCGCACAGCGCAGTCATCTGATATTCTCTCATGAAGTGATCGGACTGAAATGTGAAACAATCTCGACTCTGCGCCGCAGGTTTCCTTCTTGTGCAACAAAATGTGAAGTTGTGCAACTACAGGATCGATTAAAAACAACTGATTTATGGATCATAATCAGATACATCTTCAACGCTTTCTTTCACACACACACACACACACACACACACACTTGAACAGAAACTCCAGACGAGATTTTATTCAGTGTCACTTTGGTCAATTCTGTCGTACAAAACGATTCATAAATTCACACAAGCTGATTTCTCAGTTTAAACTTTTACACTTTCTGATTTGGAGAAATTCCCTCAGCACTCTCACACACACACACACACACACACACACTCAGTGTCACCATTTTCTTTAGATTTACTTATAAATAAACATTGAAGCAGTGATGATGCAGAACTTATACCCTCCTGTAAAGCCGCTCTGTGTGCACGTCCATTGTTAAAAGCTCTACACGAATGAACCTGGTGTGACAGACGCATCAGGAAGAAAAGAAGAAATCCGAGCTGCTGCTTTCCAGAAGCTTCCTCCTCACGTGTCTTTGTCCCGCTTCTGAATTCATCGGTCTTACGGACACTAAACGGCGTCGCAAATCTACGAGCAGAAACAGAAGCTTTTCTCAGCGTGATGTAAGATATCGTCTCGCCCTTTAAGGTCACGATGTAAAGCCGTTCTCGGCGCGGGACGCCATCTGCCGTTCTGCAGGATGGGAAAGTGTCCGTCGACCTGCTGAGCGCTCTCCTGTTCCTGCGTCCCGAGCAGACGATTGATTCTGCTCCGACTCCTGCGTGTTTTTATCTCGTCTTTCAGCAAATCTGCCGAGTGAAATTCGCCCAGATGTCCGAGATCTCATCAGCGCGAGCGAGGTGACGTCGCTCTGCGCACAGTTACAGGCAATCTGATCCCCGGCAGCGTTCCGTACAGAGCTCGGTGAGAAAAACAAAAACAATAAAAAACCAGTCTGACGCTCGCCTGACACTCAGGAAGCATTAAGAGTTAGAACCTCCTGGTCCTGTAGCCCGTTGGACCTAACTGACCAAGAAAGCTCCAAAAAAGCTGGACTTCTCGTCCATCTCGATGGTGCTCACGTTACTGACGGTCACAAACAGCCGGTCTCCGCCTCCGAGCTGGAAGAGTCCCGCCTGGTAGATGGAGTAGAGTCCGAACTCGGCGTCCCGGGACCAGCAGGTCGTCCTGGCGTTCTTCATCAGCAGGATGGGCACCGGATAGGAACCCACTTTCTTATATACGTACTGCAGCATGGGCTTTCCCCTGGCCGCGCCCTCGTCTTCCTCGTGCTCCTCTTCTTCCTCCTCCTCTTCCTCTATGAGCGTGTGCTTGAAATACGTCTGAGAGTAGATGTAGTAGAGACCGGCCTGTGGCACCACCAGCTCCCCGTCGCTCAGTTCCACGTTCTGGAGGAAGGCCAGGCCTTTCTCGGATTCCCACGACTGGATTTTTTGGCCGTACACCTTCCTGTTGGAGGCACCTAGAGCGCAGGGCCAGAGAGAGGGATTATGGGGTTGGCTTGGCTAGAAAAGCACCATTGTTTCAAAGTTTGGCAGCAAAGACGAAAAGAGATGCACATTTCAAAAACCGGTCTCGAGTTGCACACGAGCAACAAAATTCAGACTGTATGTTTTTGTGAGAGCGGAGCTTACGGATCTGTCACTACTTTATCTAGACGGAAAAGCAATGCTTTAACAACCTGCGCACAGATGATTTACAGACACACCAGAGATGCTGTTCATAAAGTAAACGACTTCCTGGACTGATGGTGTGCAATAAAGCTTTGTGGTGGTGTGGACTTTGCATTCAGACAGTCGAACAATCTACAGAACAGTGCAGCTGCTCAGATGATGATCAGAAGGTTGAACTTCATTAAATTTCAACGATCTGTTCAAGCAGACTCATCATCATTTCATTATCATACTATTCAATTCAATGTTTCAGTTCAATTTTATTCATACAGCGCTTTTAATAACGGTCATTGTCTCAAAGCAGCTTCACAAAATGAAAAGAAAATCTATGGAAGTGTGTATGAGTGAGAAAAACTGTGTTTAGATAATAATGAGATCGTCCCTGATGAGCAAGCCGAGGGTGAAATACGACTTCTCCAAGTATCAGTCTCAGTGTTGATAAGAGCTGTATACGGTGTGTGTGTGTGTGTGTGTGTGTGTGTGTGTGTGTCAGACGTACCTCCCACATCCTTGTCCGAGTCGGGTGTGTAACTGCCCGTGACGTGGGCGGCGATCTTGGGCCGTGGGACAGCGTCCTGGTCCTGCACCACCAGCGTGGGAAGAACTCGGGACACTTCATCTGGAAAAGCATGACAGTGTTCACTTCATATCAACTCGCCGCAGTAGAAAAAGCCACTTGAGCCGCGACCTCGACACTGCGGTCTGACGCCGCGGCTGCATCGCGTCCCTTTATCTCCTACCTTTTACTGCCGAGTTGATCTCATCCTGGTAGCGATTAGACATCGACTGTGGAGACACGACACGGATATTTAACACCACGCTCAGTCACACGTCATCTCAGACTCAACTCACTGTGTGTGTGTGTGTGTGTGTGTTTAGGTATTTATAAATGAAATGTAAAACATCATCTGTACATGAGGTCACGGTTGTTTCCCCTGATGGAGGAGGAGGAGGAGGAGGAGGAGGAGGTTACCTTCTCGATGAGGAAGTGGAGTTGTTGTGTGACCTGCCAGCAGGGATCGTCCTTTCCCTCCGAGCTGCTCGGGTCAGAACCTTTCAGCGCCCGCAGGTTCGAGCGCATCAGACACGACACGCTGCTTTTGGAGAACGTCTCCTTCATCTGTTAATAAACAGCATTGTGGAGAAATTCAGTCAGAGACAGTGTGTGTGTGTGTGTGTGTGTGTGTGTGTGTGTGCGCGCGCAGTAGGACAGAGATTAGACTCCTCCTGGGTTCTAATCAAAACCCGTCCTGCTGCTCTGCACTTCACACTTTAGATGATTATCAAGTTTTTTTTCTTCTCTGCATTGAAATAAAATCAAACACCATCTGTGTGTGTGTGTGTGTCTGTGTCTGTGTGTGTGTGTTAGTCCCGGCCGTGCTCAGACTTCTGCGCGGCATTACACACACACACACACACACACAAATCACTCGAACTGATCCACGACTACAGGTTTTAACGCAAATTTGTATTTATCCGCGCGCGCGCACACACACACACACACACACACACACTCGACGCAAAAACAGAAACCACGTCGCGCGCGTGTAAGTGTGTGTGTGTTTTATTTACAGAAACCTGCTGTAAACGGACAGACAAACGGACAGAAGTGTGTGTGCGCGCGCGTGTGTGTTCGTGTGCGCGCATTTTAGGAAAAAAAAAAAAACCCAAACCAGCCCCTGAGGTGTGTGTGTGTGTGTGTGTGTGTGTACTGCGCGTTCGAGTCCCCCTGCGCGTTCGGGAGAGACGGGTGTGTGTTCGAGTCCCCCGGGCCTTACCGTGCTCAGGACGCTGCTGAAGTAGATGAAGGACACGGACACGGCGATGGTCTGCAGCAGGACGGCGGCGAGCAGCAGGACACCGACACACTGCAGCGTGCGCGAGCTCGACATGGTGACCGACCGACAGACAGACAGACAGACAGCGCGAGACAAAAAGCTCCAGCTCCGAGTCCTGAGAGAGTGTGTGTGTGTGTGTGTGTGAGAGAGAGAGAGAGGAGGAAACACACACACACACACACACCAGGGTAAGGAGGAGGAGCAGGAACATGCAACACACACACACACACACACTGAGCTTTCTTTCGGTTTCTGTGTTTGTGATTTTTACAAAAAACGAAATTAAAAGAGAAGTTCAGACTCGCCGGGTTCAGTTTACAGGTTTGGGGGCTTTTAAAGGTTTTGAGATCAAATAAATCTTAAAAAAAAAAAAACTTGTCCTCCTTGGAGCTCTCAGATGTTCGCGTTCTCTAGAGCCTCTGGTTTTGTGATTGTGTCATAACTCCCTCACACACACACACACACACACACACACGTTTTTTTTTTTAAACTCTTATTCCACATCTGAGCAGTTGAGGGTTAAGGGCCTCACTCAAGGGCCCATCTCAGTGGTGCTGGATTTTGAACCTGTGACCCTCTGATTAACTGTTCTCCACCCTAACCGCTGAGCTACACCTGACCCAACACCCTGCTGAAGACCAGACCCCCTCCCGCCCATCCCCCTCACCCGGAGCTCGGTCACGCTGCTGCACTTCAACTGGACGTCTTTCCTCAGAGGTTCTTCACACACCGGACACCCACAGGTCAGATAACCAGAAGGTTCTTCTGCAGATGAGGTGAGATGAAGCAGGAAGAAGAGATAAAGAGAGGAACGAGAATCTGAACTTCTCTGAGATTAAACAGAGGTCTTATCAGAACCTTCTCAGCTCTACATGCTACAGAACGTTTGTTTGTAGATTGTTTAGACTTTATAGACGTCTGGACTTGAGTTGTGTTTAAAGTCTTCTCTTCATGTCAAATCCTACAGACTCACCAAATCACACTTGATGTGTCTCTCTAAAGTGCACAGAGAAGCAGCTCTAGAACAGTGACAGTGTCACACACTCCGAGTTTCAGGGTTTCTCCAGCGTCCCTTTAGTTCCTCGCAACATTGGTGCTTTTCACAGTCGCAGACTTTCAAACACTGAATCTGCAAATGTTTTAAATGGAAACATCAGACCTTCCCCCTGCAGTCTGTCTGACGTCCTTTGTGTTCCATTTGAACAAAACCGTCAGGATGAATTTATCCCGAGTGTGTGTAGAACTCAATCCTCACATGTGTTTGTGATTTCTCCAGTCTGTTGGGGAGTAGTGTGTTTGTTCGGTTCCTTCACGGGGCGTCTGCAGGGACGTGGAGCTCATAGCAGTGATTTATTGAGCTACGCGGTTCTCCAGTCCACAAGAGGTTCTGCTGAAACCCTTTAAACTGGAACACTGAGAGTCGTTCCGTTCCTGACCAAACACGAACACATGCAGGGTTTATAACGTGCTTATGAAGATATAGAGAATATAAAGTTTATAGAGTTTATAGAAAGTTAATGTAGAGTTCATATAGAGTTATTAGAGAACAAAGTGAGTTAACATACAATGAATCTCAAAACTTTTTTCTTTGAATGATTTTGGCTTACAGCTCATGAAAAAGAAAACCAGTATCTTGAAATATTTTAATATTGTCTAAGATCATTCAGGAAAATGTTTACGATACAGAAATGTCCAACTTGTGAAAATGATGCTAATTTATGCCCTCAGTAGTTGGTCGTGGCGTGGAGCTGGTCGGCCCGTGTTACTGCTGTGTTGGCAGCGCGGGCAGAGGCTCGGCGAACTGCTCTCGAATCTCCTGGCAGAGGCTGCAGTGACTCTGGACCTGATAAAACACCAGCCGAACCGACACCAGCAGACGACACGGCTGCTCAGATCATCACTCAGTGTGCGAACTTCACACTGGACTTCAAGCAGCTTGGATTCTGCTCCTCTCCTCTCTCCCTCCAGACTCTGGGAGCTTGATTTCCAAATGGAATGAAAAGTTTGCTTTCATCTTAAAAGACGATTTCGGATCACAGAGCAACAGTCCGGTCCTTTTTCTCCTTCGCTCAACAAGACGCTTCTCATGTTGCCTCTGCTTCAGGAGTGCCTTGATTCTAGCGATGCAGCAGTTGGAGCCGATTTCCTAAAGACTCTGACTCCAGCCTCACTCCGCTTCTTGTCAAGCTCTCCTATGTTCTTGATTCGGCTTTGCTTGAGCATCTTCTTAAGGCTGCAGTCGTCCCTGTCGCTTGTGCACCTTTTCCTGCAACACTTTTCCCTCCCCGCCACCTTCCATGGATGGACTTGGACTCGGCGCTCTGCGGTCAGTCGGCTTCACGCTTCTTGTTCAGGAGGTCAGCAGTCTTCCCCATGTGAGGAGCTAAACTGAGAGATACACGGCATGCACACAGTACGAACAGTCACTTACTCAAACTTGAAATGAAAATTGGAATATCATGAGATTTTCCTGAGTTATGAGCCGTGATGAAGTCGACATGTTTTTATTTCCACTGTACGGTTCATATGGAGTTCATGTAGGGTTCATAGTGTGTTTATACAGAGTTCACATAGAGCTTATGAAGTTTTTATTTTCCCATTTAGTGTTTATTGAGAGTTTACACTGCACGGTGCAAAAGTTTTCACTCCCTGCCTTCTAACTCATGCAATGATTAAAGTGAGATGTTGCAGTTCTCCAGGTTCAGGATGTGCCGAGGTGTGAGAGTGTTACACTGGAAGCCGATGTACAAGTGGGGACATTTTGTGATGAATTTCATTTTACCAAGTGTGTGAATCGCTTACAGACTTTTCAGTTGTTGTCCTTCGAGTGTGTCTGTGTTCAGTGTTTTCTTCTGTGTCTGAGCGATGTTGTGTTCAGTAATCTCTCTCTCTCTCTCTCTCTCCATAAACACTGATAACGTTTCCCTTCTTTCAGCTCAGAGCTGTTTTCTTCTCACTGACTCTAAACTCCAATCTGTTTGAACTTTCCTCTGCTCTCAGTGAGACCTTACGAAGTGCTGACCCTGCAGACTCCTTACATAAACACCACATAAACATCTCCTTACAAAAACTTCACCAAATCATCAGTTTCACATGTTTTTTTATTTATGAGCCGTTGCTATGGAGACCGGTGTATTAATCTAACCCTGCACTGCTGGCTGAGAGAATGAATCAACACCTTCTGACCAATCAGAATCCAGAACTCAGCTTAATTAATAAATGTTATAAATAATGAATGTCATTATAAATAAACAAACTGCAGCTCAGTGAACTGGATGTTGAAACAAAGAGCTCGAAGGCAGAACAATGGAGGAAAAATCTCTCGTCTGCACTTTTTCAAAGTTCCTTTTTATGTGCACTCTTTCTCTGTCTTTCCTCCCTCCCTCCAGTCTCTCTCCCTCCCTGCTCGTGGCTCTTGTGCTCTATCGCTCTCTCTCTCTCTCTCTGTCTCTCTGTCTCTCTCTCTCTCTCTCTCTCTCTCATTCTGTCTCTCTCTCTGTCTCTCTCTCTCTCTGTCTCTCTCTCTCTCTCTGTCTCTCCTTCTCTCTCTCTCTCTCTGTCTCTCTCTCTCTGTCTCTCTCTCTCTGTCTCTCTCTGTCTCTCTCTCTCTCTCTGTCTCTCTCTCTGTCTCTCTCTCTCTCATTCTGTCTCTCTCTCTCTCTCTCTCTCTCTCTCCGCAGGCCGCATGTTGACACGACCTCGAGCTGAAAACCAGGCGACTTAAACAATGCTGCAAACACGCCAGCTAATATCTGGCACCCAGACACTGCGAGGGAGGAGGAGGAGGAGGAATACAAAGAGAAAAAAAAAGGAATGAGGAAAAAGAAAAACAAGTGATCGACCAATGGCTGAGCTGGAAACTCTGGACTTTCCAGAAGTGAGGAGCGGCACAGAGCTCGGAGTTTGGCTTGGTGCGGTTTAACTGACGCCAGGAAACAAACTCCAAACTCACCGTGTGTGTGTGTGTGTGTGTGTGTGTGAGGGGGAGGCAGTTTGAGCCAAGTTCAGAGATGACTTTCTTTAGATAAATCCTCCCCTTTACTCCATTTTTATTTCCTTCAGCAATTTTAGTGTGATGTTTTACATCTGACGAGAACATTGTGGGAGTGACTCACTCTAAATCTGGTCTGTGTGTGTGTGTGTGTGTGTGTGTGTGTGTGTGTGTGTGCGTGAACTACAATTCATGGTCAGGAACTCACGTCCTCCTGAACCCTGCAGTCACTTCATATAGACACGAGGTGTGAAGCAGACGAGGCTGAATAACGTTAGTGACGAGTTCATTACTATATGTGATGTATAAGAGGAACACAGAAGACGGAACATGTGGAGTCACGGTGAGTTATGGAGGTTTGACGCAATGCCTCATTGCACATGGGGAATCAAGAATTTGGCTGCAGAAGGGAGGCCTGGAGTCCGAGCGAGAGGCCCAGCTTTATTACAGAGGAGAGAAGGAAATCAGTCGATTGGAATCGAATGTCAGAGGGGGGCCGGGGGGGGGGGGGGGGAGGGGGGGTGCGGGGGGGCACTCAGGGCGAGATAAAGTAAGTGTGAAGCAATATTACAGAAAAACTGAGAAACTTGAATTCTCCATGAGAACATGCAGACGTGTGTCATTTACTGAAACAGAAATCCCTGAAACTGGGGGCTCGGCCTCCACGTGGGCGTCTTCCTGCAGGGACAATGCTCGGGTATTTCCATAAGAAATAACAATGCATCGCTGAGATGACTGATTGATCTGAAGAGTCCGAGTGTTGAAGAAAAGGATCCTGTGATCATCAGATCTCCAGAAGAGCCGCGGTGGACTGTGAAGGAGGGAAAATTCCCGCCTCCTGGCTGATGTGTGCAGATAAAAATGTGCAGCAGATACACGGCTTGTTTTCTTAGGCTCGACTCTCCTTCCCTATTTGGGGCGGAAAGACTGCAGAAGCCAAATGGTCATCCTCGAGGAGGGAGTGATGGATGGAGCCGGAGCGCTGAGATAGAGACGTTCAGTCATAAATCAGTGCAGTGAGAAAACCGGAGAGAAAACATGAGCATTCCACACAGACTTCAGCAAAGTCAGAGCGACCTGAGCTCGGTCACGGGGACGAGGAATCGAGCAGCCCGGCGTGTGCCGTTAGAGGAACATAATCAACACTCCGAGTCTGACTGTCTCACTTTTACACCATGGTGAAGCAGAGAGGTCACGAGTGTGTCGAACTCAGTGTGTGTGTGTGTGTGTGTGTGTGTGTGTGTGTGTGAGGAAATGTTGTAGGCAGACAGCAGCAAATCAAATGAAGGCTTACATATCTCTGTGTGTGTGTGTGTGTGTGTGTGTGTGTGTGTGTGTGTCTGAGACTTCCTTCCCGAAATTCACATTTTTTGAACATGAACTTGGTGAAGTGATGTATGAGGAGTTTCCCACTCTGACTCTGCAGTTCCAGCACGAGAAGGAAATAAATCATTTCTAAAAGTGATTATGTAGCATTGTGTGTGTATGTGTGTGTGTGTGTGTGTGTGTGTGTGTGTGGGGGGGGGGGGTGTGTGTGTGTGTGTGTGTGGAGGGGGTGTGTGTGGATGTGTGTGTGTGTGGATGTGTGTGTGTGGATGTGTGGGTGTGGATGTGTGCGGATGTGTGTGTGTGTGTGTGTGTGTGTGTGTGTCTGTGGGTGTGTGTGTGTGAGTGTGTGTGTGTGAGTGTGTGTGTGTGTGAGTGTGTGTGTGTGAGTGTGTGTGTGTGTGTGTGTGTGTATATGTTTGTGTGTGTGTGTGTGTGTGTGTGTGTGTGTCTGGGGTACGAGAGCCGGCGGTGTTGTTGACTCTCCCGTAGCTCGCGGACCTCCTGCGCTGCGGCTCGACCCGCCCGTGAGCTCGTTCAGTCAGGAAGCGCAGAACAATGAGAACTTTATTCAGCAGATAACATTCTCAGAGAGGCAGGTACACACACTCTCACATTCACAATCAGCTCCTTCAGTTATGCTTTCCTTTGAATAACAACACACACAGCGGGGTTTTTCTCTCTGATTAATAATGAACTCAAAGCCTTTGTGTCATAAACACACTGACGTGAGCAGAACTTCTCTATCGGGTCCGGACTACAGGCCTCGTCTCATCCTCTAACCTCAGCGTTAGGGATCAGATTCCATCATGTGATGCAACTTTACCGCATCTGACAAACTCTCTTTTCTCTCGTTGTTTTTGGACTGAAGTTGTTTCCATGTCAGGACTTGAAGAGCAGCAGCTTAAAGCAGCGAACTGAGCATGAGGGCCGAATCCGACTCATCAGACTGCAGGATATAAAAACCAGGATCAGGATCTCTCAGTCTCTCTGTTCATCACAGACACAAAGATGGACGAAGAGCAAATTAGCAAATGTTATTCCCTAATATCATATGAAGAAAAAGTCTGTGATTAAGAGTGTGTGTGATTAAATGTGTGTGTGTGTGATTAAGAGTGTGTGTGATTAAATGTGTGTGTGGTTAGTGGTGTGCGACTAATTGTCTATGATTACAGATGTGTGATTAGACAGGTGATTAATAGTGTATGATTAGAGATGGATGAATGGGGTTGTGTACAATTAATTCAATTCAATTTTATTTGTATAGCACTTTTAACAATTGTCATCATCGCAAATCAGCTTCACACAACCACAATTAGAGGTGTGTGATTAGCGGTGTGTGATTAGAGGTGTGTGATTTAAAGTGTGTATGATTAGCGGTGTGTGATTAGGGGTGGGTGATGAAATGTGTGATTAGACACACACCTCATAAACACAGCAGTGTAGAGGGATGTAACAATGAATCTGTCTTACACATGCACGCGCACACACACACACACACACACTGCAGTAGAAGGTTTGCTGAATTCACACCTGCACCACCCTTAACACCCCTGATCAGGTTTCCTCCACACCTGAGAATTCTCTCTCTTCCTCTCTCATTGTCGTCTGTCTTGCAGCCACAGCTGAAACCTCTCTCTCTCTCTCACACACACACACACACACACACAGAGTACTGAACTGCTTTATTTCACATTTCGGGTGTACAGAGTCTTCATGTTTCGTGTAGTTCAGAGCTACAGACTTTATAGGACAAAAAAATCATAATCATGTGATTTCCGTAAACAATGTTTCTGTCTTTCCAAAGTGTACATCATTAAACATCAACACAAACTCAGTTATTGAATATTTCAGTGTCAGTTCCAACAATCCTGACATTAGCCTTCCTCTAACTTTAGCTTACAGCACTGTTATTAGCTTTATGCTAATGAATGAACCATGAACTTCTCCATCGAAGCTCCATCAGTAATGTTAATAAATATGACAATACAATATTTAAAACAGTGACAATACTCTTCTCTAGCATGAAAAATAGTGATTACAAACTGATTAGACGCAGCGGATTTAATGTTAACATTTCTACTGAACCTTTCAAAGACTCCAAAATATTTTCATCACTATAAAGAAAAGTCCAAAAATGTATGATAGTATTTAAAAAAACAATTACGTTTAGGTTTAAAGTGTTTTTTTTGTGTTTTTTTTTAGTTATTCACAGTATGTGTGTGTGTGTGTGTGTGTGTGTGTGTGTGTGTGTGTGTGTGTGTGTAATCCCAGCAGCCGGTGAGTAAGCACTGCATGGTGACCCCATATTTCCGCCAGATTACCCACAAGTTACTGACACTAAAGGCACCTGAACATCTGCGGAAAGTTATTAGTATTGTGTAAAAAACATTATAAATCCATATGAATTTATTTGAGTTAATAAATGTGTTTGTAGTGGTTACTAAATATACAAATGTTACAAATGAATGCTTAGGTGCCAGTATTTATGGAAATTGTGTTCTTTGTGTGATTATGTACATTTACTATTGCTCTGAAACGGAATTCACACGAACCTGTTTTCAGTCCCGAAGGACTTTTTCACTTTCGCTAAATGTTCTGTGTTACCGTGTGGTTTGTTCCTTTGTAACATGGAGGTGTTACATGTGTTCACTTTAGTGTCTGTTGTGTTCAGTTCAGCAAACATAAAAGCTTTCTATGGTTCCTCATCCGTTGTAAATGAGTTTAGATAAATATATGTTTTAATGTTTTAAATATATATACTATATCATAACACAGCGTGGTTTATATCATGAATGTTTTCTTCCGAAGCACCAGTCCTGCCAGTGCACGCTTTATACCTTTATACACAATCTGTGTTTAATAAAAGAAACATTTTGCATTTACACAGTGACATCACATGAGGTATACAAGAATGCGGAGCGCCGGACCTTCACCGCGAATAAAATAGCTAAAATAAGAGTCACAGGTTGTGCTGGAGCCAGTGGATGTAGTTCCTGAGACTCTGCCACCCGACGGAGAAACAGGCGGGAAAAAATCCGAACATCATGATTCCGTGGAATCCCTGTTCGTAATGGTCGCTGGTAACGGGCACTCCGGCCTCCTCCAGGCGCCGCGCGTACATCAGGCCGTCGTCACGCAGCACGTCGTGCTCGCAGGTCACGATGTAGGCGGGCGGAACCAGCTTCAGCACCTCGGCCTCGGCCAGTAACGGAGCGGCTCGGGTGTCCAGGAGGCTCGGGAGCTGCTGCAGGATCTGCGGAGAGCCGCGGCGAGGGACCACGGGTCTGTAGTGTTTGGTGAATTTAGGAGCTAACAATCGGGTCCAGTTGAGCTTCTCCCTGACCGAACCCGCGTCCAAGTTCTGGTCCAGTGCCGTGTGGTTGTTCACCAGCAGAGCAGGGATGAGATTTTTGTCTCCGTTCAGGTACTCGAGCCAGAAGCGCACCATGAGCGGGCGGTACAGGATGGGAACGTCACCGTTCTGCTGGTATGACGGAGTGTTGAAGTCCAGCGCCTGGAGCACGGGATAGATCAGGGCTTGGACCTTGAACCGGATCGAGACGCTGCTGTCAGACGCCAACTGAAAAAACAAAACATCTGAGCATGAGCTGGACAAAACCCAGACTCACACTGTACACACCGAAACAGATCACTGCAGCCTCTCAAGATGGCCTCCAATCTCACACACTTTTCCTGCTAAAGAGATAAAGAAAACTGTTTTCTTGTGTGTTTAATGTAGTCTTGAGGAACAGTTCCCCTGGCTGTCTCTCGGCACTGGGCCGCGGTACAGAGCGGTCACGCCGAGTGTGACAGATCGACATCGCCTCTCTTTACCTCTTGAGCCACGGCAGCAGCGAGGTTCCCTCCGGCGCTGTCACCGGATACGGCTACCCTGCCAGGATCCACGGAGAACTTTGCCAGAACCTCGTCCGTCAGGATGGTCCTGCAGGCCTGGATGGCATCCTCGTACTGACCTGGAAAATACACCTCCGGGGCGAGTCTGTACCTGGCGAAGCAGGAGAGGAAGGACTTCAATGTGTGTGTGTGTGTGTGTGTGTGTGTGTGTGTGTGTGTGTGTGTACAATTTAAAATCACAAGCTAGTGAAGGTGTAATGAATTCTTTAACACTCACTCCACAGATATGACGACTGCGTCCAGCTCCTCACACATGGTCCTGCACAGGCGGTCGTACGAGCGCATCCCTTTAGGAGCAGGAAGGAGGACAGCGAGTTCAAAACCAAAAACAAACGGAGATGCAACTTTCTTCCTTAAAGTGTTTTGGAGATGAAATGAAATGGTGTCCTGGAGGTTTTTGAGGAAATACGTAATGTACGTTACAGAAAGTCTATTTGTTGACATTAAAGCTCACTACGCTCTTCACTCATTAGGCTTCGTCCCTTAATGACCTTGAGTGCACTGAACGCTTTGGCGTTAACGTGGAGTCTCTGTGACATCGCTGTGACAGCGTGAGTGACAGGATGGACAGGATGAACTGGTGCTCTGTCGCACCGCTCTGAGGGGTGTGTTTTTGAGATTTACTTCCTGGTCATGAACCTCTGGCTGGCTTTTGGATGCGCACTTACTCTTCACTCCTCTCGTTTATTCAGCATCAGCACTGAACATAAACTATGTGACTGTTTTCTTGCAAGTTACTGAATTACAAATGATAATCTGAAAGCATCTAATCAGTGAGTGAAATGAGTCGTTCTGACTGCGACAGCTCCGTGCGTGTGCGCGTTATGAGAACCTTCAGCAACGTTAAGAAGGACGTGTGGATAGAATGCGACGGGCAGCGTGTCATAAAAACAGCGAGATGAGAAGCGCAGGACGGACGCTGGCCGTGGTCTCTGCACAAACAACTTTCCTGTTATTGTATTTAAATGTAATTAATGTTACACATGTGAGGAAAGTCTGAGTTCCACTCCGCCTCTGACTTGTTACCTGCTAATCTAATTAGTCTGAACACACACACACACAAATGTGTTCTGTTTGTTTCACTCTGAACATGTTAGGGTGTGTATACTTATTCACACACACACACACACACACACACACACACACGCACACACACTGCTTTGTTTTCTGGAGACTCAATAGACAGCAGGTGGATTTTTACAAGCCTGGCCACCAGAGGGCGCTGTTCAGTGACTTCCACTCACGTGCACTGCCCAGTGCCCAGCCTCCTCCGTGGAAGTAGACGACTCCTCGTTTGAGACGCCGTGGCCCCGGAGACGTGGACTCGAACACGCGCGCCTGGACTCCCGAGAAGGACGTGTCTGTGACGTGGACGGACTCGCTGGAGCGCGGTGCTCGCAGCTCCATGAACATCGCCATGTAGTTCAGGACACACATCTGATTACTCACGCCCAGATCCTGAACCAGCTTCGCCTGAAAACACAGACACACACAGACATGGTGTTCAGGGACACGCCGCGTCCCCTCCAGGGGCAGCAGGGACGTACGGCAGGGGGTCCGAGACAGCAGGAAGTAACCATTAAACAGGATGAAAAGAATGAAGGTTAATCCGAGCTCTAAAAAGAAAGACTGGATGAGACAGAACAGCGCGGGGACGCGGTACTGCACGACAGGTTGGAGGATATTCCACACACACACACACACACACACACACACACACACACACACTTTAATCACATCAGCCTTTCACACACACACACCCTGATGTCCTGCATAATGCACACGCTCTCTCTCTCATACACACACACAAGCACGCACACATACTATGATGTCCTGCATAACACACAAACACACACACACATCCTGATATCCTGCATAACACACACGTTCTCTCTCTCTCACACACATGCACACACACTATGATGTCCTGCATAACAAACACACACATACGCCCTGATGTCCTGAATAACACACACACACAAGCAGTTTAATCACATCAGCCTTTCACACACACACACACACACAAAACACACACACACAAGCAGTTTAATCACATCAGCCTTTCACACACACACACACACACACACACCCTGAGATCTTACAGCTCAGACCTCCAGGAGCATTTAGATCAGAATGGAGCTATAACACAAACACTGATTCAGTTCCGTTACTTCGCGCCATCTATAACACTAAGAGGAGTGAGAACATGAGCTCCTGAAGAACCCTGAAGAACCCACTGTGAACCGGGTCACACAGCTGCTGATCACAGGTTTACATAAATGCGTGTGTCATCACTAATTCTTCATGGTTGCTATGGTAACAGCTCATTGACAGTGTCTCCACTGATCAGACACAGGGTGTTGAGGAGATGTTAGTGTGACGTATGGAAGGAGTCTCCAGTGTGAGCGCTTTGTATCAGTCAGTAAGTTTCTTCAGGTGTCTACGGCTCTGCTCGCTCTCTCTCTCTCTCTCTCTCTCAGTCGTGCCGTGTGATCTGTCTGATTAACTTTCATACAAACAATCTGTAACCGTAAACGGATAAAAGGAGTCCTCACACACACACACACACACAGGAAAGAGGAATTAGCTGTATCCATGGCAACGGTGCAGCGCTCTACCCAGGAGGACCTCTAGTGGTAGACAGTGGAGTAGAGTGAGAGTAGTTATACATTAATACTAATGACTGTGTTAATGAGCTTAATCTAATCACCCCCCCCCCCCAAAGGGGGTGAACCACGTGACAAACACTGAAGCAGTTCCTCACGAGTCTGATAAACAAGTTTCTCTAAAAAAAAAAAAACACTGCAGAACTTCCAGAAGGTTCTCCGAGTGTTTCTGTGGAGAACCCGTACTGTGGTTCTGTGGAGCAGGTTCAGAAGTTTAGCCACGCCCACATACCCACCCCAAAGCCACGCCCACTGCGCTGTAGTTTTAACACAAGACAAAAGTTTGGACCAACGCATACACACGCGCGCGGTCAGATCGGAACCTGGTCCGTAATGAAACTCGCTATGACTGCGTTATAACCGTATAACAGCGCGCGCACGGTCACGCGCCCGCACTCACCGCCCACAGCATGGCCCGGAACACCGCGTCCAGCAGCAGCAGCTTGGCCGGTTCCGCTACACTTCCGGGAAGAGCAGGAACTCTCAGATAGCACAGTGCTAATGCTAACAGCACCGAGGAGACGAGTAGCACGCGCATGCTGCTCATCACACACACACACACACGCGCACACACGCACTGGACTGACTCCTCTCTAAATGTGTGTGTGAATGAGTGTGTGTGCGTGTGTGTGTGTGTGTGTTTCTCCTCATGCGGATCCCCGTGTGACACGGATTACAGAATCACACCGCCTTTTAAAATAAAAGTCCTGCGGCTGAGGGCGCTGGAGCGCCGCATTATACACACTACACACACCTCACTACACACACCTCACTACACACACACTACACACACACTACACACACCTCACTACACACACCTCACTACACACACACTACACACACCTCACTACACACACACTACACACACCTCACTACACACACCTCACTACACACACCTCACTACACACACACTACACACACCTCACTACACACACACTACACACACACTACACACACCTCACTACACACGCACTACACACACCTCACTACACACACTGTACACACCTCACTACACACACACTACACACACCTCACTACACACACTGTACACACCTCACTACACACACCTCACTACACACACACTACACACACCTCACTACACACACCTCACTACACACACACTACACACACCTCACTACACACACACTACACACACCTCACTACACACACTGTACACACCTCACTACACACACTACACACACCTCACTACACACACCTCACTACACACACACTGTACACACACCTCACTACACACACCTCACTACACACACACTGTACACACCTCACTACACACACTACACACACCTCACTACACACACCTCACTACACACACTACACACACCTCACTACACACACAACACACCTATACACAATACACGCTTTACTATACACAATACACACCTCACTACACACTATATGCCATACACACCTCACTACACACAATACACACCTCACTACACACTATACACACCTCACTACACAATACACACAATACACACCTCATTACACAATACAAACCTCACTACACAATACACACATCACTATACACAATACACACCTCACTATACACACCTCACTACACACACCTCACTACACACACCTCACTATACACACTACACACACCTCACTACACACACTACACACACCTCACTACACACACAACACACCTATACACAATACACGCTTTACTATACACAATACACACCTCACTACACACTATATGCCATACACACCTCACTACACACAATACACACCTCATTACACAATACAAACCTCACTACACAATACACACATCACTATACACAATACACACCTCACTATACACACCTCATTACACACACCTCACTACACACACCTCACTACACACACCTCACTATACACACTACACACACCTCACTACACACACTACACACACCTCACTACACACACCTCACTATACACACCTCACTACACACACCTCACTACACACACTATACACACCTCACTACACACACCTCACTACACACACCTCACTACACACACTACACACACCTCACTACACACACCTCACTATACACACCTCACTACACACACCTCACTACACACACTATACACACCTCACTACACACACTATACACACCTCACTACACACACTATACACAATACACACCTCACTACACACTATATACAATACACACCTCACTACACACTATACACACCTCACTACACACCTCACTACACACAATACACACATCACTACACACAATACACACCTCACTACACACTACACACAATACACACCTCACTACACACACCTATACACAATACATGCCTTACTACACACTATACACACCTCACTACACACACTATACAGAATACACACCTCACTACACACTATATACAATACACACCTCACTACACACTACACACACTATACAGACCTCACTACACACCTCACTATACACAATACACACCTCACTACACACTATATGCAATACACACCTCACTACACACTATATGCCATACACACCTCACTACACACAATACACACCTCACTACACACTATACACACCTCACTACACACTATACACAATACACGCCTTACTACACACAATACACACCTCACTACACAATACACACCTCATTACACAATACAAACCTCACAACACACATCACTATACACAATACACACCTCACTATACACACCTCACTACACAATACACACCTCACTACACACTATACACAATACACACCTCACTACATACTACACACAATACACACCTCACTACACAATACACACAATACATACCTCACTATACACAATACACACCTCACTACACACACTAAACACAATACACACCTCACTACACACAATACACATCTTGCTACACACACTATACACAATACATACCTCACTACACACACTAACCACAATACACACCTCACTACACACAATACACCCCTTACTACACACACTAGAGTGAAAATGTACTCATATATTCATGTAAGTACATTTTCACTCTAAACTCATTAGTTAGGATGCCAATATTTGCCAAGGTTGTCTGAGTGCACAAAGGAGTATTAGGGGTGTGAGATATTTATCCCTCCATTAGTGTTAAAAACTTGAGACTGAAGACAATTTCACACACTGCTGCTGTACTTCCATTTATTGTATTATTAAGAAGAACAATGCACACACTCAGCTATCGCTCACCAAAACACTCTGAGAAAAGGGTTCTTTAGAGTTTAGGGTTCCTCACTTCTTGATAGGTTCTCCCAGTGGAGCCCCTCCTGTCACCACACACACACACACACACACACACACACACACACACACACACACACAGGTCTCAGTGTGAACATGCGCAGGAATTTAATCTGGACTGAGGTGTGGAATTATATTACTGTAGGTATAATAAAGTCCACTAGATGGCGCCATTGTCCTTTACTGAAAGCCCGCGCTGATGTCACGTGTTTAATAGAAAAAGAGTTTTAAAATGAAACGAGAAGATAAACAATTAAATGAAATGTCACTGTGTGTTGGTTTACACACACCGGGCTTTTGAGGTAAACTGATATTAATGTAATAACCAGTTTGGGTCTGGTGTTAGTGCAGTTTATAGAGATAATAGAAAAATAGTTTTAAACGAATAAAGGGAGAGAGAGAGAGAGAGAGAGAGAGAGAGAGACTGAGCTCCCTCCCTAAATGTGCACATCTGTACAGACATGACGCCCAGCTGCAGCTGCACGGAATGTAGGGCAGACACCAGTGTGTGTGTGTGTGAGAGAGAGAGAGAGAGTCTGGAACGTGAGGGACATGAGCTGTCTTGTCTGCTTCAGATGAAATTCCTTTACTGGAAGCTGAGGAGAGAAAAATCTGTGTGTGTGTGTGTGTGTGTGTGCGCGTGTAGCCTGAAAACTCCAAGAAGTTCATTTTAATGAATTCAACACTTAAGTTGTATCTCTGCAAAAGTTCTATCTATCTGTAAACTCTTTAATATCCCCCTAAACACTAAAGTATATAAACAGAATTTTATTCCAGTTTTCTCCTCTTCTCTCCTCATTCCACATCTACAGTATAACTATTACACGAATATTCTGATTAGGCCACGCCCATGTGTCATGATCCTCAAGTATCACTTGTTATTCATCTACTGTAGCATTTATAAATATTTACACTCTGGACAAATATGACTTAAAAAAATTATCCAGTTTTTTTTTTTTTTTTAATCAGAACCTATGTCTGTAAGCAGTTTGATAAATTCAGCCTGAAGTTCATTAAATCAAATGAAGAGTTCATGAAGCTGCATGTTTACATCAGAACAATCTCGAACCTTCATAAATCACCCATAAACATAAACACAGTGTTAATTAGCAGCTCTCCCTGTAGATGTTTTTCATAAATTAGTTTGTACCCAGTTGTTCCAGCTGTGATAAAAAGTGTCGAGGGGTTTCGTCACAAACATCAGCCTGAAGGAGAACCTGAACGAGCCAAACATCTGCTCACAAAAACTTCATCAGGAAGCAAAGTTCATGGTGTTCCCTCTGAACACAGTACTGAGCGTAACGTTCACTTTCACACTTACACATGCTGGTTAAGGGTGTTTTCACTTTAGGAGCGATTGATTTTTAGTCTCTACTTATTCTTGACTTGCCTTATTTGGGTTCATTA
>CM059226.1:304229-314229 GCA_030347435.1 Clarias fuscus | reverse complement strand
CTGTGTGCTTTTCCCCGTGCAGACGTGTCGCCTGGCCGAGGTTTTTTTGACCCTCGCTGTGGAGAATTTCTTTTCCTGTTTGAGGCTGATTAAGATTAAAGTCTGCGCTTTAATTAGACAGAGGAATACAAAGGTGGATGTGGTTGAAGACTTACACAAAGCAGAAGGTTTCTTTCTCTCTCTGGCGCTCAGGTCGCTGCTCTGAGGGTGAGAGTGCCTTGTTTTTGTCCCGGCTTTAAGAGAAGTTGAGTTTAAGTCTCGGTGAGAAATCTCCGACGTTGTGTAAACTGAAAAAGAGTGAAGTATTCTGTTGTCTAAGTCTCGTATTGACTCAGGACACCAAGGCTCTAAATCTGTTGTCTTTAGACATTCCTCTTCCCTGCACTCGCTCACGCAGCCGAGGTTTCAGAGCGACCGTCAGACTTCGGAAACAAAACTCAACATCGAGCTCCTGTGAAAAACATCAGTCTGCCGAAAACCTGGAAAATGTCTGGAATTGACTTCCTGTCTGTGTGTCAGAGTGACGCCGCGATAACCGCAGTGATCGCCCGCCGCGGGTCCGTCACAGCTGCCCGCTAGCTCACGTGAACGTAATAATGTTATTTGGAGAGATTCAGGGTCTTCAGAGACGTCACGTTTTCTTAAAGAGACGTCTTTCTGTGGTTCAGACATAACACACCTTTAGGTTCCACCGAGAGGGACACGGTGCATGTGCGATGAATCCCGCCTTCTGCAGTACGATCGGTTACAGAATCTCAGTCTCGTCTGTGATTGGTCCGATCTTCACTAAGCGTGAGCCACATGTAAAGTCGGATGTGTCTTTAGCGCAGTCTAGCTTCATAATTAAATCGAGATCACTCAAACACACACACCACAGGAGTTCTCTGATTAGCTGATATTAAGCAATCCCCTGGAAGCCCCGCCCACTTGGCTGCGCCCCACATTAGCGGTCTCTCATCTTGACTCTTGGAAGAGTCGCGCCCTCGCCTCTTCAATGCTGAACGGAGAGTGTGTTATGGATATTAATGTGAACTGTAATGATCTGTGTCTGTGTGTGTGTGTGTGTGTGTGTGTGTGTGTTACACCTAGCTGGATAGAGGTGTTAGGGCTGCACTGATTATGGTCAGAGGAAAAAGAGCTAAAAGGCTTCAAACGTTAAACAGTAAAAAGACGCATTATTTATACAGCTGTGTGTCTGAGACTGACATCCTGTTCAGTGCGATCAGAATCTGATGAAAGAGATCAAACGCTGCCCTGATCAGCACAGACACGTTCTACAGCAGGCCACGCCCATCGCGGGACACACTCGCGTGTGTGTGTGTGTGTGTGTGTGTGTACAGTAAGGGTTTTACAGCTCGGAGGGAAAGAAAACCTGCCGTGTGTTTTAGTTACGAGACTGGAAAGGTTTTTTTTTTTTTTTTCTTTAAACTTTACTCGTCCCTAAACTCAGATAGAGAAGCAGCAGCTCACCCCTAAACACCCCCTCAACACCTCCCCACCCCCTACAACTCCCCCAACCTCCACAAACAACCCCCCAGCAATACCGTAAACCCCCGTGTACTCTGTCCTCTGCGCTCTGGGCCGCGACGTCACCCTGCTGCTCTCACGTCCAGGAGACTTGGCTGAGGGGAGGGACTTTTAAATTTGGGGGTGCGACGTTCCCGGAGCGCTCCTGATCCGCGCCGATCGGAGCGAGTGAGTCAGGGACCAGGAACGGCGTGACTCGGATTAGACGCGCTCCTCGCCGTTCCACACTTTACCTTTAAACCAGTGTTGAATTTCTTCAGAAGACTTACGCAATCCTGGAGCTCCATCCTGGGAATCTGTGCCTCTGCTCCTGCATTGTCCTGTGTTTAAACCACACACACACACACACACACACACAGTGTGAGCTGGACTGGGTGGACTACAGCTGCTGTGTTGTGGAAATCGAGGACGTGGACTGCACCCCAGCTTAAGTGGGTCAGTTAAGCCCTTCCATTAAAACATGGCTCTGGGACGAGTCCAGATGTTGCTGCCTGGCGCTCAGAGAGTAAGAACATGTGTGCCGGATGTGATGAATGTATAATGGGGTCCAAAACTCTGGAGCCACTACCAGGACCTGTCGTGATTTCAGTAGTTATGTAAAAGTTTGATAAGTTATTGAAGTTTCCTGTGAAATTAACGAGCTTCTTCATTAATGCATGTTACAGCTCTTAAAGCAGAGCAACATCTGGTGCTAATGAGTTCACGTGTCGGTTGCTAACAAACACTTACCGCTGTTAGTGTACACATTACACAGATACTGAGGTGTGTGTGTGGCAGTTTTTCAGTCCAGAGTTCTCATGTTTCTGAGTCTCATGGAGGGAACGAATATTAAAGCTTAAACCAGTTAACTGCTGCTGTTATCAGCGTGTTTAGAGTTTATATCGTTCTGAGATCATTTCACGTAAACACAGCTGTCTGTACACGTGAGTGATGTGTGAGGGGTAAGACGGTGTGTGCTGTTCCTCCAGCAGACCTGCCACACACACACACACACACACACACACGCACTGGATTTGTGGAAAAATCAATTCAGTTATGAATCGTGATTCTTTAGTGCGCTGATTCACGACTCACACTGACTCCAACAGCGATTTGTGAAAAACTATTCTTACATTTATAATAGAGACGAGCCGGTCGATCTGATCAGGGATCAGAATGGTCTCAAACCCGCTCATTACACACGCGTACACCAGTCTCACAACACCGCCAGCGCTAATTAGTCAAAAATTTTAAGCGTTGGCCTCCGAGTGGCGCAGTGGTAAAGTTCTTGCCCTATCCCGCGTAGATCTGCACACGCCCGCGCGCTCACTGTCGGGTCACGTTTTGATACTTTGGAGGCATTTGAGGCAATAGAACACCGCAGTTTCTTTATAATCCTACAGGTGGCGCTCTCTCTGAACTAATTACACTTTCCCATCCTGTGTGTTAGGAGTGAATTTGCTAAGTTTGGGGAGGCGACTGAGGAGGGTACTCGAGGGGGGGGACTGGCTGGGGAGGGGACTGGAGAGGGGGGGGCTGGGGAGGGGACTGGGGAGTGGACTGGGGACCAGAGGCTGGAGGTAAAGGTAAAACCCTTGCTGGGTTTCCAACAGCAGCGCACATCTGGAGTGAGCCAGTATACAGACGGACACGCCCACAGGGTTTAGACCCGCCCCTTGGCTCTAACCTCACCTGGTTCGGTCTCTGCCTGTAAGATGCTAGATTTATTTAGGAGTTACAGTATTGCTGGAGGCAGATGTGTGCAGATGTGTACGTGCAGTAAGAGCTCACCTCAGGCTTTATGAGACGACCAGAGAGCGAACCAGACTCTCCTGTGGAGAAATGGGGAAAAATGTGGAAAAACTTTTTTTTTGAAGTGTAACATTGCTAACGTGTGTGTGTGTGTGTGTGTTTGTGTGTGTGTGGAGACATGAATTCTGAATATATCACTGCAACCCGCATTGAGAAGCCTGACCGAGGGGAAGTGCTGGAAGAACATGCTGTAGTCATCATCCTCATCATCCTCATCCTCACCTGTGTAGAGCCGTCACTTTCCTCCCGCTGTGTTTCCGCGTCCCTCCTCCTCGTTAACGTTCCACCGCAGCGGTGTGATGAAGCACCTGAGATGCTGAGGCTCGTATGGACGGCGATTGGTTTAAAGTTGAAATGTGTGGGCGGAGTTTGAGACAGATGTTCCAGAGCTGAGCAGAATGTTTGAGCTGCAGTGAGGAATCAGCTCAGGGATAAGCCCCGCCCTCTGTGGCGTCGCGTCAGTGAAAGTTAAATGCGCTCTTGTGTTTGTGACTTTTGGACTGTGTGGGATCGGTGTTAGCTCAGGCTGTGTGTTGACTTTAACGCTCTGTTTGTGGTTGATGCTGCGCGCGGCGCGCTGACCGTCCGCCTCGCTCGTCCCGGAGAGCCTCATGCCTCATGACTGTGGGTCAGTGCGTACGTGTAGACAGCGGCGTCCCTTCCGTCTGTCTGGACCGGGCCCGTCTGGGGTGTTATCCGTGCCGGGGCTGAGGCAGATGGAGAGCACGGGAGAAGTGCTGTGTGGAATGAGCAGGAGGAGGACGGGTACGTGCAGGGATATTTTTAACAGCGTGATTTCATCTGAGCAGTGAATGTTGATCGGAGACGCAGACGTGACTCATGAGACGGCTGGAGGCTGCTGGAAACGCTGGGAGGTGAGATGGATTTATAGCAGGGGGAGAGAGAGAGAGAGAGAGAGAGAGAGAGAGACAATCGAGAAGCAGGACGCAGTAATTACTACACTCAGGCCTGTGTGTGTGTGTGTGTGTGTGCTTGTTTAGACAGAGTCGTTGGGAGACGGGTTTCCAGGCGAAGGGGTGAAAGGGCGTGATGGAAAAGAGGCGTGCTGGGGCTGATGGTGGATCCGAGCAGAGAGAGGGCTGGGTTCTCGGTTCCCCGGGTTCCTCTGTGTTATTACATATCATTAGGTGGATTATAGGGCCTGCGCAGACCGACTCCCCATCTGCGGCTGTAAAAGTGCCAGACGTGAAAACAGATTTAAGCGAAGATGAAACCTGTCTTTTCGAGTGTGTGTGTGTGTGTGTGTGTGTGAGAGAGAGAGAGTGACGAGATCACGTCGCTCGTGTGAGAACAGGGAGGCACTTCCTGTCTGACGTGAAGTTGTGGTTAACATCTCACGAAGCTCGAGCGTGACAACGGGAGCGTTGGTGCGTTTACGTCCTTCAGTAAACCCTCCTGGCGTGCGGTCGCCACGCCTCCGGAGGCTGTTTTTAGGCGGCGCTACGTGCCGTAACCCGTACACGGAAAAAGCGCTTTGATGCCTGTGTGTGATTTACGTTTTGACCGAATCCACGCCCCTCCTGCTCCGTCACGTAAAAACTGCGTTTCCGTGTCGTAAATCCGAATTGATCCGGATAAGGATCAGGATTTGGAGAGATCTGCAGTGCAAAGCGCTCCCGTGTGCCTCGTGCATAACAAACACAGTGACGTGGCAGGAACAACATGACCCCCGAAAGCTGGCGGGTCTCGGCTGTTTGTTTAGCCCTCCCCTCGCTACGTTTGTATAGCTCCTTGGATCTTTTCCCCGGGGTGTTAAGCTGCAAACAGAACCCCACCCCCCAACCCCCCCGGCCCCCCCCCAGCCCCCGAATTCACAAAGGTGGAGGCACCAGTCCTCCTGAGGAATGACGGGAATGAGGAGAACATAAAAGAGCCGTGGAGAGAGTTTCTGAGCCCTGGAGGGATTTGTGTGCTCAGTCAGTGTGTTAATGATTTTACTTTAGATAATTACAGGGTGCAGCGAAGGGAACTGCCTGGAGGGAAGTGTCGCGTCCCGAGAATAAACTGGGGTTTGACTCTCCAGGAGTCACTGTGGAAGGACGGAGTTCGTTTCTCGTCTCTGTGAATCCGCAGCGTGTTTGTCCCGAGCCTCTACCTGCCGAGCGAGCGAGCGAGCGAGCGAGTGGGCGGGATTAACACACCTCATTGCTTTATAAAGGGCCGAGTCCATGAGCTGATGAGGAGGACAGATGCCCGCGACCTCCCCCTGACCTCCTCACCAGCGCTAATCTCTCTCCCTCTCTCTCTCTCTCTTTCTCTCTCTCTCTCTCTCTCTCTCTCTCTCTTAGCCTTTCTTTCTGACTTCTGGGGAACGAGGATGTTTTTTCCTGCTGGAGAAAAGAGAAACCCGACGCCGGCTCTTGTTGGACTCATCAGTATGCATGCTTTGGGCCCGGTGCGGGGCAGATGATGCGAGCGTGTGCAGCCCTGCAGGGTCAGAGAGGAGGAGATAGAGGGGGGCGGGCGGGGGTGGGAGGGGGCGGGCGGGGGGGAGTTTTAGATTACAGGAAGAGCAGACAAAGCAGTGAAGAGCGGAGTGTTCGAAGTTTTTAATTCACCTGTCTCACAGTTTCACCCAGGTGTGTGTGTGTGTGTGTGTGTGTGTGTGTGTGTGAGACTCCCGGAGACTCGAGCAGCGTTATCAGTGCAGAGTGACGGAGGTGGGGTTCAAACGCTGGGGTCCGAGTGAGTGAATGCGTCAGGACAGTCTGAAGACGTCTTCGTGCAGGGACGGAGAGTGGAGGAGCAGATCCCCCGTCACGTCTGTCTCACGTGAACACCGCCGTCACTGTGTGCTAGAGTGTCTTATACTCAGGTGTTTCATCCTAAACGTTTAATAACACACAGCTGGCGTTGTGTTGGAGTTTTCTGTGTTTTCTGTTCGAGTCCCTCGTTCTCAGCGGTGCCAGGACATTTGAAACCAATCTCGTTCATTTTCCCTCCTAATTAGATTTCCATGGTGCGAGCGTCTGTCTTCCTGCACTTTCCTCTCTTTTCTGTGTGTGTGTGTGTGTGTGTGTGTGTGTGTGTGTGTGCACTCATTAATGTGTGTGTGTATGAAGCAGTGGTTTGTTTCGGTGGTGAGTTTAAGAGATAATGGAAGCAGACGTTGCTGAGACGTCGCGTTTCAGCAGCTGTGGTGCAGAGTTTATTTACCCTGCAGTGGCATTTATATTACACATGACTTCATTCCTGTGTCGATGACATCATCGTATAAACGTGGTGACTTCATCATGACCTCATCCTGGAGCGCTAACCTGGCCGCCACCTTTTGCGTGTGTTCGGGAATGGCGCCGCGTGCGTCTGTCGCGTGCGTCTGTCGCGTGCTCTTGCGTTACCTCTGACCCAGACGTGTTGCGTGTCTCCACAGCGGCTGCGCAGGGGAAGGCTCCATGAATGTACGTCACCATGATGATGACGGACCAGATGCTGGAGCTCCCGCCGCTGCTGAACGGCGAGGTTCCCATGATGCACCACATGATTAACGGAGACGCCTCGCAGCAGGTAAGCCCTCGCTCCGCAGCGTTACCTCCCGAGCGCGTGGCGGTCACTGACGTGAGGTGTGTTCGCAGGTGATCCTGGTCCAGGTGAACCCCGGGGAGACCTTCACCATCCGCAGGGAGGACGGGACACTGCAGTGCATCCAAGGTCTGTCCTGAACACACACACACACACACACACACACACACACATTCTTCTGTCTGAGGTTACATCATCACAGGAACATCACAGGCATGTGGCGGCGCGGAGGAGACGATTCTTACACAGATCATCTGTTCAGAATGAAAACACACTCCTCACACACCAGACCGCCGTCTCAGACACCAGCGTCATGCGGATTGTTTATCTTTTAGATAAAAACTATAATAATAAATAGACACCAGGAAATATCAGTGTCAGGTTCTGTTACAGCTTTATTACACTCTCATGACTCTTCTTTATTTATCATGAAGATATAAGACGTCATGCTGCAGATACTGTAGAGTCAAAGTGTCTCTAATATCAGGAGATTTGCATATTCCAGGTTTGTGTCTTATTAAAGAATAAATCCGAAGTGAATCTACTGACATAAAAATGCAGTATATTTGTTATTATACTGAATTATTTTTATTTATATTGTATACTGATGTTTACGTTCAGTGTTTAACTTCACAGTTAGCTATAATCTCCTGGTTACAGTAATAAATGTCCTGATGATTATTTCCAGCCGGTCCTCACCTGTCCCCTGTCTCTGCCCAACGCTTCACTCCCACTACGCCTACGTATGGGCTTCATAACACATTCATAACCCTTACAGTAAGACTGCGTGAAACTGTGGGACGTTTGTGAGAGGTTTTATCTGAAAATGCAGGAACGACTTTTAATTCCCTTAAACTGAGCTGATAGAAGGTTTTAGAAGGTTTTTCACAGTCACTCCAGGACCAACGGAAATATCTCCTGATTTCTGTCGGGGTTTAAACAAACCAAAAAAAATCCTCTAATGTGACATCATATAAGAAAAGCCCCGCCCCCGGATTGTTGCTCATTTACATAGACACTGAAATGGTGAGTTCAGAGGAGGAGTGAAACAGCGAGAGTGTGAGGTACATAAATGATAATACTTAATTGAGGGGAGTTTCAGCTGGGCATTCACACACACACACACACACACACACACACACACACACACGAAGAAAATGCTTTATAAGTTTAGTTTAAAGTCATTCATCATCTTTCAGACGTAAACGTCGAATAAATCATCTACAGCTGTTTATAAAAGCTTAATGGAAGTTGAGCTGCAAAATGAATCACCAAAAGAATTGTGATTTTTGCAAAACCTGTGGAATTATTAAATTGCTAAATGCTGCTGTTTATTACAGATTATATACACAGAGTCTGGAATTGAAATAAATAGATATTAAACTCTCACTTAAGCTTAATTTATGATTCCTCGCAGCTTTAAACACCAAACTGAACGCGGCTCCCTTTTCTTCTTGCTAACGTCCTTGATAACATTCCTGTGACGCGCGGTGTTATGGCTTCACTAAATCGCACACCAAATCTCTTTTTTGGACTCGCTTTGCCTGGATTTCCACTGATGTAAACAGGTGTTGATCGGCTCCCGGAACGTTCTGTGTTCTGGGCCCAAAATACTTTGTATGCTGACGCAAGAAGCACGATTTTAGTTCTTGAGGTGAAAATTCACAAGGCGCGGGGCGTTCGTGTGCAGAGGGGCTGCTGTATTTCTTTATTTTTTTGTAATAATAATTTTGAGGTGATTAATAAATATTGGCACACATCCTCTAATGGGATCACTTGTGTGTTATTAGCCGTTAGCTTCGGTAAATACCATCAAGTAATAAATGCAGGTGTGTTTAAAAGGTATCTATCACAGTTTAAATCACATGTACAGTATGTGTGTGTGTGTGTGTGTGTGTGTGTGTGTGTGTGAAAATAATTGCAATGAGATTTTTAAAATAAAATTGTGTAGTTGTTATTGTAACGGTTATGAGACAATAATCATGATACAGCTGTTAGAGTGTTATGAAGCGTGTATGAAGCTTTATCACACGCCGCCGTGTTTCAGTTCTGTTATGGTTGATCTTGCGGGAATCTGATTCTTAGTCATTTTTGATTACACTTTAATCTTTTAAAACTTGAATGAAATTATTTCAGTTTTGAAAAAGTTACATTTAAATGTGTGACTGGTTTTGTGAATAATTTAGATTTTGATGAATCACGTCTTACAGAACTTACAGGTGTTGTATTTCTTGTTTGTGTTGATGATGAACAATACACACACACACACACACACACACACACACTCCGATACATCACAAACATGTGTGTGTGTGTCAGTGTGCTCAGGTGATCTCGGCGTGTGTGTATACAGCACAGTGACCCGAGTGTTGTTCCTGTAGAGAGCTGAACCCACTGTGTGTGTGTGTGTGTGTGTGTGTGTGTGTGTGCGCGTGTGTGCACTAAGACTGTAGTGTGTAGGTGGATGTTAATAATTAGCAGTGTTCCCGGTGTGTGTGTTTGTGTATAATGTTCCCGTGGTTCCCATAGGCCAGGTGCCCATGTCCTCTCCATGTGTGTGTGTGTGTGTGTGTGTGTGTGTGTGTGTGTGTGTGTGTGTGTGTGCACTAGAAGTTGCTGATAAGGTTTTTCCCAGGCCCGAGCATGGCAGACATGGCTGGAACTTTTCTAGAGGTGCTCGTCTGCGGACACTGAGCAGGACAGTGTGTGTGATGACGTGTGTGTGATGGCGTGTGTGTGATGGCGTGTGTGTGATGGCGTGTGTGATGACGCGTCTAGGGCTGCAACTAATTATTATTTTGATAGTCGATTAGTTGGGCGATTATTTTTTCGATTAATCGATTAATTGGATAAAAACAAACATCAAAAATAAACTTCTTTAATTTGATGTTTTGCTTATAACTCTATAAAACCATAAATCAGGGTATTAGTTATGTATAAAACTAAACTTTAAAAATTGCAAAAGCCACATATAGAGTTTAATGATCTTTAATTTTGACATTTTAAACCTTAAATTCAAGACAAAGTTTGTTTTTGAACAGTGAAACTCCTCTAAATATCCAAAATATAAATAAATAAGCAGAACAATTGTTGTACTCTTATTATATTGGATGGCGTCTGTTACAGCGGCTGCTTGTTGTGG
>CM059226.1:284229-299229 GCA_030347435.1 Clarias fuscus | reverse complement strand
AAACTCAGACAGAGTATTGACATTTAGTAAAGCTCCGCCCCCAAGCATGAAACAAGCTCCGCCTCCAGAGCAGAAACTTACGGGCTTTTAACACACGCAAGTCTACAGAGCAGTGTTGAGGGACGTTACTTTAAAAACTAACTAATTACATTACAAAATTACTGTCATTATAAAGTAATCTGTTACATTACGGCGTTACTTTCCGATAAAAGTAACTAGTTTGAGTACTTTTCCATTGCAGAAAATGAAAACTCCTTTGTGCTTCCTCATGCATGTTGTTTTAGTCAAGACCTTTATAATTATTCTAGGTCGAATCATTCAGTGAAGTTTGGCCCCTGATCTGTTCACTACTAATACCCCTATCTCACCTACGCAGTGTCACGAGTTTCGGCGCTGTGATCAGGTTTCCATCTTTCTGCACGCCGGTCCTCGTATAGTCAAACCACATCGGTGAGATAGGGCTTTAACAGCAGGAATTGCTTGTAGGACGGCTTTCTCGCACACACACACACACACACACACACTAATGGATTGGGAATGACTGCTGTCTGGCTCACGGATTACATAAATTGTCTGAATAACGGATGAAATTTTTGTAAAAGTAACTAAGTAACTGAGGACTTGAATGGCGGAGC
Source organism: Clarias fuscus (assembly GCA_030347435.1). Classification (NCBI taxonomy): domain Eukaryota; kingdom Metazoa; phylum Chordata; class Actinopteri; order Siluriformes; family Clariidae; genus Clarias; species Clarias fuscus. The sequence continues at coordinate 298,594 of CM059226.1, read as the reverse complement.
GAACGCGTTAGATTACTCGTTACATCAGAAAAGTAATCCGCCTTTCACCCAACGCTGCTACAGAGTGTCAGTGCTGAACGTAATTACTGTGATCAGAGTGATCAGATTTAACTGATAGACTTCATCATGACAAATATGATAAACATAAACACACACACACATTAATGAGAATATTCTAAGTATGTGTACTAGGACGTCTCTGGTTTATAGTTCAGAAAAAGCACTCCTTCTTCCCCAGAGTATCGCAGAGACAAAAGGTTCCTGTAAAGGTTCCTTCAGAGGAAGCGGTGTCATGTAGCTCAGTGGTGTTTATCAGCCCTCTGAGACGCATCTGTTCTTCTTCTCTAGCAGGATCTCAAAGCCCTCTGGCGTCAGGGTGGACGTGTACAGAGCCCGGGCACGCTGCAATGCCTGCTGGGTCTCAGGGTACGACAGGATATCGGGCTCAGGGAATCTGAGACTGTTCCGGGCTCGACAAACACTTTCGTGAATTCTAAAAAGATTTTACAATGAAGTCATACAATAAAAAAATACAATAACCTGCTGAAGGTCGAGATGGCTGCTGTGTCCTTTACCCAGGTGGGGAAAAAAATCATGATGTCTGATGTGTCTACTTCTGTGTCTGATGTTTCTGGTGCCGTGTCTGATGTGTCTGGTGCCTTTGTGTCTGATGTGTCTGGTCCTGTGTCTGATGTGTCTGGTCCTGTGTCTGATGTGTCTGGTCCTGTGTCTGATGTGTCTGGTGCTGTAAATAATGTGTCTGGTGCCGTTGTGTCTGATGTGTCTGGTGCCGTGTCTGATGTGTCTGGTGCCGTGTCTGATGTGTGTGGTGCCGTGTCTGATGTGTCTGGTGCCGTGTCTGATGTGTCTGGTGCCGTGTCTGATGTGTCTGGTGCCGTGTCTGATGTGTCTACGTCTGTGTCTGATGTGTCTGGTGCCGTGTTTGATGTGTCTGGTGCCTTTGTGTCTGATGTGTCTGGTCCTGTGTCTGATGTGTCTGGTCCTGTGTCTGATGTGTCTGGTCCTGTGTCTGATGTGTCTGGTCCTGTGTCTGATGTGTCTGGTCCTGTGTCTGATGTGTCTGGTGCCGTGTCTGATGTGTCTGGTGCCGTGTCTGATGTGTCTGGTGCCGTGTCTGATGTGTCTGGTGCCGTGTCTGATGTGTCTGGTGCCGTGACTGATGTGTTTGGTGCCGTGTCTGAAGTTTCTGGTGCCGTGAATAATGTGTCTGGTGCCGTGTCTGATGTGTCTGGTGCCGTGTCTGATGTGTCTGGTGCCGTGTCTGATGTGTCTGGTGCCGTGACTGATGTGTTTGGTGCCGTGTCTGAAGTTTCTGGTGCCGTGAATAATGTGTCTGGTGCCGTGTCTGATGTGTCTGGTGCTGTGTCTGATGTGTCTGGTGCCGTGTCTGATGTGTCTGGTGCCGTGTCTGATGTGTCTGGTGCCGTGTCTGATGTGTCTGGTGCCGTGACTGATGTGTTTGGTGCCGTGTCTGAAGTTTCTGGTGCCGTGAATAATGTGTCTGGTGCCGTTGTGTCTGATGTGTCTGGTGCCGTTGTGTCTGATGTGTCTGGTGCCGTTGTGTCTGATGTGTGTGGTGCCGTTGTGTCTGATGTGTCTGGTGCCGTTGTGTCTGATGTGTCTGGTGCCGTTGTGTCTGATGTGTCTGGTGCCGTTGTGTCTGATGTGTCTGGTGCCGTTGTGTCTGATGTGTCTGGTGCCGTTGTGTCTGATGTGTCTGGTGCCGTTGTGTCTGATGTGTCTGGTGCCGTGTCTGATGTGTCTGGTGCCTTGTCTGATGTGTCTGGTGCCGTGACTGATGTGTCTGGTGCCGTGACTGATGTGTCTGGTGCCGTGTCTGATGTGTCTGGTGCCGTGTCTGATGTGTCTGGTGCCGTGTCTGATGTGTCTGGTGCCGTGTCTGGTGCCGTGACTGATGTGTCTGGTGCCGTGTCTGATGTGTCTACTTCTGTGTCTGATGTTTCTGGTGCCGTGTCTGATGTGTCTGGTGCCTTGTCTGATGTGTCTGGTCCTGTGTCTGATGTGTCTGGTGCCGTGTCTGATGTGTCTGGTGCCGTGTCTGATGTGTCTGGTGCCGTGTCTGATGTGTCTGGTGCCGTGTCTGATGTGTCTGGTGCCGTGTCTGGTGCCGTGACTGATGTGTCTGGTGCCGTGTCTGATGTGTCTGGTGCCGTGTCTGATGTGTCTGGTGCCGTGTCTGGTGCCGTGACTGATGTGTCTGGTGCCGTTGTGACTGATGTGTCTGGTGCCGTGTCTGATGTGTCTGGTGCCGTGTCTGATGTGTCTGGTGCCGTGTCTGGTGCCGTGACTGATGTGTCTGGTGCCGTGACTGATGTGTCTGGTGCCGTGTCTGATGTGTCTGGTGCCGTGTCTGATGTGTCTGGTGCTGTGAATGATGTGTCTGGTGCCGTGACTGATGTGTCTGGTGCCGTGTCTGATGTGTCTGGTGCTGTGAATGATGTGTCTGGTGCCGTGACTGATGTGTCTGGTGCCGTGTCTGATGTGTCTGGTGCTGTGAATGATGTGTCTGGTGCCGTGACTGATGTGTCTGGTGCCGTGACTGATGTGTCTGGTGCCGTGTCTGATGTGTCTGGTGCCGTGTCTGATGTGTCTGGTGCCGTGTCTGGTGCCGTTGTGCCTGATGTGTCTGGTGCCGTTGTGCCTGATGTGTCTGGTGCTGTGTCTGGTGCCGTTGTGCCTGATGTGTCTGGTGCCGTGTCTGATGTGTCTGGTGCCGTTGTGCCTGATGTGTCTGGTGCTGTGTCTGATGTGTCTGGTGCCGTGTTTGATGTGTCTAGTCCTGTGTCTGATGTGTCTGGTGCTGTGTCTGATGTGTCTACTTCTGTGTCTGATGTGTCTGGTGCCGTGTTTGATGTGTCTGGTGCTGTGTCTGATGTGTCTACTTCTGTGTCTGATGTGTCTGGTGCCGTGTTTGATGTGTCTGGTGCCGTGTCTGATGTGTCTGGTGCCGTTGTGTCTGATGTTTCTGGTGTCGTGTCCAATGTGTCTAGTTATTCGTTTGATATGTGTGGTGGTCTGTTTGATGTATTTGTCTTATGTGTCTGATATGTCTGGTGAAGTTTCTGGTGAGTCTGGTGATGTGTGTAGTGATATGTCTGAACTGTCTGATGCGTGTAACATGTAGTTTAGAATGCAATAATACCTCATCAGACAGACTTTAGGAGACAGTTGTGTGTGTGTGTGTGTGTGTGTGTGTGTGTGTGTGTGTGCGCGTATGTCTGTGTGTGTGTATGTGTGTCAGACTAGCTTTTCTGTAGAGTCAGATTCTATAGAGATTAGATTCCTGTCCTGTTCTCCTCGTCCTTAGTCTACCTGTGGACATTACAGCAGTGCGTCCTCTTACATTCGAGGAGCTCTGAAGTGTTTAATGAGTTAGCACAACATTCTTCAGTAAATATTTAGAGCTCTGATCTTCTCAGTGTGTCTCTTCTCCTCTCTTCTACTTCTTCTTCTTCTCTGTCTGCGAGTGATAAACCCCAAACTAGTGGCGTGTCGCTGAGATCAGACGCGGTGACGCGCTCGCTGCTAATCAGTGCCTGTTTATTAAACACATCCAGTCTCAAGGGTCTGATCTTCTCAAAGTGACAGGCTGATGTTTATAGCAAATTCAATGAAGTGTAGAGTGGGAAATAGCTGAAACACACACACACACACACACACACACACACACACACACACACGTGTGTATACAGCATGGGGAAAATGTGATCTCTGTCGTGAACTCGTGTGTAATTATATTCTGTGCTGTGCTCTTTGCTTTGAGACAGAGGGAACATGAGGAATTGTAGTGTTGGACGTCTCACACACACACACACACACACACACACACACACACACACACTTTGTGGGGGAGAACAGAAAATAAGTTGAAACTGCAGAAAGCTGTGCAGGAACACTTCCTGTTTTTTGTGCAGTCGGCGTTTTATTCAACTTTATTTTCCAAAACTCAGCTCTTTCACAATTCCACACAGGCCCGAACCTGAAGAAGATGATATTCAGGTGTTATTACTAAAATGTATTAAGTTAAATGAACTACGGTGTGTGTATGTGTGTGTGTGTGTGTGTGTGTGTGTGTGTGTGTGTGTGTGTGAACTACTGCTGTAATCATAAAGACTGTCCTCCAAGAAGTTAGAATCCTGTAAATGTTTTCAGGTGTGAGGATTACATACGGCTTCTTGTGTTCGTCCAGCGTTCCCTCTCTCTCTCTTACACTCTTTTACACACACACACACACACACACACATTAAACACATATGTTCTGTGTGTAATGTACAGATGCATGGCAGTCTCTGAGCGTGTCTCTGCTCTCCTCAGCTCTGTAACGCATTCCTTCCAAAAACATCCCTCGCTCTCTCCTTCTCATTTTTGTCTGTCGTCTCACTGTCTGGCCAAACGACTGCAGCTTTTCCCAGCTGAACTAGTGGACCTTTTCACGAATGAGCCTCCTGTTTCTGTGTGTGTGTGTGTGTGTGTGTGTGTGTGTGTTTTGCTTTTCCTTCTCTGTGATCATGGGTCTGTATATCCGGCTTCATGTGAATGCTGGAGATCTCATGTCTGGAGAAATACTCGATTTTTTCCGTTAGGAAGCGAGCGCCCAGCGCTGCAGTCGTTCGTGTGTGTGTGTGTGTGTGTGTGTGTGTGTGTGTATGTGTGGTTGTGTGTGTGTGCGTGTGTGTGATGATGCACACATTAGTTCTCCTTCATTTAGCTGGAAAGGCGAGGTTTAGAGTGTTGGCTTTATTGTCCTTTACTGATTATTTACACGGAACGTTCTGGAGACAAACCCGCTGCAGATCTTTAAAGTGCTTCATTTGGAAATAAAAAGTCAGTGTGTGAGAATGTGAGCGCAGACTGACATGCATTTGTGTGAGTGGAGGGGGGGGGTGGGGGTTGGAGGGGAGGGGGGGGGGGCTCACACACATGTTGGCGGTGGTGGCGTGTCGGCGCTGAGCGTTCGCCTCCCGCGGGGCTGAACGGATGGTGCGAGGGATCCTCGGGCCCTTGAAGAGGGAGGAACGGGCTCCTCCGAGGGAGCACAAAGAGCCGCTTGTTCAGGCCCGGGGGCCCGGCGCCGCGGCAGGCTCGGGGGACGGGACGCTCCACATCTCTCCCGCGTCCTTCTCATATGCTAACGTCCTCTCTGCTCCCTTTTGTTGGCCTTGCTCTCTGTCTCTGTTTGTATTCCTAAACATCTCCATGTGAGGGTCTCACTATCTTGCTGTCTGGACGCTCTCTTTGCTCCCCTCCCCCCTCTGAGATGGCAGGAATGTTGCTGTTTGCCCAGTGTGTACTGGTGTGGAGCTGTGGAGATCCGCTCTCTCTCTCTCTCTCTCTGAAAGGCCTCTGTTCATACAGAAGACACCGCTAGCTGTAGCTGTTTTTTGACCAGGACCCGGAGCAGGAGCAGGACCTCTGGGGCGGGGTGAGGGGGTGAGGGGGTGGGGGGGTGCTCCTCTAGCGCTACCTGCAGCACAGAGAACAATCTGAAAGGATTTTGTTGTGCCTTTAGAGTGTCTCTGTTATTTTAAACCAGAGCTGCAGCACACTGGTGTGTCTATGAGCTCAAACCACACGCATGCTGTGTACATACACACTCCGTCTACACCTGGAGAGGACGCGAGCACAAACAGGGCTTTAATCCGACGGCCACGTCAGGACCTCCGGGGCCCAGGGGCAGGGACCGGATCGGGCGGCGCTGTAACGTGGTGGAGACGAAGCTGTGATGTCCACGGAGACGGCAGCGTGATTTACAGGCGCTGAGAGATCCGCTCACGGCCGCGTGAGGAGACACAGGGGCCCACAAACGGCTTCAGCAGCTGCTGGGCCGCGTTAGCACACAGAGGGCCGCGCGATGAGAGAAACGGGTACAGGAAGGTGGAAAAAAACCAGCGTGTGAGTTATAGCCATCCGGGACGACTGTGATGATGATGATGATGGTGGTGGTGGTGGTGGTGGCGGCGGGTCGCTGTGGCGGCGGCTTGCTGTGGCTGCGCCGTACACACACAGTGAAATGGGTTCAGCGAGGTCGTGTCTCAGGGGAGTCGTGACAGAGCCGGGCTTGTGTTCAGGGTAAATACAGCAGCAGTTACCCCTGCACTCCGTCCGTCCCCCCCCCCCCCCCCCCGGCCCCGCCCCTCCCCTCCCCCCCCTCCCCTCAGACCTGGTGGCTGTGTTTCAGAGTGAAAAGCCGAGCACAATGAGGCGATGTGTTTGTTTAACCCGGTGTCACGGTATCCGATACAGCTCGCTCAATGGGCTCGCCCGGGTGGGAACAGGTACACAGGTATACCTCCAGCCTGGATTAGGACACACACACACACACAGAGGGCGTGTCCTCATTACTTTTTGTCACATCAAAAGGTATAATCAGAAGGTGGTTGTCATGGTAACGTAACAGATTCTGCCAGAAGAAGACGGTGTGAGACGAGACTGTCACTGATCTCATCTGAGGGTGATGTGAGCTAGCAGTAAGCTAACCAGCTAGCTAGGACTGGCAGGGCACGGACGTGCTTCTGATTAGCGTATTTATGCAAATATCTGTATTTGTAATGAGAGAAAAATAAACGTTCCTTATCTAAAGCATTTAGAGGTTTTTTCAGTTGCATGATTTTTTCTGACTCTTGGACAGTTTTGAAAGCTGAGTACTAGCAGTGAGCTGAGAATTTATTACATTTTTCTCAGCGTTGTAGGAGGGGGCGGGACTTTAACCAGGACGCTGTCTTACTTTCGGATCTGTTCTGTCCTCCTTGATTAATGTTTCTTTCTCTCGTTCCTCTTCTCTCAGGTCCCGCTGAAGTTCCCATGATGTCACCAAACGGCTCCATCCCACCCATTCACGTCCCCCCGGGGTACATCTCCCAGGTAACACCCGGAGAACCCGACCGACGGCCATGAGTCACGATAATCTCAGCCTCGGAGGCTAATAAAACACACACACACACACACACACACACACACAACTGATGAAGGTTTTGCCAGGCAGTGGTGATGTAAAGGTCAGCAGCACTTGTATTTCAGCTGAAAGGTTAGAAACAGTCGCGCGTGAGACGTGAACCTAGCGGAGACAAACTAGCGGCACTGAGACGCGAACACCAGTCATGTTGCAGTGATGTTCTGTAATGAGCTGCAGCTCTAGAGGATCTTCATGATATAATCACACACACACACACACACACACACACACACACACTCATGTTTATAGCGTGACACTGAGTGTAGTCTCGTGTGTTAACTCTGAGCCTGCAGCCGCAAAACAGATCTGCAATAAACGCTGCATGTAAACAAGAGGTCATGTGGTTTCAGGTTCGAGTGCTGCTCTCTGATTGGTCAGAAGGTGTTGATTAATTCTCTCTAACAGCAGCTCTGACAGTAGCGCAGGGGTGTATTGATGCTTGCATTCAGATACATTAGCGTTTCCATAGTAACGACTCATTCACGCTTTCTTTAATGAGACGTTTACGTCATGTCAGTGGGAGGAGTCTCCAGTGTCAGAAGAAGCTGTAAGTTTTAAGACTTCTTCAAGACAGTGAAGTTTAAACTTCACATTAAAAAAGTCACACGACCAGCTGAGAGTTTTTTTTACACATTCTTTTGATAAATTATTTAAAATGTGTGTGTGTGTGTGTGTGTGTGTGTGTGTTTCAGGTTCTGGAGGACAACACAGGGGTCCGGCGGGTCGTGGTCACACCTCACTCTGAGTGTTACCCCCCCAGTTACTCTCCCGCTCTCTCACCGACCCACCACCTGCCCCCGCCGTACATGACACACCCCCACTTCATCCCCGCCTCCCATACGGCGTATTACCCCCCCGCCAGCCCCGGAGACGTCCCCCCGCACCAGTACTACCAGCACCGCCTGCCCCCTATCTACCCCGAGGGTGAGACTGCTGCACCAGTTTATCCTTAATATTATTTACTTTCATTTTAATAAACTGTCAATAATCTGTTAGTGTAATAAATAAAATGAACATTAAAGAAGTTATAAAATACTCGAAACATCACAGAATGAAATGAACAGAAACGGGTTCTACCCAGAATGCTCTGGGGCAGCGGCGTCCTGAACGAGTGTGTGTTTTTGTCGCTGTAGAGATCTTTCCGCTGTACAACATGTCGACGATCCTCAGCCGGGAGGAGTACTGCAAGCCGCAGCCCAAAAAGCCCAAGGAGCGCGGCACCGAGCGGCCCGGCCTGTCCCGGGTCAGCACCCCGCCGTCGTCCAGCTACAAGAGCGGCCCGGCCTGCGGCACCACGCCCAACGGCTACGGCAAGAGCCACGGCACGGCCGCCTCGGCAGGGGGAGGAGGGGGAGGAGGGGGGAGTCCTGGGAATAAGCGAGGGGAGCGGAGGAGCAGAGGGAGTCCCAAACACTCGGACAGCGACCAGCCAGGTGAGGAGACGCGCAGTAAAGTCACTTTAATGCCAATTTTACATTGGATCGCTAGAAATTGAGGAACCCTGATGGCACACGGTAAGGGGCGTGGCTTACCGTCCTGAGCCTGTGACCGGCACAACCACCAGTCATGAAGACACCTGTGGGGAGGGGGAGGGGGCGGGGTTCAGCATGAGCCGTGACTCCACCTTAATTCCAGCCAGTCACTGTTTCAGTCGTCTTTACTTACTAAAGTATTAAAGTATGTTAGTATGTAAGTATGTTAGTATGACGCTGTAGTCGTCACGTGACAGTGAATTCATTGTTAATGTAAATATCAGTGTAAAGCCAGTGTTTGTTCTGTTTAATAAACAAGGCAGTGAGACACGCGAAAGGACGCAGGATGACGTAAACACGGCCAGGAACAGGCTCACACACACACACACACACACACACACACAGTGTGCTCTCTGTGCAGAAGAGTAAAACGTTTCTGATTGGGAATTATGTGTGTGTGTGTGTGTGTGTGTGTGTTGCGCCGGTCTCAGTCTTTAGCATGGCGCGGTGAGTGTGACGCACGCTGCGGTCTCACGCTGGAATCCACATGTGGGGGAAAAGTCACTGTTAACACGGCCTCGTCTCGTCTCGTCTCGTCTCGCACACAGAGTGAACTCGATTGTGTTCTAAGGACACGTCCACTTAAGAGTCACAATGCGAGACCAAAAATAGCAAACACCTGGATCATACACCACGTGCTCCTGTTGTGTGTTATTGAAATAAGTGTTAATGGGTGTGTCTTTTAGATAATCATGTGACCTTTCACAGGTGTGAAAGAACACCTGGTCACCTGGTGGTGTTAGTCCCGCCCCCGTCCTCGTCACGTCTGTCCTCCTCGCGGCGCTTCTTTCAAGCTCTCAGGCTTATCTCTCTGTCTTCACGTCTCATCACTTTGCTCTTGTCTGCATTCATCTTTCGCCATCTGTGTGTGTGTGTGTGTGGGTGTGTGCATGCTGTATCTTGTAACGAGAGCAGACGTCTTCCTGCTGCTTAGAGCTCCTAAAAAAATGCAGAACGTGAACATGAGCCGGTCTGCGTGTGGAGAAATCTCATAGCGGTGCTGGAACTGTGAGACGGGCGGAGTCATGGAGGAGAAGAGAAGAGAGGAAGATGAGAGAAGAGAGGAACCGTTTTGTGTTTACTTGTGCAGATTTTCATCAGTTCTGAATGAAGTCATTCTGTTTGCAGATTCTTAATGAACTGTTTACATTCGCACCCCGAGCTCGGCGCGGTGTTCAGTCTGTTTACTGTAACTCGAAGCCACTCTGTGTGTGTGTGGGTGTGTGGGTGTGTGGGTGCGGGGGCCAGACTCATCATCATTAAAGCTAGCATGACAACCGCCTCTAAACGTCCTAATTACAGTCAGAGAAAAACCCCTCACTCAGGAACATCTGTACACCTCTGTCTGTATAAACACACCTGGAGGTATACATATGCATGAGTATACAAATTAGACAACGCCCCCGTGTCCTCACACTGAAACAGGAAACAGGATCAAAGTCTTCTCGCTCTTTTATTTAACCTGTCAGAAGATAAGGATGTGTTGCCATGACAACAGGATCCGAGGGAAGCCACACTAACATCCTCCACGTAATCGTTTCCGTGTCGGATGTGATGACGCGTGTAAAGCCGCCGAGGTTATTCTGTGACATCACCACCAGAGCTCACACACACTGTAGCTCCGCCTCCAGATCAGTTACTGAAAAAAAAGCCTTTCAAATAAAATGCTCTGAATGAGTGTTAAGCAGGAGATCAGACGTTTCACCATCACGCTGTAGCGTTCAGGAGGTCAGAACGAGTTAAAGGTCTGATCTCTAATCTGATCTAATCTGCTCACTAACAGGAGTCCGCGCAGGTCAGAGTGAACACTCCCATCGTTTCAACAGCTCTAACCGTGAACACTCTTCCGTCTGATTGACGTGACACTCAGATCATGAACAGATTATACGGTTAAACGGACGTAGCGAGTGGAAGCTGATGAGTCCGATGCGGTGTGAGCGTTTCTCAGCTGCAGGCTCGGAGATAAAGTTCAGATGGAACAAGGACTATTGTTGTGTTTTTTTTTTTTCTTTTTTTCTCTGAGCTCATTCCAAATGGTCCCGCACTTCAAATGGGAGAATGGGGCGGGTACAGAGGTCACGCTGGGGTCACGCTGCACGCTATGACATCATCCTGGAGGTGACTCACAGCCGGACCCCTCGCAGCCTGGAAACGAGGGACGCGTGCGCTCATTCTCGCGTGCGCGTCAGCCCGCTCCGGCATGAGTCACAACTCCGGATTTAACCGATTAACGACTCGGCGACTCGGGCGGAGATGCAGGAAGTGAATGTGACCTTTATGCTCAGTCGCTCTATTTATTCATGTATGTATTTATTCTCGATCCTGTTTATGCCACAGATCCCGAGCTGGAGGCCAGAAGAGACCAGGACGTCCCATCAGGATTGGACAAGCCACAGGTGAACATCACCTCATCACCTTTCTCCACAGCTCTCGGCATTTAACATCAGTAACAATTACAGCAGCTTTATTTTTCACATCGGCTTTGTTGCTGTAAGAAGTGAGGCTGCTGTGTCCATCTGCGTCCTCTAGGGGGCAGCAGTACTGTGTGTGTCTGTGTACACTGTTCTCATTTCATCTGCTCTGTTGAAAACTTTCCTGTTTAGTTTGGAGTCTCAACAGCTGCATTGACTCAGTGTTAGATTAGATTAGATTAGATTAGCTTTAGGATTAATGAACACACCTTTCTGTGTAAAAGCACGACAGTGGGGTTGTGTAGCGCTCGGCTCGGCTGATTAGAGTTGTAGTGTGTGTGTGTGTGTGTGTGTCACCTGACCACTTAATTAGGTAAACCTGCTCAGCTGCATGTTACTGCAGATCTCTAATCAGCCAATCAGACGGCAGCACCTGGCTGTGGACACGGTGAAGACGATCCGAGCATCAGAAGAGAGAAGAAGCTGATCTTGGTGACTCTGAGCGAGACGTGGCTGTTGGTCTTTTTTGTTGGGTTTATTCCCAACTGCTGATCTACTGGGATTTAAAGACACGACCATCACTGGTGTTTACAGAGAAGGGTGTGGGGGAGGTACTCGTTCTCGGGACACTTTGGGCCCCTTAGTACCACTTGAGCATGGTTTAAATCCCACAGCGTACCCGAGTGTTGTTCCTGCCCGTGTCCATTCCTTCATGAGCGCAGGACAGCACAACGTGTCACAAAGTTAAAGTCGTCTCACACTGGGTTCTTGAACATGAGGGTGAGGTCACGACCTCCACAGTCACCTGACCTCACTCCAGTAGAGCGGCTCTGGGACGCAGTCGAGCCGGAGAGTCACATCATGGACGTGCAGCGTGGTTTTGTCTCTTCTCCCGAGCAGCTGTGTGTCTTCTCTCTAATCACACTCACACCATCATGCACACTGCTGATGGAAACACACACACACACACACACTCATGTTTTTTTAAACAGCTTTTTAGGGACTGTTATTAAAAGTGTGGAAGTTTGAGTAAAATTCCAGCTGTTGAGTGAAACGATGTGAGAATAAACATGAGGACGGGACGAGAGGAACGTGTGAATCGTCTCGTCCTCACCTGTGTCTCTACACACGTTACACTCAAAGTTATTAATTAAAGGGGACCTATTTTACAACATGATCTTCTAGATGTTTAGATGCTTCTTTAGGGTGTGTGTGTGTGTTTCCCTGGTTTTTGTCCTTTTTCGTTGTTTGTACCAGCAGGAGGTTAAACAAGCCGATTAGATTTGATCCCTAATGTGACCTTGTATAAGTAGAGCCCCTCCCCCTCGTATAAGTAGAGCCCCTCCACCTTGTATTAGTAGAGCCCCTCCCCCTCGTATAAGTAGAGCCCCTCCCCCTCGTATTAGTAGAGCCCCTCCCCTTCGTATAAGTAGAGCCCCTTCCCCTTGTATAAGTAGAGCCCCTCCCCCTCGTATAAGTAGAGCCCCTCCCCCTCGTATTAGTAGAGCCCCTCCCCTTCGTATTAGTAGAGCCCCTCCCCCTCGTATAAGTAGAGCCCCTCGTATAAGTAGAGCCCCTCCCCCTCGTATTAGTAGAGCCCCTCGTATATGTAGAGCCCCTTCTACGTATTAGTAGAGCCCCCTCCCCTCGTATTAGTAGAGGCCCTCCCCCTCGTATAAGTAGAGCCCCTCCCCCTCGTATAAGTAGAGCCCCTCGTATAAGTAGAGCCCCTCCCCCTCGTATTAGTAGAGCCCCTCGTATATGTAGAGCCCCTTCTACGTATTAGTAGAGCCCCCTCCCCTCGTATTAGTAGAGGCCCTCCCCCTCGTATAAGTAGAGCCCCTCCCCCTCGTATTAGTAGAGCCCCTCCCCCTCGTATATGTAGAGCCCCTCCCCCTCTTATTAGTAGAGCCCCCTCCCCTCTTATTAGTAGAGCCCCTCCCCCGGCTTGTGTCTCCCCTGAGACCTTGTAACGTATGGGACCTTTAATCCCAGTGGCGTCTGGACCTAATGTCTCTTGTACAGAAGTGATCTTTACTCCACACTCTGTATATTCTGACGTCCTGATGGTGGGTTTGTGGTTTGTGCTCGTCTCCAGGTGTCTAAGATCCAGGCCCGCTCGGCACTGGTGTCATGGTCTCGCGCTCCCGCAGGGCGTGGTCAGACGGACGGAGCGGCGATGTCCTGCAGTTACGAGCTGCTCCTCGCCGATAAAGGCTGCGATGGCAAATACCGTGTCGTGTACAGGTAACACCGTCCAACCGGCTTAAACTGGAATCAACCTGAACTCTACAGGGAGCTTCAGATTAGTGGGCGGAGCTATGGGATGTGTTTAATCAGTTAATGACTTTAAAATGCCTCAGACACTTTTTAACTAATCCCGTCTGTTCTGTAAGTTATTATCGACGTTGACTGTGTCACATGTATTGTTGATGATGTGATGACCTGAGTGTGTGTGTGTGTGTGTGTGTGTGTGTGTGTGTTGTGATTCAGTGGAGAAGAGCTGCAGTACACACTCACTGATCTGAGACCAGCTACGGACTACCACGTGAGGTGAGAGTCGCGCGCAGCGTCACGCTCGTCACACGCTCGTGCTGTTCAACACCTGAAATGTACTGAAGTGTGTGTGTGTGTGTGTGTGTGTGTGTGTGTGTGTGTGTGTTACAGAGTGAGTGCAGTGTGTAACTCTATAAAAGGTCCCCACTCGGAGACGAGGACCTTCACCACCCACAGCTCCCCCCCGGAGACCCCTCTGCCCCCCCGACTGTCCCACCGCACCAAGAGCTCTCTGACCCTGCAGTGGAAGGTAACACACACACACACACACACACACTTTAATATCTAATGGACACATGTACTAACCATGAGGACGTGTCCTGCTCGTCCCTCAGCCTCCTGTAGATAACGGCTCGAAGATCACCAGCTACGTGCTGGAGTGGGACGAGGTGAGTGACCTCCTGATGACATCATCACACGCCGACGATGTTGTTAGACTCCCCCTTAATCACCGCTTCATTATCAAACCCTTCCATTAACACTCTACAGCCTGGGTCGTGTTTCTGGTGTTTGGAGCCGACCTTCTCCTCACAGACCTTAATTACTCATCATCCTCATCCTTCATCAAACCGTAACGAGCTGGAGAAGTATTATGGGATGGCAGGACAAACCCCCACAACCGTTTCATTGAAGTTAATGTTCAGTGGGCGGAGTTAATAAAAAATGTTTTAAACTAACCCAAGCGGATGGGGGCGGGGTTAAATATCTTTGTGTGTGTGTGTGTGTGTGTGTGTGTTCATGTAACAAAGACATTGGTGCACAGCTCTGTCCTGAAACACACTAGTGCTGCTTTTTATTTTCATGATGATGTTTATTTTTAAATTTTAGGTTTTTATATAAATGTACATTTTTTAAATTAATATTTAGGATTG
>CM059226.1:259229-276729 GCA_030347435.1 Clarias fuscus | reverse complement strand
TTCCATGTTTCGTATCTAGAACCCAAAGGACACGGAGTAAGATTCTCATTAATTAAGGGTAAAGTTTTACTGCGCAGGAGTTTCCTGTAAACTCTAAGAAAAGTCAGATTTATCTCTTTGAGGAATCTGTAAGTGTTCTGTGTAGAACCGCGTGTTAGCATTTGAAGGGCTTCTTCAGGAACATGAGCACGCTTAAGTATTGGAAGAAGACGTTTTTAACTCGATTATATTTTCATTAAACTCTAAAACTCTCCTTTAACTTCTCACACGGTTCCTCCGGTTGTCATGGAGACGTCACATTAATCACGTCTGAATAGGACTGTGTTGGTTCTCCGCATGGACACTTTGTAACCTTTTATCTGGTTCTCCGGGTTCTCAGTTTGGGCCGTACACCAAGTTCCTGGAGGTGACGACTGCAGCGGGACCTCCGGGCCAGTGTGGGGCACCGGTCATCTCTCTGATCTCACACTCCTGTGCAGTGGTCAGCTGGGAGGTCAGTAAATCTCCTTTAACTTACTCATACAGGTGTGTGTGTGTGTGTGTGTGTGTGTGTGTTACAGCTGTGATGCTTTTAAAGCTGTAATCAGGAGCTTTGTTTTGGAGCAAAAAATGAGAAATTGGTCTGAAACTGAGAGCAGAGAAGATGTGTGTTATTATTATTATACTCCTCTCCTCCTGAGGATAATAATCCTGTGTGTGTGTGTGTGTGAGACACGAGGAGTGTTTGTGGCTCTCAGTTTGCGTCATCTTCACAGAAAGTCCATCTGAATCATCACACGAGAGCGCGAGCGCTTCCATTCGCTATCTGCCTTCTGGATGAATAAGCGCTGATTTTGTTTTTGTTTTTTTGTTTTTGTTTTGTTCATCTGTTCCGTGATTATGTTTCTATTTTTTTTTTCTAAAGGTGTGATTATATATGATTTAAGTCACAGTCAGTCCCACCGGTTGTGCTGCAGCCGTTTAGCTTTTACTTGTCGTTTACTAGCTTTAATGAATAATCGTTAAAGAAAGATAAAACTGAATCATCAGCAGCGTAACTTGATGAAATTTAGCGAGAGTGGATGATGAAGTTTGGACTTAGCGCTTTTGTCTCTCCGCGGATTCTGATTTGTGCACCGTTTGATTATTTAGTGGAAGAAGCTCTTAGCCGTACAGTCGTACATGAGTTATGATGGTGGAGTGGATCCTCCCATGATGCACCTGGGTCACAGTAGATTAGCGCTAGCAGCTCTGTCAGGGGGAACATCACGCGCTCTGAAGGGGGCCTCGCTCGTCCTCTGCATGTTTCATTTTCTCCTAATTCCTCCAGACCTGCGCTGCGGCTGAGCGGTAATGACTGAGATTTGGGCTGTACCTGTCGTTTCCTGGAGACTGAGACGGGCTGTGATTTGTTTCTTCAGACGGACGAGAGCTCGGGCGCAGACGTCTCGGGCTACCGGCTGGACTGGGGACGCCACGAGGACGCCCTGGAACTGGTTTACAGCGGTACAGAAACGTCCTGCGAAATCTCTGAGCTGGAGGCTGCAGTCAGCTACTGCTGTAGGATACAGGTACTGACCCGGTACTGGTACTGATCAGGTACAGGTACTTGTCCAGTACATATACTCACCCAGTACAGATACTGACCCGCTACAGCTACTCAGCTGGACCAGATACCGACTCTGTAGCTGACGCATCTACTGACCCAGTACATATAGTGACTTGGTACAGGTAGAGATACTGCTGTAGGATACAGGTACTGACTTACTGACACGGTACAGGTACTGACCCGGTCCGGATACTGATCCTGTAGCTGACACAGTACAGGTACTAAACATGTACAGGTACTGACCCAGTACATATCCTGACTTGGTACAGGTACTGTAACACTTACTCAGATACACTAGTTTACAGACTGAATGCGTGGGTGTGGCCTATTATTGAAGCAAGTAGCCCCACCCACTTCTCGCTCTGACTTGTATTGTTTTCAATCGTTGTGATTTGTTTTGTTTTCTTTCCTGCCACAGGCCACCAACCAGGCAGGGGCGGGGCCTTACAGCGAGCTGGCGTGGTGCCGTACGCCGGCCGCCGCCCCCAGCGCCGTCAGCGGCCTGTTCGTACAGGACGGGTTCTCCTCAGCCCCGGACTCGGAGCCGTTCTGTCCCTCCACCTGCCTGGCGCTGGCGTGGGACGAGCCGAACTGCAACGGCCAGGAGATCGCCGGCTACACCCTCGCTCTGGGGGAGGAGCTAATCGCGGTGGACGGGGCTACCTGCACCATCATCAGGAATCTGAAGCCTGATACAGAGTACAGGTGAGTGGAGGAGTGACTGTCTGGTATCATGTGACCTGACACGCGCACTGGTTTCCATGGAAGCCACAAATTCATAAAGAGACGTCAATCCATCAGCGTTGGAGGACACGACGTTACAGTATCGCAGTGTCCAGTTCACACGTGACGTTTTATTGTGAGGAATTAAACACGTTGGGACGCGATGATTGAGGAATGAGACTCTTCAGTCGATTACAGGAACGTGTTTATTCGATACCGTGAACATTTGAAGTGGTGTTTTATTTAGCGTAATGTACTGCATGAGGCTGTGTGTGTGTGTGTGTGTGTGTGTATAGGCAGAGACCTCATTATCACAGAGCACTAATTAACACCACTCAGATGATGGACAGACATTATGAAACCCATCAGCAGCAGCGATTATCCGCAGCGTGAGACAGAGAGACGATGATGACTTTCTCACCGTTTCATTCAGGAGCAGCGAGAGCCCGAGTGCATCCGCTCACCTGAACTGATAAATAAAAGCACTTGTGTAAGAGAAAAGGAGAGAAACCACTCGGACGCTTTCACGTCTCCTCATCAAAACTTCTCCGTTCCTCCGTGATTTCTACATGCTGATGTTCAGATCTGGGTTCAGTCCTGACGTCTGTGTGTTTCTTCCCTTCACGTCACCGTCTGATCGTACAGGGAGTGATCAGACAGGATGTGAGATTAGACTGTTTAGAAACGATGAAGACGAATCTAAAGGATTCAAATCCATCTGTTGCAACACGAGCTCTAAAGCACTCGCACTTCTTCCTGCATCCGCAGAATGTGAGAGAGTTTCTGTCTTCTTACATTTGTACTGACCCGAACTGACAGCTGTTTCAGATCAAGCAGTTAATGCATGGTTTAGGATTACTTCTTTAGAACATGAGGAGCATGGAGTCTGCGATCTGGGACAGAACCTACAGCGTCCTGGTCCATGTAGAGCTGCGACTGTAAAGGAAATAAAGTAACCTGGTTTAATTAAGGACATCATAATCTAAAATACAGACAGAAGCAGAAAATACGTAGAAAATACGTGTTCAGTACATTGTGTATGTTTTATTAGAAATAAACCAGTAAAACCTATAAACGTCATTTATTGAATCTATCTTTTAAAAAGTAAAGCAGGCGGCACGGTGGTGCACCGCCAGGGTCCGGGTTCGATTCCCGTCTCTGTTTGCATGTTCTCCCCGTGCTTGGTTGGTTTCCTCCGGGTACTCCGGTTTCCTCCCACAGTCCAAAGACAGGTAGGTCAGGCTAATTGGCGTTCCCAAATTGTCCGTAGTGTGTGAATGAGTGAGCGTATGTGTGTGTCTGTGCCCTCGCTCAAGGGCCCAACAGGGACAACTTGGTGGTGGTGGGACTTGAACCTGGGACCTTCCGAACCGTAGTCCAATGCCTTAACCACTGAGCTACCCCTGACCCTGAGTGGTCTTTCATATGTGAGACCTCAGATTAGATGTGTCACGGTTTACATGCTGTAGATGTAGAAGCTCCTCGATCCTCCAGCCGAACCTCGTCATGACCTGATTGTTATCGAAGGCGTTCTGAGAGATGTGATGTCACGGCGTAAGTCCGTCTCTGCTCATGTCTGATGAAGCTGTACTGATCTACTGAACAGTCTGATCTTTCTGTGGAAGTTGTTTAGTACATGGTGCTGTAAAGGGAAGGTGGATGTGTGTCGCAGGTTTAGGCTTAATTTCTCGTTTCTATGGTAACGATTCATTCACAGGGACTTGTAGAGCAGAACATGAGCACATCAGTGAAGCTATGTGTGTGTGTGTGTGTGTGTGTGTCTCTGTGTCTGTGTGTGTGTAGTGTACAGGTGAGGGCGGAGAATGCAGTCGGTGCAGGTCCATTTGGGCCGAGTCTCCAGGTCAGAACCAGGCCGCTGCCCCCGAATCCCCCGAGACTGGAGTGTGGCAGCGCCGGACCTCAGAGCCTGAAACTGCGCTGGGGCGACAGCAGCAAGAGTCCAAACACCGACACTGACACCACATACATCCTGCAGATGGAGGACAGGAACCAGAGGTACACATACGCACACACACACACACACACACACACACACACACACACTACAACAAAATGTTTGAAGCAGATAGTCTGAGCTAATACAGGAGTTATGGGTTTATTCTAATCATTTGAGGTGAATAGAACCCATACTGTACTGTAGCTCTGTGACATCCTGATGTGTGTGATGTTCTGTATTGTTGTGTGTGAAGTTGTGTTGCTCTCACTGCTGATAAACAGGGTGTAGAAGTGGTCAGGCTCTGTGAT
Source organism: Clarias fuscus (assembly GCA_030347435.1). Taxonomy (NCBI): domain Eukaryota; kingdom Metazoa; phylum Chordata; class Actinopteri; order Siluriformes; family Clariidae; genus Clarias; species Clarias fuscus. Next base: position 272,153 of record CM059226.1, on the reverse strand, counting down.
TGACAGGTCCGCGGTGAACCCGTGCTGTGACTCCGCGGCTCATCGACACGGCGCTCACTTTATACTTATTACTCTTCTCCATCACTTGGCTATTCTGTCACACCTACATTATTGTTTCTCCTCTCTCGGTTTATTCAGGCAGTAAACTTCACACACACACACACACACACACACACACACAGAGGGTGTTAGGGATGATTTTAAATAATTTATTTTAATCCTTTATGGGACGGAGTCCAAAAAAGGGAAGAACACACTTTTCACCGACCTGACAGACGACTGGAGCGGTTACTGCGGCGACTGCATCATCATTTTTCCGTAATGATGTCACCGATCCTACGGGGAGGAGCTCAGCTTTAAATCACTGATGTACCACCTCGTTAAAGAAAAGTTTACTTTAATTAACCACAGAAACCAGGACCTTCTCTCTCTCTCTCTCTCTCTGTCTCACTGTCTCTCTGTCTCACTGTCTGTCTGTCTGTCTGGCCCCTTTCACACAGAAATCTCGTTATAAAGTATATCGGTGGTCTGATCTACCCTATATAAGATATCAGTGTGTTAGCTGCTATGATTATTCCTTAGGCTCTTCTTCTCTCAGTCACACACACACACACACACACACACACACACACAATTCCTTCACACTTTGAAGGACTCCATGGCCTGACTTTGCTCCGATGTTATTTCTGATGTTTGAGGGTTTAATGCTTTGTAGAATAACCAGCGTTTTTTTTCCCCTCAGGTTTGTGCCGATCTATCGGGGGTCGAGTCACACCTTTAAGGTCCAGCGTCTAAATGAACTGAGCCGCTACACTTTCCGGATCCAGGCCGTGAGCGAGGCAGGGGAAGGCCCTTTCTCTGAGATCTACTCCTTCACCACCACTAAATCTGTGCCACCTACACTGAAAGGTACGCAGGGGAGACGCAGCCCTCTCTTTATAACAGAACTAGAACCGTGTGGGTCACCTGTCCTCAGACGTCTAACACACACACACACACACACCACTGATAAATATGACAAATGAAAAGTAAAACTGGAATACAAAATCAATCAATCAATCAGTCTCCACATAGTATTATTGTTTATTAGTGTAGTAACTCTCTCGCTGTACATCATGATTCAGATTATTCACTCATTTATCCTGAAAATTTCATCATTTTTTTACATTAAATGTAAAAAACATTCATTTGTAAACTTCATAACTTTGAATCCTCCACAGGTGTACATAGAATAAAACGTAAAAGGAAATAAAAATAAATATAAATAAAGATGAACATGAATATACGCTACATAGACGTTTAGACTCAGTGTGCTTTATGTCATTAGAGATCAGTTTTTTTTTTTTATTAACTTTCTTTATTAGAAGTTATTTCACAGGTAACATAATATTTCAATACAGCAGGCAAAACTTCCATTTTTCTTTTTATTTACCCTATTATATCCCTCTTCCAATCCCCTGTGTTCACACATCCCACAGTTCTAATTAGACAAACTAATTAACAACCAAAGTGTAAAACAAAAAAAAAACAACAACCACAAAAAAAAAAAAAAATAAATAAATATAATTTAAAAAAATAATAAATAAATAAACAAGGGGGGGGGGGGGGTTGCTCAGTCAGCACAGTCGGGAAGAGATGTCAAGGAATCAAAATGTTTTAAGAGAGGCCTCCAAGTTCTTTCAAACAAATTTAATGAGCCATTAAGGGAAAACCTAAGCTTCTCAAGTTTAATGGACATAAACATTTCTTTCACCCATCTATTATGAGTTGGAGGCTGAGATTGATTCCACTTGAGAAGTACCAATCGCCTGGCCAAAAGGGTGGCAAAGGCAAGAACAGATTGCAGGATTTTGGAGGTACATGGATGTAGGGCGGTGCCGAACATAGCTAAAAGTGGGTCGGGGGGGATAACTGTGTTGTATGCTTTACTAATAGTTTTAAAGATTTCAGTCCAAAATGTGGTTAGTCTGGGACAGAACCAAAACATGTGAGAGTGGTTGGCTGGAGACTGTTTGCATCTGTTACAAGAGTCAGTCACATTAGGAAAAATCCGTGCCAGCCTCGAATTTGTATAGTGAACTTTATTTACAACTTTACATTGTAGGAGACCATGCCTTGCACAGATTGAGGAAGAATGAACCAGTTGTAAGACATGTTGCCAATATTCATCAGACAGCGAGATTCCAAGCTCTTGCTCCCAAGAATTTTTGAGAATGAGTGTTGGGCTATCAGTTGATGAATTAATACGGCTATAAATGTTGGAGATTAATCGCTTTTGTTGAGGGTCAAGAGCTAATAATGAATCAACCAAGGTTTCTGGAGGTCGACTAGGGAATTTGGGGTTCTGATTCCGAATGAAGTGTCTTATCTGAAAAAAACGAAATAGGTGGGATTTAGGCAACTTAAATTTTCTCGAAAGTTCCTCAAAAGACATGAAAGAACCTTGGCTATAAAGGTCCTTAATTTTCTTTAGTCCTTTGTCGGACCAAGTACGAAATGTCAAGTCAGTGCAAGAGGGTAAGAATAGGAAATTGTTTACAATGGGGGAGAGGTCTGAGGCCCTATGAAGACCCAGGCTTTTCCTAGTTTGAGTCCAGATTCTAAGAGTGTTAGACACCACTGGGTTTGAGGTAAATTTGGAGAAGGCCAACGGGAGTTGGGCGCAAACCAGGGAAGAAAGAGAAAACTTAGAGGATGCAAGTTCCATGTCCACCCATATTGGGCACCCCTCTGTTGTATTGTTGACCCAGTATAGAAGTTTTTGAGCGTTACAAGACCAGTAATAATGTAAAAAATTAGGCAGTGCCAAGCCACCACGATCTTTTGGGAGCTGTAGTACTGATTTTCTTATGCGCGGATTTTTATTACTCCAAAGGAAAGAACTTATTAATTGATCGAGCGACTTAAAGAAGGACTTTTTTATAAGGACAGGGATATGTGAAAACAGATATAGGAACTTGGGTAAGACTACCATTTTGACCAAATTGACACGACCCACCAGAGACAGTGGAAGACCAGACCATCTTTCAAAGTCTAGTTTACACCTCTCCAAAAGAGGGGTAAAGTTTTTGGAAAAAAGAAGATTAATTGGGTTTGTAATAATCACTCCCAAGTATCTAAATCTATCCGCAGCATATTTGAAAGGGAAAAAGGATGGAGGAATGTCTTTGGCCAATGAGTTGATAGGAAGGACTTCACTCTTATTGAGATTAAGTTTATAGCCTGAGTATGACCCAAATTTCTCCAGGATACTTAGAACTACAGGGAGAGAGGCTGCTGGATTGGACATATACAAAAGGAGGTCGTCAGCATACATTGATAATTTATGAACTCTCCCAGCTCTGACAATACCTTCAAATCTCTCCTCTTGTCGCAGCCAGATGGCTAGGGGTTCGATAGCTAAGGCAAATAAGAGGGGGGAAAGGGGGCAGCCCTGTCTAGTTCCACGATAAAGGGGGAATGGAGCAGACTGTAGTCCATTAGTGTGAACTGAGGCAACTGGACCGGTGTAAAGCAGCTTAATCCAGGATACAAATTCTGGACTAAAACCAAACTTCCGCAAGACAAAAAAGAGAAAGCTCCACTCAACCCTGTCAAAGGCCTTCTCCGCGTCCAGAGAAACCACCACCTCAGGAGTGTGTGAGCTGGGAGTACTAATGATATTCAGAAGCCGCCTTGTATTATGGAATGAGTGCCTCCCAAGCATGAAGCCTGTTTGATCAGTTGATATCACACCGGGAAGAACCCGTTGTAGGCGCTGGGCTAGAATCTTGGATAAAATTTTTAGGTCCACATTTAAGAGGGAAATGGGTCTAAAGCTGCTACATGCTAGAGGGTCTTTATCACTCTTAAGCAGGAGAGAAATGGAGGCCTCCAGCAAGGTGGGAGGCAAATGCCCCTTCATGAAAGACTCATTAAACACACTCTGAAGAACAGGTGCGATGATGACAGAAAGTAGCTTAAAAAACTCAACCGTGAACCCATCGGGGCCTGGAGTTTTACCATTTTGAAGTGACATAACTGCCTCCTGTACCTCCTCAGTAGAAATTGGATCGCCCAGCTTTCCAGACAAATCTTCATTTATTTTGGGGAAGACAATCGTGTTTAGGGGGTTATCTCCAGCCCAGACATCTACAGGACACTCTGAGGAATAGAGGTTAGAGTAGAAGGTACTAAATATCTTATTTATTTCAATAGGATCGGTGGTGGCCTCACCAGACACCGATTTAATCTTGGGAATCATTCTGGACAATGCAGCAGCACGTGCTTGCTGTGCCAGTAATCTTCCTGCTTTGTCCCCAGTTTCGAAGAACCGTTGTTTAGCTAGAAATAACTGCTTTTGTGTTTTATTTGTGGAAAGTAAATCAAATTTAGACTGAAGCTGAAGCCGTTCTTTGTAGAGAGCAGGGGTTGGGTCCAAGGCATATAAACCATCAATTCTGAATATTTCTTTGGTGAGCGCCTCAGACTCCGTCCTTTCTGTCCTCCTCAAAGTTGAGACATATGATATAATTTGCCCTCGCATAAAAGCTTTAAATGTTTCCCATAGGGTATGTCTGGATATTTCTGGAGCATCATTAGTATCAAAAAACAATAAGGATTGTATATGAAGGAAATCTTTGAAAGAAGTTTGTGCTAACAAAGAGGAGTTAAGCCTCCACTGTCTGGGGGAAAAGACATGATTAGGAAAGCCAATGTCCACCGATACTGGGGCGTGATCTGAGATTACAATGCTATGATATTCACACCGATGGACTTCTGATAAGAAATGATTATCTAAAAGAAAAAAATCTATCCGCGAATATGAGTGATGGACGTGCGAAAAAAAAGAAAAGGCACTGCCTGAGAGGGACCTGGCCCTCCATGGGTCAAATAACCCTAACCTGGTCTTGTATGCATCAAGAACCTTAGCTGATTTGGATAACACCTGGGAGGTAGGAGAAGACCTATCCAGGGAGGGATTTTGAACTAGGTTAAAGTCGCCGCCAACTATTAAGTAATGGTCGTCAACCCTGGGAAGAGAGGAGAAAAAGCTTGTAAAAAATTTATCATCATCCCATGTAGGTGCGTAAACACATGCCATAATGACAGGTTTGCCACATAGTCTGCCCGAAATAATTACAAATCGACCATTACGGTCTTCAATAGAATTGGACAACTCAAACGGAACATTCTTGTGTATAAGAATGGCTGCGCCTCTCGCCCTTATTGGGAACTTAGAATGAAATACATGACCAATCCATGGTCGCCTTATACGGTTAACGTCTGTGGAGCAGAGATGAGTCTCTTGTAAAAAGAGGATATCACCCCTAATCTGTTTTAAATGTGTCATTACCTTATTACGTTTAGTGGGATGGTTGACACCCTTCAGATTCCAGGAAATGAAACGAACACTCTTACTCTGGGTCATCATTTAGTAAAGAAATAAGTAGCACCTCTTAGTAGCACCTCTTCCAAGACTGACGTTGCTTCCGAGCAAACAAAGAGGGGGGAAAAAAAACAAAACAAAACCACACACACACACACACACACACAAGAGAAGAAGAAGAGAAAAAAAAAAAAAGAAGAAAGAGAGAAAAAAAGAAAAAAAAAGGGGTATATATATATATATGAACACATTCCTCTCCCCCCCACCCCCCACCCCCCGCACCCCCACAGAATCCTACCATGGTAATGTTTTCTGCTTCCATAGCCGTCTCTTGTTCTAGAGGTCATTCCGGTATGCAACATATAAGAATTTACACCGCTTCCATACGGAGCAACATGAAATTACAGTGTGTCAACTTCAGCCTTAAACATTAACTAAGGTAACCAGGGAATCAGTTCGTCACTCAATTTGACTCCTCTAAGGAAACTAAGCATCACAGTTGGAAATCAATATATATACAATAAAAAATAAAATAAAAAACACACAAAAAAATAAAAATACACAAGAAGTCAACCAAGATGGCCAAAAAGGCAACATTAAATCCAGGATAACTTAAAGTACGTCCGAATCATCATGCTCTAACCTGTTCTTTATCTTTCACTCGCTCATTATAAAAAGCACGCACATCCTCTGGAGTCTCAAAAGTGAGTGTTTCACCCTCGAACGAAACTTGCAGGCGGGCAGGGAAAAGAAGCCTAAACTTCACTCCTTTCTGATAGAGGGCTTGCTTAACTTCGTTGAATGCAGCTCGTTTCTTTGCAGTAGCGGCGCTGACATCCGGGTACACCCGTATTGTTGTATCCCCGCACTTCAGCTCGTTTTGCCTAGCCCAACGCAACACCTTCTCCCTCTCCCGAAAACGGTGAAAACATATCACAAAAGGCCTGGGCCTACCCCGCTCCGGCCCGGGTTTAGGGGCCGAAGAACGATGAGCCCCCTCAAGCTCCAATGGTTTGGGGAGAACAGCGGGGCCGAGGTTCTTCATCAGCAGCTCCGATATGAACTCGGTCGGGTCACGTCCCTTTTCGCTGCCCTCAGGGATGTTGATTAACCGGAGGTTGACTCTGCGGGACCTGTTTTCAAAATCGTCAACACGGTCCCGAAGAGTTTTATTTTGGGCCTCTAGCAACTTCACAGTCTTTTCCATGCTCGATACCCGTTCAAAGTTATCCCCCACCCGGGTCTCTATAGCCGCGAGGTGGCCATTAAAGTCATTCACCGTCTCGCGGAGAGCATCCACCGAGGTCTGTATTGGCTTGATAAGCTCCTGAATTAAAGTCAACATGTCGCTTCGGAGCGAGGCTCGCTGTTTCTCCAGTTCAACAACCAGCTGACTCGGTGACAAGACGTCTGGCACGTCCCTTGTGGGTACAGGTGAGCTGCTTGCAACCTGGTTTTCCGCCGCCATCTTGGCAAGTTTACTGGCTACAGTAGCAGCTCCGCCACGAGTAACCGGAGGGCTCGGCGCTTTACCTGTCTTGGGCTTAACACTACTCATTTCCGAACCGGGATAAAGATAGCACCGTAATGCGTAAGTTTTTTAAAATAATTGCGGTGTTTACAGGGATAAATTACAAGTTTAACCGGGAGACCTCTCCAACACGGCTTTCTCCTACATCGCCAACACCGGAAGTCCATTAGAGATCAGTTTTATCATAATTGCTGTTAATTAAGGTTTGTTGTCCAGCTCGAATCCAATCTGCTAATCAGTGGGTTTGTGAAAAGTATTGAATGTTTTAATACAAGACAAAAAGAAAATACTGAATCCTAAATTAAAATGTGGTTTAAATAGTGTGTGTGCGTGTGTGTGTGTGTGTGTGTGTGTAGTAATGGTCCAGGATTTTCTTTATTGCATCTGCAGTTGGGACTGGAGCGCTCTGCACTCTGCACTCTGCAGTTTTATATCTTTATGAGCCGTTGAATGAAATGGATAAACAGATGAGATATTTTCTGAATAAGTGACGTCAGGTGAGATCAGGTCTGTTCGGGTCTCCTGATTGCTAATGCGCTTTTTAATAGCTGATACATTTATGCAGGAACGATGAGAAATGTGGCCATTAGCTGAGCGGGTAGAGACGGACCCTGACCTGCGCTCGTGCACTCGGTCCCTGTGCGCCGTGTTTATCATGTTTTTCAGAAGAGAGCTGGCGGAAATGTAGCGCTAACTTCATTAGCATTCAGAGGCATTTTAAATTGTCCCTTTTTTAATTTTATTTAGATTTGCGTGTAAACATGGCCACTGGGTCTGACCTCCTCGTTCCGTTTCCATGAATGAATAACTGAATAATTGGATGTGTGCGTGTGCGTGTTTGTGTGTGTGTGTGTGTGTGTGTGTGTGTGTGTGTGTTGCCTCCCTGCAGCTCCTCGCGTGTCTCAGCTGGAGGGAAATGCGTGTGAGGTGAGCTGGGAGAGCGTCCCACCCATGAGAGGAGACCGGATCACTTACGTCCTCCAGGTGCTGGGTGGGAGAGAGTCCGAGTACAGACAGGTACTCACACACACACACACACACACACACACACACACACACTGCAACACCACCGACACACTGAACTCACCAGCACAGAATTACATCAAAGATAAAATAATAAACAGCTCGATAAAAAAGCTGACCTGTAACATCCATCTCACTGATACACACACACTACACACACACTACACACAAACACTACACACACACACTACACACAAACACTACACACACACACACTACACACACACTACACACACACATTACACACACACTACACACACACATTACACACACACACTACACACAAACACTACACACATATTACACACACACACGCACATACACACTACACACACACACACACACACACTACACACACACTACACACACACACACACACACTACACACACACTACACACACACACACACACACACCTATATCTGCAAATGTTTTATTTTACACATTTTATATTTAACTGTAATTCAGCTGTAGTGCACGGGTACTATAACCATAAACCCCGCCCACTGTCTCAGTCTGATCTCTCGGTTGTCCGATGTCCAGATGTGTCCTGTCTGTACAGAGACGCTGACACACACACATCTGCAGCCATAAAGCGGTGCTGTGTTCGAGTTCTTGCAGTGGATTATTAAGATCTTAAAAAATGTGATAAAATAAAGAAACAGCGCACTCGGTGGTCACAGGCGGAACTGCAGGATGTCTTCAGACTGAGACAGAGTCTGTGTGTTTAAACAGACAATATTCCTTCAGTCTGATTGAAATCTTTCTGATTAGAGATTCCAGATTAACTGTGTACATGGACGCTGATCTGATTCCTATCTTTTCTGATAAATCCCGCCTTCTGCATTATGATTGGTTACAAGAATTCCGTCTCATCTCTGATTGGTTAAAAGCTGCATGTGAAATCTGAGCCAATCAGAGCTCTGTCCTCAGGAGAAGACAGGAGTTAGCTCTCACGGATTTTACCGATCAGGAAGAGAAGCTAAAGTATATATATTAATATGTTCATTCTGACACGAGAGTAAGGATCAGATCACGTGTTTACACGGGGAATGTTCACGTCCTGAACGGACTGTTAAAGGTGGACACCCCACTCTCATCAGGATTGGGTCGGGTCGGGTCGGGTCACACTCTTCCCACTGAAGTGGTCACATGATGCAGGTTTATCCTGATTATTAGAGGAACATTTAAACGCAGCTAGTGCACACATCCTGTGCTCATGTTTATCAGATCGCTCTTTATGAATAATGGAAATAATTATATATAAAATTATATTTTTTAAATATTTAAACTAGTGTGATGTAGCGCTGAGAGCTAAAGCACAGCAACACAGTGCATTAGTGTAAGGAGAGAGAGCGGGAGGAGTGTGTGTGTGTGCGAGTGTGTGTGTGAGTGTGTGTGCGTGTGTAATGCAGTAGTAAATGGGGTTAGTTGCTGCTGCAGGATGATGATGTGACACGTCAGCTTCTCTGGAGCTGACACACACACACACACACACACACACACACACGCGCTGTACACACTAACAACCTTCTGATAACACAACACAGATGTTTACACACCACTTCCCGTCACACACAGCGTGGCTGCATTTGCTGCCTCATTAATTCGCCTTAAATGTGTGCGAAAGTTTGCACACCCTCATAGTTCTCCACTTCTCGACAGTTTGCATGTTCGTGTTCAGAGACGTTCCTTTTTATAATTCCTTTAAATTATTCAGCTCCATCAGAGAATGTGTGATGTTTTGCATTGTTTGTGTTGTTGTTGTCGTCGCCTCCCGGGGTTTTAGAAATTGGATCTGACGGGTCCAGTGTAGCGGAAAGAGAAATCCATTAAAGTCGCCATCACTGGAGGCTCTCGTGTGGTTTCTGTGGAGCAGAACTGAAATGAGGGAGCGCCTCAGGAACGAGATAAACACGCCGCAGGCATTTCAGACTCTACAGCTGGAGTAAAGGTTCAGGACAGAACTCTGACTCGCACCCCTCAGACCCTGCGGGAAAACCTTCTGAAGAGCCGAGGGCAGATCTGCACAACAATCGAACACAAAACCCCATCCCATTACAGCCTGAATCAGCCGTCTCACTCACGTCTCACTCACGTCTCACTCGCGTCTAATCGGATATGGGTCTGATCTCAGACTCCACAGGGAAGAAGCTCAGCTCTGATATGAAAAGATCAGATTTCTGCACTTCGTGTCACATTAGGGGAGAAAATCATGTGTATGTTGTTTGAGTGTGTACAGTATACGTGATTTGTGTTGCCTGATCTGTTCTTCATGGATGTTTATTGGACTTTCCAGCACTTGGTCCTACATCGGGTCCATATCCGGTACGTGGTCATGTGACTTGAATGAGAACGGGCAGATTGGAATTCTAATGCCTCTGTTCACGCGTAAAACGTGACATCATTCATAACAGTGTTAGCAACAGCTGCTAAAACAGCTAAAGCCAGGCTTTTTGCATTCTTCTGGTCCTAAACACACACACACACACACACACACACACACACAGCCGGCTAACTGCTCAGCGTCCTCCAGAGTGAAACCCCTAGCAGGTTTCTACTGAAATCACATCGTGAGTCTGAAATGAACGAGCGCTCGCGTGAATATGACAGGAGTTTTAACTCAGACGACAGACAGACGACAGACAGACGACAGACTCAAATCATCAGACAAACAAATCATGTCACGTGTAAGTATGAATGTGACGCGTCATAACATATAGCAAATCCTATCTGACCAAAAGCCTCAGAGCTGAAGGATGTGGCTTGTGGAGTGAAAGCAGCGGTTCTGGACCTCAGACCCGAGCGGAACCAAGCGATCGGCCATTCCAATTGTTTTTTCAGTTATTTCAGTTATTCATGCACACGGTGTGTTTCACTAAAATTAACCTCACTTATATTAACTCCATTCTTATTTTTATTATTAGTATTATTATTGAATTTCATATACTTCAGACGCCCCTTGCTTTCAAATATTTTGAATAAAAAAAAGTGAAATAATTATATATAAGCAAAAAAGAAAAAACCTCACAAATTTTATTTTACTTTAGGCATTAAGTATTGTTAATATATTATCTGCAGTAGTAATTATAATGAAGAATGAATGTATTTTAAGATGATATTTATACACTGGACATGTTGAATGTTGTCTCGGACGTTTCTGTCCCGCACTGCTCTGAGCTTGTCCTCCCGCTGTTCCGTCCTCAGGTGTATAAGGGAGAGGACACGGTCTTCCAGCTGTTCGGCCTGCAGTGGAACACGGACTACCGTCTGCGCGTGTTCGTGTGCAGACGCTGCGCAGACGCCTCGCAGGAGCTGTGTGGCTCCTTCAGCCCGTCCACTCACTTCTGTCCTCGCCGCACCGTCTCGCCCCTCAGCGTGGACACGGTCTCCGTCGCCTCGTCCTCCGGGAAAAAGCTCACAGACGAACAGTTCGCCAGCATCATCGTAGTGGGCGTGGCCTCCCTCTCCATCTTCATCGCGTACCTGCTCCAGCTGCTCATATGAGACGCTGAGACGCGAAGACGCGCCAGACTAAAACCAGCTTTTCAGAAAAAAAAACTTCTCTTTTTTATATTCCGTTCTCGCTTGTTTTTTTGTCTGTCGCTTTTTATATGTTTAAACTTTGTTTCTTGTTGCACAGATTTTTTTTTTAAACTACAAACTTTTACGTAAAAGTGGTAAATGAAAGTATTTTTTATATTTCTTCCGATTTTTAAAGATTTTTTTCTACATAAGAGCGTTTGTGCGAAGCCCCTGAACGGTTTGATATTAAGCGTTAAAATGATTTCATATTTTTATACTTTTTACAAAGTGTTTATGTGATACAGCTTTAACACTTCAGCCATGATGACGTGTTTATTTAGTCGTGTGCTAAATCAGTTAGCTTCCATCGTAACACTAAAGCAGCGGTCCGGATGATTACACTAGTATTAAACACAGTCGGCTTTTTACTGTAGAGAGGAACAAGTGTGTGTGTGTGTGTGTGTGTGTGTGTGTGTGTGAAGTACAGGTACAGACCAGAGTCGGGTTCAAGCCGTTGTATTTATTGCACCTGATAACGAACGCTCTTTAATCACAGTTACTGAGACTCAGCCAGATGTTTGGGGGGGGGGGGGGGGGGGGGGGTTCCTCTGCACAGCTGTACAGAAGCATAAAAGGGAAAGCGGATTCTTTTTATTATAATTTTTTATTAATTTTATTTTCTTTATTATTATTATTATTAGGTCCTGATTAACAAACCCAGCCTCCTGTTGGCCAAAGACTTTATTTCAGTTCTCACTGGCGTCTTTACAGCATCCTGAAGAAGTGTGAACCGTCACGCAGCAGCTCAGGGACTGAAGGGCCCCGATTCCTGTCCAGCGCTTTCCGCCGGGGAGACGCCAGTGCCAGAGACGTCCTCCTGCGCACAAAGAGCTTCTTTTAATCACCTTTCATCCTTTTTCGTGCTTTTCTTCAGAGTTTCCTCGTATCGTGTAGCATCTTTATCTTTAGCTGCGACTACGTTAATGCAGTACAAGAGAAATGTTTACTAGCTCGATCAGACCTTTAACCAAAGTTAGCGCGTGAGCTAGCTCGGTAGGTTTATTTATACTATATATTGCATACAGTACTTTATAATGCAAATCACAGTGCAATCTCTCGTTTATTTATTTCTTTAAAAGAAAATCAAATGAACTGTCATATTCAATATTTTCCTCATGTAGCATGTCTTTTGGTTTTGTTTTGTTTTGATGATTTTTTTGTTTTCAAATATAGAGCAATAATCTTTAATATTAACCTGTTTTTTTTTCCTCAGATATATGTGTATTGTTCAGTCATACGCTGTTTTACTCGAGTTTGTGTCTGATTTCATTCAACAATCGCTGATTTCTCTTCTCCAGTTTCTAGCAGTTTCTTTTTTCCTCTCCAATCAGCAAGTTAAAGCCAATGTTTGACCTAATATACAGTAGAGTATATATTATATATATATATTATATATATTTGTATTTTCATTTTCTCTC